>CM059286.1:3931397-3948897 GCA_030347295.1 Setipinna tenuifilis
CACACACACACACACGGGTGCATGGACATACACTTACACACTTAAATGAAGGCGCATGTACAAGTACACACACAGGACTGGGCAGACACACATATGGCACTAAGGGTAAACAAAACCATGCTCACAATATAGGCCTTGTATTCAGTGTAAGTAAAGGCTGTGTGTGTGTGTGTGTGTGTGTGTGTGTGTGTGTGTGTGTGTGTGTGTGTTTGTGTGTGTGTGTGTGTGTGTGTGTGTGTGTGATCCATTGGCTGACTGCCTGGTGTCAGTACTGGTCAACATCAACATGCAGCACTCAGTGTGGACACAGACACACTGCATGCATGCGCACACACACACACACACACACACACACACACACACACACACACACACACACAGAAAGAAATGAGACACAGTGGGACAATACACCTAAACAGTAACAACATGCTCCAATTTTTAAATTTAGTCATTTCTAACTAGGGCTTTGGGTAGCAAGTTTTACTTGCACTTCCGACACATTCCAAAAAAGGAGATAGACCTCCGGCAGAGCAGTTCAATCAAGGTCCAGTTTCTAGTTGTGGCTCATGGGCCAGCCCTCTTGAAATGGACACTCTTTGGCCGTGTCCCAAATGTTTCCTTATTCAATATATAGTGCACAATACAGGGTGTGATTTAGATGGCTTTGTTTCCCACATAGTGCACTGTATATAGTGAATAAGTGAACATTTCGGATTCTGCCTTTGTTTCTAGGAGCAGCTCTGCACTACGTAATGGAACTATAAACCACATCAATGGACCCCCATGCAACGCCTCAACAAAGGCATATGCAGCTAGGCATCATAAAACCTCTGCTCGTCTCTGCGCATTGTGGTTGACGTCAGAGAGGAACTGCGAGAGTGTGTAACCAAACCACATATACAGACATGGACACGAACACACACACATGCATGCACGCACACACACACACGCATGCACGCACACACACATACACACACGCACACACACTACACACATACACACACGCACGCACACTACACACACAAACATACTGGTACACACACACAAACAAGTGCACAATAATCTTGACAGATGTGTTGACCTCTGTCTAACTATCCAGTTCCGCTTAACCACAGAATACCTCTAGTGGAAAAAATCTTTGTCAAATGTAATGTCAGTAGTTTTTAGGTTTTTGTGCCACATTTGTGTGAACATTTGAGGGATTTAAGAATGGTGTGAATGCTCCAGGTAAGCTTTTCTACAAAGCCCAAGGAATGCAGACATTAATGTAGTCCGTTATGAAAATATTAAATCGAGTAGGTTGGGCATTATTTCCACTCGTTCAGTAGTAGTTGTTCGAGTTGTCGACTGGTTGAATTAATGCACTGAGTGACTTTATCAGTGATTCTGATATGTAAATAATGATTCTTGTTATATTAGTTGCATATCAGTTGTATTATAGTTTTTTGCAGTTAGTTGATACATAGGGATACATTTCTGTTTAAACAATGAAAAATGGTGCTTATCATTGCTACATAAATTTTTTCCCTCAAAGCACTAGAAATGTGCAGCCACACACACATTCAAACGTGATATGTGAACTTTATGCTGTTTCTGGCTGAGACTTCTGTGGGTGTTTGCACCCTCAGAGCAGATGAGCTAAAAGCTTCATAGCGACAGCCGGCGATGAGCTCACAATGCTCACTAATGGTCCCCTCAAGATGGCGGAAATGTGTCTTTGCAAGGGTGGAGGCTTCTCAAATGACAGGAATGAGAGGAGAATGGCTTCCGGAAGGATCCGGCATGGGGAAGAGGAGAGGGATGTAAGTGGGTTAGTCAAGTGGGGCTTCATCATGTGAAATGGCATCAAAACCTACAGGATTGATTGCCACCAGTGTGTGTGTGTGTGTGTGTGTGTGCGTGCGTGCATGCGTGCATGCGTGCGTGCGTGCGTGCGTGCGTGCGTGCGTGCGTGCGAGCGAGCGAGCGAGCGAGTGAGTGAGAGAGAGAGAGAGAGAGAGAGAGAGAAAGAAAGAAAGAACGAAAGAAAGAAAAAAGAAAGAAAGAAACAAAGAAAGGGAGGAAGGTAGAAAGAAAGACAAAGAAAGAAAGAAAATGAGAATGTATCATAAAAATCCTAACCAACCTACCAACCTACAGGTTTATTTACTACAAGGCTCAGCCTGTCAGAATATGCGGTCCCAGACAGGGAAGGTTGTAAAAAAAGACCATTGTTGTCTTCACTATGATAACAATACAGACAGAAGAAACATGTTTTCTGTACATTTGAAACTAGTTACCCCAAATTGGAAGACCTTGACAAAAATAGAGAAAATGTATCCTCTCTGGGGAGGGACCTTCAGTCACTTTGGCAGCAGAATATATTTTATATTATATTATATAACCTGAGGAGACAGTGTCTGAGGGGACATGGCTCAGATTAACTTATGCATTTTCTGCTTCTTTACATGTATTGATATAAGATGTATTTTGTACAAGAGTTCGTATATTTTTGTGTCCAATATAGTCCACATATAAATATTTCTTGTTCCTTGGATCTCCTTCAATGTATAGTAAAAATGGCCTATTGGTGTGTCCATAAAGCAAATTAAATGTACAAAACACCATTTAGTATAGACGGTATATACATATATTCATGCTCAGATTTTAAAAAAATCACAAAACAACATGTGTACCAAACCCATCTGTCACCTACTGTGACCATCCTCTTCAGTGTCACACAGCAAGATAAGATAAGGTGTTCCTTTATTTGTGCCTCAATGGGGAAATTTACAGTGTTGTGGCAGGAAGGACAGCAAGGATAAAAAAGGATAAAGACAGCTAAAAAAGAACGAGCTCAAAAAGAGAATATATTGCCCAATGTCCATTGCGACTCCCTGCTCTAACAAATGACAAATACAACACTCTGAAAGGCAGATGTGAATGTGTGGAGGAGGAACACATACACAGACGTTTAGGGAGGCGGGACTCCTGTCACTCTAGCTGGGGAAAGGATGTGGTTCCCGTAGAGTGACGTGATGTGATGTCAGGCAGTGCAGACTGGTCGCCCTGAACTGGTTGACCTCGCTGCGGCTCTGACTCTTTTGTTTTCATCTCACGGATGGCTCAGTGACAACAACAGGGAATAACAACACAAATCACTAAGGACGTGGAAACGATGTGGCTGTGAATCGTTTGATGGGTGTCTCTGCAGTCTTCCTCTGTTCTCTGTCACAGATTTATGTGTGACTGCATGATATGCTCCCATGAACATTCGTTTGCTTGTTTTGTTTGTGCCAAGATGTAGCCATCAGTCAGACAAATGTTCAGTGGCTGGCTCACCCAAATATACTTTGGCACCTACCAGAAGAGATAAAAGTGGGCTAGAAGCACACACAATTGTGCCATGTGCTCCTGCACCATATGTTTATTGTCATATTTATTGTGAGCAGGTGCTGGTGTATGTCCTATTAAAAACCATGTCCTATTTGCTAAACCAAGCCACACTATAATTGCAAGGCACATTTCCTGTCATAGGCAGTGGTGCTGTGGTAAAAAAGTTGGGCTAACTATGCATATTAGCAATCTTAAAAAAGCACTTGTCGCTTACACCACTTTACCACTGGTGTTAGGGCAAACAACCCTACTTTACAATGGTATAATATCAGTACCATTAAAAAATTAAAAGCACTTTGAGTGATTCGATTTAAAATTTCAAATAAATCACCTCAACAATGGTAAATACAGCACTATTAATAAATCAGATGTACAGTAAGTCTGTTGTTCTTCCTGCCTAGGTTAGCAGTTGTTGGGTCAACAAGGTCTGTGAACATCACATAATGTGTTCTACCATCAATGTTCCTAGGCAGAAATGGGTGTCAGGGTGTGTTTGTCACACATACTAACTCTTTTTTATTGTGCCACAACACAAGCTAATGGCTTGGTAAGAGTTCACTTAAGGCTTTCCTTTCCCCATTTTTTGGAGTCGGCCTATAAGCTCTTAACAAAAGACATTTTGCAAGGTTATTTATATTACTTTTACTAGAAGTATTCTTTGCAGTTTTAAAAAAAAAATAACACTGCAAAGAATACTTCCAGTAAAAGTAATATAAATAACCTTACATGGCCTTTTTCTTTGTCATATGAGTTGTTTTATTTTATTTTAAGTTCATCTGACTTTGTAAGTGTGAAGTTGCAGATAATTTACCTTTTTAAGCAACGTCTTCAGTAACACTTTATTTTACGGTCCCTGTTACAGTATATCTACATCATGAAGTACAGTGTAACAAAGTTTGTAACAATATGTAACATGATGTACTTACATTGCACTATAGGGTTAGGGTAAGGGTTAGGTTGTACATGTTGTTACAGTGTTACCACGTTTTCTTAATAATAACTAATAAATGCACATATGTAGCATATATGCATATAAGCATACCAAGCATATACAGTATGTCCTTCATTTAAGATGATTTATTCTTATTCTATAGTTTTTTTTCCAGTAAAGAACTAGTCCATACACTGCATTTGAATAAACGGTCTCTCACTTTCTTCTTTTCTATAAAGAACAGTAACACTTGCACTTGATTTGTCTTATTATAATTAAAGGCTTATTGTTTAGCTCCGCAACATCCTCTCCCAGTCATGGCACCATTGTTGCTGATGTAACTGGTTGTGGGCCAGTGTGGGTTATGTGTGGGGTGTACTAATCTCACGAAGAGGAACAGCTGTTCCTCTTTGGCCACTTCTGCATAGGCTAGCTGAGCCTTCCCCAAAATCAAGTGTTAATTCATGTGTGAAAGGTTTTTGTCTGCTTGTTTTTGGTTTGAATGATTTTTTGTCTTGTTGTCTTGTTCATTAGTTTACTTTTGTAGTTGTAGCTGTATTCACATGCACAGTAAAGCCCTTAACCTTGTACATACACACATATTGTACACACACACACACACACACACACACACACACACACACATGTGTTTATACACCAGAGTGTGTGTGTGCATTAACATTTTGGCTAAGACCCACAGTAGCCCATTCTCACTCAGGTGTGTTGTCTGTCCTGTTTTACTCTGACATTGTATTTATTACACTCACTTAATCAATCCACAGACACACACACACACACACACACACACACACACACACACACACACACACACACACACACACACACACACACACACACACAAATAGGGACGCACTGTACTTGCTACCTTTATAACAACAGTTGTGCTCTGTTTTGTTTCTGTAACAAGACTCATACAGCCACAGTGCTCACTCTCTCCTCTCTGGCTGTCTTGTCACACACACACACACAAACACACTCACACACAGACACACAGACACACACACACAGATCATGTCGGCTGACATTTCTCTGTCTGTTGTGTCCTATCTGGCTGTCCTCATGTACACCACATACAAACAGTTTAATGTCATTTAAGTGCAGATGGCAGATGAAGTGTATTTAAAAGGCCAATTTGACCCTCAGGTTAGCGGGTACCCTTTCTCTGTCCCTTCAGCTTTGTAGAGCAACAACACTCAAGGGTTGGTCAGGATGGGTCACGTGACATGATTGTGTCGTCATAGGTCACATGATCTCAGGGGTCGGATGACCAGAGGTATCAACAGTCTGGGTTTTTTTTTCTGGTGTGTGTGTTTATGTGTGTGTGTGTGTGTGTGTCTGTGTCTGTGTGCGCGCGCGTGTGTGTGTGTGTGTGTGTGTGTGTGTGTGTGTGTGTGAGAGTATGTGTGTATGTGTGTGCAGGCAGGGGGTTGAGTGTTGAGTTGTTTAGACATCTCCTGGTCTTCTGACAGTATGCTTGCTACCCTAAACCAGGTAATTAACCTTTCATAGCGGTTGGCGGCTATAGTGTGTGTTTGTGTATGTACACATGTGTTTCCTGCACAGGGCCTTCTGTGCTGTAGCCCACTTACCTTGTACAGGCATTTAACTCATTTGCCCATCAGATTGCTTTATGCAGAACACTGATAGGAAGCATGCATGCATCAGTAGCTCCTTCTGGTTGTGGTCTTGGGTCTTATGCTTAGCATAGCAAAGAGAGCATATGAGCAATGTCTACTAACAGCCCATATACTGTAGATGCAGGGTAATTTGATAGTAGCGCTGCCAGTGAAATGGAGCAGAATAGGAAGGAAGTTGGCAAACCAGACCAGGTAGGGCTCCTCCAATAACTTTATTTTGCAGGAAGAGAGTAGAGCTGATAGTGGGCCAAGACTGGTTAAATAATGGTGATAGCGGCTTTCGAGTTAAAAAGAGTTTGCCAGAAATCAGAGGGTTGCTGGTTCAAATCCCTCTCCTCCTTACTGGGTTGAAGTGTCCATCAGCGAGACACTGAACCCCAAACCGCTTCCAAAAAGCTGAGTAGCGCCTTGCATGGTAGCTTTCAGCAATCGATGTTTGAAGGTAAATGGATGAATGTGAGGCATCACTGAAAAGCACTTTGGGAAAAAGTATGAATGCAGTTCATTTACCATTTAAATTTAATGATTGATGGTGCCATATACATTCATTATTACACTAATATGAGGTTGCTTAGTCTTTCTGACACTTTCCACGGCTTTATCCTGCTGGAAGGTCATGAATGTGTCTGGCTTGGCTGGCGAATGTGAAGAGTAAGCAATGTGTTGCCCAGCTGGTGGCTTTGAGGGCGAGTGCTGCCCTGCCCTGCCCTGCCCTGTCCTGCCCTGCCCGGCTGGTGGCTTGTAAATGAGAGATTGCCCTCTGCCATTTCTCCACCAGCCAGTCGCTCAATAAGATGGAAAAACACTCCATTACTCCATAATGACCCTGTGTCAACTCGCCCCTTTAGACCACACTTTCCTTCTGTCAGCTCTCTCCTTTTCTGTCTCTCCCTCTTTATTTCTCTCGCTTTCTCTCTCTCACTTTCTTTTTGTGTCTTTGTCACTCATCCACTCTCCCTCTTTCTCTCTCTCTTAATTTTTTTATTTACAATTTTGTCTCTCTTAATTATCACCTTTTCTTTCTGTATCTCTATAGATATGTTTTTTATTTATTTGGTCAGCCTCTTGGTCTCATTCTGTTTTGTATTGCTTTATTTGTCCTTTTTTATCTTCCTGTCTCCCTCTTTCTGTCTGTCTCTTTCAATTGTCTCACCATTTGACCATCTTTCTCTCGCTCTCCTTCCCTCATCCTCCCTCTCTCTCTTCTATTCCTCTCTTCTCTCAGTTCCTTGTTCTCTTTTTCACTGTTTGTTCTGTGAGCGCCCTGCTTGATGCTAATAGCCTGGGTGCCAGATGGCCAGTTAGATAACTGGATGGAGTCTGCTACCCTGAGTGAATGTTATTTCCATTATATCTCAGGCTTCTGTGTGTGTGTGTGTGTTTGTGTTTGTGTGTGTGTGTGTTTGTGCATGAGAGAGAGAGGTTGTGTATTTGTTTGTATAGCTAAATGTGTGTGTGTGTGTGTGTGTGTGTGTGTGTGTGTGTGTGTGTGTGTGTGTGCGTGTGTGAGTTTTTGTGTGTGTTTGCCGCTGATGGTTGACCACATGAACTCCCTTTTTCTGTTTCTGTCTTTTACTGTTGTTCACCCCCCCTCCACACACACACACACACACACACATAGTCTCTCTTGTGTATTTCATATTATCCTACTGAGATTTATCTCAGTCATCTGTCTGCAGTGTGGCCTTCCTGGTAGGTAGACACAGAAATCTCTGTCCTTCATCAAGACCCCAGCCATGTCTGTTCCATACGGTTCATTAGTAGCATACAGCACAGCATGGACACACACACACACACGCACACACACACATACATTCTCTCTCTCTCTCTCTCTCTCTCTCTCTCTCTCTCTCTCTCTCTCTGTCTCTCTCTCTCTCTCTCTCTCTTTCTGTCATTAACACACACACACACACATGCACACACCCACACATACACACAAACACACACTTCATAAACTCAGGTGTGTGTTAAAAGGCTTGTTGTGATGTCTTCCTTGGTCCCGAAATGCCAGATATGCCTGCGGCGTAAAATGCCAGACCCCCCCCCCCGGTGTTATATTGCAGGATTCTCTATTTAGTCTCTAATTAAATATGTATTGCGTTTGTCAGAGCTGCAGTTGGGTGTTAGATAAATATATATACTTATGCAAGTCCTGCTTTCACAGCAGAGGTGCGGGAAAAGGTATGTCTGGAGATGCTTTTAGCCTTTTCTTTTTAGAAGCGGTAGACCAGTAGCAATGTCACCAATTGCTAATTGGTCGACCCTGCTGGTTAAATTCCTGAGTCCCACGTGACAAGTCTGCATCACTTTGGATAAAACTGCTTCAGCTTCAGAAGCAGACTGTGGTTGTCTGTGTGAAAAGTGAAATTGATTCCCATTTGTTGTTGTGATAACACAGCACACACAATGAAATTTGTCCCATCATGCATGTGAGCAGGGGACAGCCATGACAGTGCCGGGGGGCAGTGTGTAGAGGACAGGACCAGGCACTGACGGTACCTCAGTAGCACTTCTGGCAGTTTGTGGATTCGAATCAGCAACCCCCTGGTCAGAGGTCCAGAGATGGTCTGCAAGGCCACAAGGCCCCTACTGTCCCTGGTTGTGAGAGTTTGCTGTGTTGTGTGTTGGTGTTCACGTGTCAGTGTTCAGTAGATTTAATAAGTTGTTGACTACCATGAGGCATACCTGCCCTTTTCGGAGCAGGCTAGATGGTATGAAGACCCTTTATTAGTAATCCCTTGTGGATAATATTGTATTATGTTGTATATATTGTGTATAATATTTGTAAAGGGTAAAGAGTTGTGTTTTGTGGATTTAGCAGTGGGGATGTGACAGACACACATACACACACACACACACACATGTACACACACACACATACACATACACACACAGATGGTGAGAAACACAAAGAGAAAAAAACAGAGGCAGACCATCTCTGCAATATAAAACAATGATGTAATATCTAATAGTTTTTCTAAATGCTTCTTTCTGGCACAACCAAATGAATGTGATCCTAAGTACTTATCTGTGTGTGTGTGTGTGTGTGTGTGTGTGTGTGCACACGCGCAATTATGGTTTCATGGTTGTGGTGTGTGAGCATGTCTGTGTTTCTATGCTTGGTGTGTGCGTGTGTTTGTGTATGTGTGTGTGTGTATGTGTTTGGCTCCCTGGTGGTTGTATTGACAATGGCGGGTAATTAATGCCAGTTTAATTGGGCCCTGGCGGAGGACGTGGGATGTGGAGTGGTGTTTGCTGCACAGTGGGCATGCCATGGCCAACCCAGGGGGCACCACTTACCGCATGAGTGTCTGGGTTTGTGTGTGTCTGTGTCTGTGTGTGTCTCTGTGTATGTGTGTGTTTGAATAACTGGTATGTCTCTCTTACCTGTCTTACCTCTCTTAACCCCTTACCGTCTGTGTGTGTGTGTGTGTGTGTGTGTGTGTTTGTGTGTGTGTGTGTGTGTGTGTGTGTGTAAGCATGTGTGCATGTGTATCTATTGTGTGTAAGAGAAATAGTTGTAAAGTTGAAAATGTTTATCTCTGTTACCCGTGTGTGTGTGTGCGCGTGTGATTGTGTGTGTGTGTGTGTGTGTGTGTGTGTGTGTGTGTGTGTGATGTCATAAAAACAGTGACATGGTCCATTGAGAAGGACAGAGCTGCACTCCTCCTTAGAGGCATGGTCAGACCTGTTGCTAGGCAGCTGCTGCTGGCAGTTGCTAGGCGATGGCTTTGGCGTAGGACAGGCGGGTGAGAATGGATGGGATGGACTGTGTGTTGCCATGACGAATTCAGCTGGGAATGAAACACAGACACAGTCATCTGCACACACACACACACACACACACACACACACACACACACACACACACACACATACACACACACACACACACAGACGTCTTGGTCATATTTTGTATCCTGGTTGCAGCATTTCTGCATTAAAAGGAAGTTAGTGGCCAACTTGCCAACACAGCCAGTGAAGCAACTTTATATGTAGGTTTTTTTTTTAACAGTTCACACAACAGCTGAAACAAAATACAGCATCTGCACTGACTATACATTGACCACTTCCCTTTTGTCTTCTTCCCAGTTTTCATTGTCACCTCATTTTGTAGACCTCCTTTGTCCATGTTTGAGTTTGTGGGAACTTGATACCACTTATTTTATTATAACTTTTTTTAAGCATATCCGCCTCTGTCTTTACTTTTCAGTTCATGTGGCCACACTTTTCTGCCAGTTTATTTGTCTAACCTGCGATTTCAGTCTAAGGGTGTAATCCCTCTGTGCCCTCTGTACCATAGCCGAGTATACTTGACTGCAAAGTCCGGTTAATTTGCCCAGTGTGATCGCTTCATACCATACAGGGGCAAGATGATGTAGTACACTTGGAAGTGGAGGACTCAGGCATGGTATGCATGTAGCGTTATCGCAAAGGTGCCTTAGTTAAAGAATTTTGTTGTTATTGTAATAAAACATGCACTTGTGAATTGATTTTAGAACACAGAATCTCAACCATGCCTAGGTTCTACTTGATATTATACAGTTTGAGTGCAGTGCAGGGACCAAAGGCAACTGTAGTCCGGTACGGTGCGAGTGAAAAGTACCTGGTATCAGTACACCCTAAATCATAGTCTGGCTGCACTAGGCTCCTGGTGTTGTTCAGGTCACATGGTGGTGATGATGTTGCTGCAGTTACTGCTGCTGCTGCTGCTGCTTTTGCTGGAGGCTGTGCAGGAGCAGTGTGTGTGTGTCTGGGCGGATGTCTGGATGTGTGGTGGACTGCTTGCTGTCTCACGATGTTGCCTCTGATAGTCGCCTCCCACGCTTCAGCTGGTTCACCGCAACCAGTGGAGGAGCAGGCGCTAGGAGTTTTAGCGGTGTGGTGTGAGGTGGTGCAGTGGGAGGCACACTAGAAAGAGGCAGCAGTAAGTCTGCTGACATTAGTTAGTTCAGCTTCTTCAATAGAAGATGTTACCGTGCTGAAAATGGCAGCTTCTGAGTGCTATTTGAAAGAGGGTGAAATAGTCTAATAGATGTACCATGTGCTAATAGGTAAGGGGTAAGGGATGACAAAATGTTTAGGTAGCATAAATTCATGGACATTTAAATTGGTAATTTATTCAAGACGCAAAGCAAACCATGAAAGCAATTATCATGCTTAAACTGTGACTGCCAAGCTTGAATAACATCAATGTGCATATATATATTATAATTCCTTTATAAATTTCTTTAAAAATAACCTCAACAGACTTGTTTTTATAACCATTTTACACTGCCATACAACGGCCCCTTTACAGAACAAACTAAGGTTCTAAATGGATGGATGCTTTGCACTTACAATAATTGTTCTTCTTAAGAACATATCACAATAGGACATTCAACAAAGCAGTGGTATAAAATTGATCAACTGGATAGTCCCACATTTACGTGTCAACAGATATGTCTTTGTCTGTAACAGACCCTCATTCATTTGAGGGACACAAAATGTTAAAAAATGTTTTGTGAACAAATAAGAGGAGCCAAATGCATGAGGCACTTTGGCAGACAAGACCCTAAGCAGTTGCTTACCAGTTGGTTTTATTGCCCAATGCCACTAGCCCCTCTTCACACAACAGGGTCTACCTCATGGGACACCCTAAACGATCAGTCATCTTTAACTAAACAGCCTGTGGGGACTGAATGGGTTTAGTTTTGGGTCGAGTTGAGGGTAAAATTTAAATAGTTAACGTGGAATCTAAGCCTCTTTGACAGGAATCAGGAAAGGTTTATCTAACAAGTTGATAGATAAATTAATTATGGTGCGTGAAATAAAGGTATACTGGGAGGAGGCTATGCTACCAAGTGAGCTAAAAGTAAAGCTAATTACCTAAGCTAGTACTGTATCCTCATCATGCGTCAGCAGCAAGGTTTACTAACACATTTACTGCACATCTACCTGCATTTGGATACTGCTACACCACTGAAATCTTGTCTCATGTACCTCATCATAGACCATTTAGGATAAACGGTCAACAAATTCCTCTTCACTTAACCTTAAGTTATTAAAGGCTAGTCCATCTGTCTGTGGTACCACAAAGGGTCCAGTTTTAGTCATGCGAAGAGTATTTGAAGTTGTGTTAGCCACCTTTTAATTACATTATGTTATCAGCACTTAATCTTGTTTAACAGTCAACATTTATTCCCTAATAAAAAGGCATGCCTGAACTTTTTTCACTGGTCTAATAAGTGAGAGCTGCATCTGGTGTCCTCAGCTAACTCTGTGTGCATTGGCATACACAAGGTCGACTACACAGCCAAGGAGACTATTAACACAAGTCATCCACATGGAGGGCAAAGAAAGAGAGAGAGAGAGAGAGAGAGAGAGAGAGAGATACTGTAGAAGGAGAGGGAGATAGAAAGAGGAAAAAAGGAGTGGGAGGGAGGGAGGGAGAGAGAGTCACATGAGACAGGAGAGTGACAGAAGTGATTACAGAGAGCAGGCTAGGTAATGTGAGGGGGAGCTACATGCAGTGATCCTCAAACAGGACATTCAACCCAACAAACCTCCTGATCTGTGTGCTTTACAGCATGGGCCATGGGGAATTAATGACAAACACACAAACACACACACACACACACACACACACACACACACACACACACACAAACACACAAACACACACACACACACACACACACACACACACACACACACACACACACTATCACCATCTCCTGATAGTGTGAGTCGGATTGTTAGCAGCAATGTGGCAGGATTAGTCCCAAGGGATCAGGTTACAGATGGATAGTGCTGGTCATTCATTGACTGCAGGCCATGACAGATAAACACACACACACACGTTATATTTACACTCAACACACACACACACACACACACATACACATACACTCACACACACAGATACACACACAGAGGGACACACACATTCACAGTAACCCCAGGATGTTCTCTGTTACTTGCTCCATCACACCTGCCATGTGTGTTTGAAGCTGGGCTAAAGGCGTTCAGCAGGGGAGCTCTAATCCCTCACACGCATGCTGCGTGTCCAGTCTGTCTGAGTGCATTCCCTTGGGTCTGTGTGTGTGTGTGTGTGTGTGTGTGTGTTTGTGTTGGAGGGTTTGGGTGAATGTCTGTCTGTGCTCTGCAGTGATCTAAAATCCATCTGTAATTTCACTCACAACCAGTGCTGTAATTTGACTGTGAGAAAAGTCGCCATCTATCTAACATCTATGCTAATGATAAGCAGCAGAGTGTGATTAAAGTACCTTTAAATGTATAGTTTTCATTGTGTGGTGTATAGTTGTCGATGGTACAGTGGTCGGAAAACTCTTGCTGACACAGCATAGCATTACTGTAAAAGGACTTTGGACAAGTTTGTTTTTAAAACAAGGAAGGTGTTAAATATCATATAAACTGATGGTAGTAGCACTCTTGGGCCACTTTCTTACAGAGGAGTAATGGAAAAATCGTTTTGTTTCCCTTTTTGATAGCTACATACATATTTTGCCAAAAAACAACATGACACCTAAGAAGATATGACTATCTGTGGAGATGATAACAAGGGTGCAATCATTAAAATAAAACTTCCTTTGTTAAGTATCAAATTATGTCCTGTTTCTGTCAAAATTGGCCCAATCCTATGTGAGGTTTTCCATTAACTTTGGCTATATATTTTTGAACATTTAAACACTGAAATTAATTTCTAAATGTCTAAAAGTGAAAATTCACCAGTTTTGCTGGTGGTAAACATTAACTGAGGTTTGTTTCAAAATTGTTGAGAAAGTGGTGGTTGAATACATTTTGTGTGAAAGCAATGAAAAGCATACACAGTGTTGTTTATATGATATGAGTTCAGAGTTTGGTTCAGTTTGGCACTAGACAGAACGTAGTTGTCATCGTTTTTTGTTATGTGCAAATTGCGCACACCACTTAAAGCAACACTAAGTAGTTTCGACCTTAAAATAATTTTACCAACTTGTAACAGGGTGAAAGGTACTTCTGAAGGAGGAGCGGAACATCTCTCGGTAGTTCTCTATGAGACAATTCGTATTTCAACCTGTAGGGCAACTAAAGACAAAAAATACTTGGTATTAGAAAAGTAGCATTATGTCCTAGAGAGAGCTACCCCTCACTCTTATCTTTTCTACTTTCCCCATCATCCCAACATGATGCCACATCTAGCATCCTCTACAAGGAACCACCCATAGAAATAAACAGAACTACTGTGCTTAACTACAACACACCAGGCCTAATTCAGTTTATCTAAAGCTAACCTGCTGATGTCTTCCTACATGTTCTTTAGGAAACCACACCACTAGAGTAGAACTTCAGGAGAGGTTATTTTAGAGTGCCATTTAAATATATTGTACATGCAGTACACAGGGGAGTTGATGTTTGGAGCACTTAGAGCATACATCATACATGTGTGTGATACACGTGTGTGTGTGTGTGCGCGTGTGCGTGAGCACATGTGCGTGTGTGCACGTACACTTGCCGATGTCCATGTGTTTAAAAAGTGTACTTTGTAGATACCTGTGCCGTTCTTGATAGCAGTCCACTCCCATGTCCCACTTGAAGTCTTTTTTTACTGTGCTGAAAGGAGGAAAGTAGCATGTAAGAGTCACCAGTGCCCTCAGCTTTGCTTGAAGGACACACCACAGAAATATTCCACAGAGAATATGACGTGTGAATGTTCCATTTTTGTGGGAAAAGTGTGTGAAAAAAAAAAAAAAATGTACCATCTGTGCCAATGTGACTGTTCACAGATTGTGTCGTCTCGCACATTTTCTTCCTAGCAGGTGTGTGAGAGAGGAAGTAAGAGATAGAAAAAGAGACAGGCAAAGAGAGAACGATGGTGATATATAGGGTGATATAGAGAGATGGGTAAAATAATGAACTTCTCAAGTTATGATGGTGAGGCGAGAACGCAATGACAGAAGGCTCTTGTAATAGAGGAGGAGATAAAAAGAGAAGGAGAGATGGAGAGAGGTAGAGAGAAAGACAGAAAGACAAATGGCTAGATTGAGAGATTGAGACAGATCGATTGGCATGGCCCCAGAGAAGGTCAGTCATTATCCTCTGATAACAGGTTATGTGATCATTTGGCCGCAAATGGCGCTATAGTCCTTCCGATTTGGAGTATATTTCTGTTTTATCTATATCTATGTGTGTGTATGTGTGTGTGTGTGTGTGCATGCATGCCCGCATGCACTCATGTGCGTGTATGTGTATGTGTGAATCTGAGCTGGGCCATGAGCTCTAATGCTTAGTGTTACATAAGCCTAAACGAAGACATACATTAATGGCCCCCATTAAACACACAGAAATCCATTTACACACACACACACGCACACAGAGATAGGTACTTAGGATCATATTCCATTAGCTTGTGACAGAAAGAAGCATTTTAGAAATCCTTAGATATTACATCATTGTTTTAAATTGCAGCAACAAAGATGGTCTGCCTCTGTTTTTTTCTGTCCTTGTCACCATCTGTGCATGTGTGTGTGTTTGTGTGTGTTTGTGCATGTGTGTGTGTGCGTATGTGTATGTCTGTCTGTCTGTCTGTGTGTCAGATGTTCACTTCAAACATGTACATGAAACGGTTTGTACTGTTGGATTATGGTTACGTAGGTTTCTATTTTTCCATGACTTCTCAGAAATTTCCCTGATCCTCTGTGTAAATCCCATCCCACCCCCCCACCCCCCTCTCTCTCTTTCTGCTGTGTGTGTGTGTGTGTGTGTGTGTGTGTGTGTGTGTGTGTGTGTGTGTGTGTGTGTGTGTGCGTGTGTGCGTGGATACGTACAGTACATGTGTCTGTGCACAGTTGCAGGTGACTCAGAGAAGTGAGTGTATTACAAACACTGTGTCTGTGAAGGATTCTATCTCACAGTGAAATGTCACTAAAATGCCAGTCACTCCAACCAACTCTCCGCCTTCACACAAGTATCTTCTGAGCTGTCGATAGAATAGCAGCGGATGAATCGGCGAGTCAGAGTGTGCTAGCTACACGTCGTGACCTTTGGTGTAGAATTCTGGGTCAGTGGCTCTGTGGCCTGGTCTCAATGGCCTCCATAAATCCACTATGGGCATGGAAAGGGCAGAATGGTGAGCACACATTATTAGAACAGTCAAGGGTGTGGGTTTTTATTTGTGTGAGTGTGTGTGTATGCGTGTGTGTGTGTGTGTGTGTGCCCGCGTGTATGCGCATGGATTGAGGGTGGTAATGTGCATGATTACAAAATGGCAAACACCAATCAGCAAAGCACTCTAACAAGAGTTTATTTCCATTTTCCAGCCCATCACCCAACATCACACATCACTATCCACACCACAGACACCCAGACACTTGATAGGTGGAAAATAATATGTTTATTTTATCTTAACAAGTCCCATCATAATCCCTTTTTAAGCAGTAAACAGAGTAGGGGGGAGAGAAAGAAAGAGAGAGAGAGAGAGAGAGAGAGAAAGAAAGAGAAAGTAAGTGTGTGTCAGAGAGAGCGAAAGAGTGTGAGTGAGAGAGAGGAGTACCATGGCTCTGAATCTCTGTGTATGTCTAACCTTGACATCTTTTTTGTTTTCTTTTTTGGGCTGAGGGTCACTTTGGGCTCTCAGCGGGGTTATCAGAAAATAACCACAATGGCTTTATTAATAGATGTGTGTGAGTGTGACAGGTGGCTTTTCAAGTGTGTCTGTGTGAGGGTGGGGGGCTGGGAGTGTGTGTGTGTCTGTGTGTGTCTGTGTCTGTGTTTATTGGTCATTTTATGTAATATACGTGTTAGCGTCTTTCTATTCCCCTCTCTCTCTCTCTCGTTCCCTCTTCCTCTCTTTCCCTCTTCCTCTCTCTCTCCCTCTCTCTGTCAACTCCCTAATGGGACAAGCAGAGATAATTAAGACAGGGCTTGAGTGGTGTAATCTAAAGTCAGACTTCACGGCTGGGAATACTCCACATTGATCACTCCTCCTGGGCCTCTCTGGAGGGCTGCAGGAGACTGCAACTGGTGTACTGTCACCACCACTTTAGGAGACTGTGAGTGCATGCTTGCATGGTTGCCATTGTGAGGCCAGTTTGGCACTTGCACTGCAAAAAGAGATCAAGAGAATGTAAATAGTCGAAGTCCAGGCACCAATTTTACATATTTATCCTGTCTACTTGCATCTGTTGTCTTGTCTATGTCCTGCATCTGTATGTCCTATCCTATCCTATAACAACTGCTTGGCTAATGGCTAACTATGTATTTGTCATGCCATTAAAGCACTGTTGAATTTGAATTTTAGAGAGACAAATAGGGACTGAAAAAAACAAACAAAATGCTTTATTTGTCTCTAAAACAGAAATAAAACAGAAATCACTCTTTCCCATCTTATTTGACCTCAACAAAAAAAACCTGAGAACAAAGCCCAGGTTCAGTCTAGCTACAGAGGTGGATCGGCACAAGACAAGCCTGGCTGCTCAAGTAAAAAACAGACTGTGCCCTCCGAGAGGAACATTGGCGACAGAGCAGCACTTCCTGACACGTCGGGCACAAAATA
>CM059286.1:3963897-4028897 GCA_030347295.1 Setipinna tenuifilis
AGTTTAAGTCATTCAGTTAGTTTCGTTCTCTCTCTTGTTCTCTTTCTTGACTCTTTCTCTCTTGCTCTGTCCCTCAGTAGAACCAGTGAGGTGTTTTGGGTGAAATGTGTCTTGTGTTTTGATTGTGCCAGAACAAGGCAATTGTTGAAGGCCTTACATAACAGGCGACTGATTCTTATCATAGGGTGATGTGTATTCCATATGCGTACATTTCTTTTTCTGTCCCTCACACACACAAACACACATTTACACATTTCATTAACAGCATCATACACATGGTGTCATACACATACATAAAATCTATAGTTGAGCTGTAGTGAAGGTGGTCAATTTAAAAATACAGTTTCTCCCTCTCTTACCCACATTATGTAATGGCCCAGTATTCTCCCCCTGTGTTCCTTGAAAAAGAAAAAAATCAATTGTTAGCTCTTCTCGTCCTGTCTACACATACACATACACAGACACAGACACAGACACAGACACACATATGCACACACACAGACACACAGACACAGACACACACACACACACACACACACACACACACACACACACACACACACATACACACACACACACAAACATAATGGTACACACACATTCACACTTACACACACCACATGTGTGTGTATGTGTATGTGTGTGTGCGCATGTACATGTGTGTGAGAGAGGTTGGTTGATTTTGTGTAGAGTAGGGTTTGTGTAGAGGCAGGGGGAAGCAGGCATCAGGGCCAATGTTAACTGATGTTATCTGAGGCGCAGCATAGCAGACTGTATGGCCTCAACAACATGCCCTCTATGGAGCCTCCCCACAACATAAATACACACACACACACACACACACACACATGCACACGCACACGCACACACACACGCACACACACACACACACAGTGGCATGTGTAGCACTTATGGTATATAAACAGATACATAGATACAGCACACAGACACACCACCGCCAACACACCAGACACACACACACCACCACCAACAACAACAATAAACAGATACAGTATATATGTTAATGACATAGACACGCAGACGCACACAGAAAGACACACACAAATATGTACACACACACATAAATTGTACAGTATATCTTAACCACATATAAAAACATAGACGTACACACATACACTGTAACACCCTCCAGCAGAAGAGAGAGGTTTATCCGTGTTATTTTTGTTATGAAAATATGGTCTTTGTGAGGGGAAACACAAACAACTCAGGCTGGGAAGACAGTTTGAGCTGTGATGTCACCCCAGTGGGCTGTGCTGGATCCAGACAGAGCTTACGTAACAGCACAAATTCAATTAGAAAGCATGAGTTGCCATGATGAAAGATTTAACATTTCTTAATTGTTTTCTTTGTCGTGCATTCCCTCTGCCCTCACTTCTCTTCCTCCTTCTCTCTCTCTCTCTCTCTCTCTCCCTCCCTCCCTCCCTCCTTCCTCCCCCTCTCTCTTTCTTTCACTCTATCTATCTATCTATCTATCTATCTATCTATCTATCTATCTATCTATCTGTTTCCCCTCTTTCTCTTTCTTTGATTTTCTTTCTCTCCCTTTTTCCTTTCTTCTCTTTCTGTCTCTCTTTCCCTTCTTTTCATTGGTTGCCTAACTGCTTCCTCGCTATTAGGCTGCTGATAGCTGTGTGATAGGGGTTCTCTGTGTGTGGCATGTGTTGGTGTGCCCCACTGTTCTTGGCACCATGACGTGTGTGTGTGTGTGTGTGTGTGTGTGTGTGTGTGTGTGTGTGTGTGTGTGTGTGTGTGTGTGTGTGTGTGTGTGTGTGTGTGTGTGTGTGTGTGTGTGTGTGCGCGCACTGTGGTTGGCACTGGTGTCTGTGCAAGTGACTTGGTGCTTAGTGTACCAGTGGGCGGATTTCCCAGTGCCAACCTAGCACAGTCGGCCATGTTGGAAAGCACCCTCATCCTCCTCTTCTCTCCTAGCATCAGTGCTGAGGATGCACAGTCACACATGCACAGACACATTCTTGCATGCACACAATAATCAAGCTCTTCACAGGAAAAACGCTTAAATGAGTTTGTATAATACAGTTTTTCACAGTTCACCCTGTTCTCTGAATGTTCTCAAATGCCTAAACACATTTATTGAGCTAATCACTTTTAGGGCAAAACCATACAGTACTTTCACCTATAGGTTTATTTTTTACAAAACTCTTAACACATTCTCATACAATTAAAGCACATTTTCCTTCGTGATGCACTTATTCATTTTATTGTTACACCACTGGTCCTTATCATTGTGATCATGTGTAATAACTACATTTTACAGGCATAGTCAGCTGGAGGAACTTGAGTTATTGTTCATTATAATAAAACCAGCCCAAATGTTAATTGACACCCAGGTGTGAGTGTAAGGGCCTTGATAGCAGAATATATGTGTATGGCTCTCATTATTAAAATACACAGTTGTTGGGGTTGTAATATTTCTCACATTGTGTGATTCTGTGTCATTTAACACTGTGGTCTTTTGGTTTGGTAGGGTTTTGACTGCTGAGTTCATTTCTATTGCTTTTTATACAGCCCTTTACATGTTTAAATACACAATAATCACTGTGTATATTGGATTACTTTTGTACCATTTGAAAGCTCATGCACTCTAAATCCCTGTTTCTTTTAGGACTTTATGGGAATCATGTAAGTGACCCAATTTTAGCATTGTTGGACTTTGCATCCATACATTTGTGTTCCATAATCATGCAGCCATGCAGTCATTTGCACAGAGTTGTTTGTGCATGTTGCCTCAAACATTGCAAATCATAGTAATATATAACTCTAATTCTCCCCCTACTCTGATCTCTCAAATTTGCCTTCTACACTGGTGAGCAGTCCTATCAGGCCAATTACAGGCCATCTATGTAAATAATATTACACAAGTCAGGGAGAGAAATGGAGAAAAAGCAAAGTAGAAAACTAGACAGGAAAAACATTTATCTATAATATTTTGTCAGAAAACAATATTGCAGATGGAAGAAATAGCCTTAAGAAAAAGTTAGAAAAGAAGAGGGAAATGATTGTGTAACTGTGGAGTGTGTGGAAGAAAGAAAGGAAGAGAGAAAGAATAAGGGAGAGAGAAAGAGAAAGAGAGAGAGGGAGCAAGGGATGTATTAATAAGATTAATTCTTCTTACATCATACAGTATGTAGGGAGAGCAGGTTTTAACCAGATACCCAAGGAGGTCTTTGTATTTGAGAGAAAGTGCAATGTCAGCAACTAGTCAGCGACCAGTCACATGAGTATACACACATGCACACACAAAAACACACACACACACACTGGTGGTCTGCTCCAAACAACATCTCGCCATAATTGTATAGTGACTATAAGGACTTTTACTTCTACACAAACACACACACACACACACACACACACACACACACACACACACACACACACACACACATAACTGTACCTCTACACACACACACACCTCTACAATTGCATATTTTTGAAAACACCGATGTACACATCACTCCTTCCTACCAGCTCTTTGGGATTTTTTTTGTTGTAAAATATCAATGCAAAATCAGCTATTTATTGTATTTTCCTGATGCCACATATATTTGTTCTGACCACATAAGTTGTACATAAATGGTTTTACCACATTATGCAGGCTGAGTCATCCACTATGATGCTATTACTATTAGACATTGTACCACAGAATCTTACGATATGAATAAGTACAAATACTAGCAGCTGACTCATGACAAACAGAATGGGGTTGTCACTGGTAATCTATCTCCCTTTTGGGATAAAGGAATGTAACTGATCTTTGTGATCCCCTGCACTTTCTAAGAATTTATACTTTCTATTAGTCTCTCTCTCGCTCTCTCTCTCTTTCTCTCTCTCTCTCCTTCTCTTTCTCTTTCCCTCTTAATTTCTGTTAGAGATTATAGCTCAGATTTCACGGGTTAAGGATCAAGACTGTGTGTGTGTGTGTGTGTGTGTGTGTGTGTGTGTGTGTGTGTGCGTGCATGCGTGTAGGTGCATGTGTGTGTGTGTGTGTGTGTGTGTGTGCGTACACCACTCGTTAAGCCTACTTAATTAATGTATTTCATGCATTTCAGAGGTTGTTTTGAAATCATGCCCAGTCCTCCTGTGTGAGGAAACCTGTGTGGACATGGGCATGTGTCTCTGCTCCTGAGTGCCTGTTTCTGATGTGTGGCATTAGACAGAGCAGTCACACTACAGTGCAGAATTTTACCATTGTTTTGGCATAAGCAGGGGTGCAGCCAGAACCTTTTGCCCCCCCTCCTCCAAAAAATAATCACTTTAATAGTGTCCTGAAAGGACGATGCTGACCGTTAGAATCATCCTAACTTGCTGCCGGTACCATTGGGCATAAGGCACTGTCAATAAGAACAGTGTCAGTTAGGTTTGTTATTGAATAAGGTTTGATGTTTAGAGTATATGAACACTGTCTGTGTCAGTGTGCTTTGTGGCAAGCAGTTGTTTTGAAAGCTGTTTGCCTAAATGAAGCTCTGTTTTCCACCTGTGGTGAATTCAGTTGATTGGACGTGATTTGGAAAGGCACACATCCGTCTCCAGAGGGTCTAGAAGCTGGCAGTGTTCAGCAGAAATGAAAAACAAGCCATGAGGTGAGGGACCTGATACCGGGGCTCAGAGACAGGGCTGTGTGGAGGCACAGATTTGAGGGAAGGCTACCAAACAATGCTGCATGGCCCCAATCACTTTTAAATGGAACAATCTGGAACCATTTTAGGACTCTTCCCAGTGCTGGCTGCCCAGTTCAAGCTGAGCCACTATGGGGAGAACCCAATGGTCCCTCTGGCTAAGCTCCAGAGAACTTGTGTGATGCTGGAGAAACTGCCAAAGGATGGTCATCTCTGCAACACTCCACTGATCTGGCTCAATGGCTGACTGGCCAGACAGAGGCTCCCACAGTGTGTGTGTGTGTGTGTGTGTGTGTGTGTGTGTGTGTGTGTGTGTGTGTGTGTGTGTGTTGGGGGGTGGGGGTAGCACCCAAAGGACACTCAGACTGTGAGAAACAAGATTTTCTGGTCTGATGAATTCAAGATTGAACTATTTGGCCACATTTCCAAGAGTCAGGAAACCAGACACTGCTCATCACCTGCATGGCACTATCCCTGGGGTGAAGCAGGGTCATGCCATCATCATTCTGTGGAGTGGGTTTTCAAGGGCCAAGGTCTGGATCTGAAATGTTTACTCATTCATTGGATTGTAGGGTGCAAGACAATATAACTGACACACAGTGAACGAGTAGTGAGCGAGTAAACATTTTGGACAGAGCCTGTGTGGCTGGTCAGGGTTGAGGGCAGGGGCACTGCTAAACATTTTGGGCCCTATTAAAGAATATAGAATTGTTCTCCCTAATAAATTATTAAAATACTTTTGCTCATTAAGGGTCACCTATCTGTGCCAAACCCTTGGAATCCTCCTAACTTTTTACTGCTTCACGGTGCACCTGGTTGAGAGAATG
This sequence comes from Setipinna tenuifilis, assembly GCA_030347295.1. Classification (NCBI taxonomy): domain Eukaryota; kingdom Metazoa; phylum Chordata; class Actinopteri; order Clupeiformes; family Engraulidae; genus Setipinna; species Setipinna tenuifilis. Next base: position 3,969,383 of record CM059286.1, read on the forward strand.
CTAAACGGTGTGAAGTACAAAGATATCCTTCAGGAAAACCTGGCTCAGAGGCCTTAAGACTGTCGCACTGGGCCACATGTTCACCTTCTAAAAGAACAACATCACCCTACCCCCACCCAGCATACACACTGCCAAAACAATGCAGGAGTGGCTCAGGGACAAGTGTGAGTGTTGTTAAGGGGCTGGGCCAAGGACCTGACCTGAACCCTGTTGAGTATATCTGGAGAGACATGAGACTTGCTGTTTGCAGACGGTCCCTATTCAACCTGACAGGGCTTGTGAGGATTTGCAGAAGAATGACAGAATATTACAAACACAGGTGTACAGAACTGAAGGCTCTAATTGCTGCCAAATTTGCTTCAGCTGAAGCTGTGCAAAGGGTTGTTGAGTTCAGTTTTTCCATTTTATAATAGATTTGCAAAATTCTAATGTCCTGATATGGTTCTCATATCTGTAAAGTATTGAGTCTAATCTGACATTTAAACTACTTTAGCACAAGACATTGTATGGTAAGTTTGATATTTCATATAGGATTAAATCTCTATATTTTGTGTGCTAAAAATGACTGTGACACACCGGAGGGGCATACAAACAGTGTCCTGTTGTGTAACGTTGTTATGTAATATAAGGCAAGACTAAACAAAATGTCTGCACCACCTCCACCTAACTTGGTGTCAGAATGGAGAACAGTCAGAGCAGAGAGATGCTGCGAAGGACAGATTATGCTGAACAGCAGAGGTTAACAGTCTATGTGGTCACACATGCAGCAATTTGGTGGCAGAGCAGCACCCAGTGGGCCTTACAAAGATTTTCATTGTGATTTTTTATTTGATTTCATTAATTTGCCAGTGTACAATAAAATTAACCTTGCAGAAAAATGTTTTGGAATGGACATGATACTTTTCACCTATAGTTCCTCTCCTCCTGTTTTCCCAGGGCAGGTTGTCCTGCTATATAGCTTGGTAATTTCTAACTGAAACACAGGCCAAAATACAATAGTCTTGATGTATGAAATTGAGTTATCCAGTTTTTTTCATTTTGAACTAAATTTGGCCTTTTTACTAGGAACAACTAGATGTGACATGATAAAAAAAAAACTTGCATGAAATGATCAATTCACCCTAGATCATAAATAATATATCACTAGAATATTTTTACAGTCACACGCACACACAAACCTGCACATGAGGAGTTTGTGCAAAACCAGTTAAATAAATAAACCATGTTTTTAAATCGTGCATTCCAGATTTAATCGGTCTGACTGCAGTTTGGTTGTTATGATTAAGTAAAAATAAATGAAATCAAAACAACCCTAATTCAGTTTGACTGATATAACATGGAAAGCAAAAATTAATAAGAGAGATTCATGAAAATTCATTTCTTTCATTAAAATTGACCTTGTGTCTGCATCTGTGCTTGTTATATGCATGTGCACACAGCAGGCAATCTGGTACTGATCAGCCTGTGATAGAAAGACTGCAAATGTGGTCTCCCTCATTTCCAAAAAGCCCAGATGACCTCTTATTTGCGTGAGCGTGTGTGTATTAACCTCTAAATGAATGTGCATGTTTAGAAGAACTTGAAACGTTGCCGTTGAAAACATTCTCATCTGTAGCGACACGCAAGGAAATTCAAATCAAATCAAAGATCAAGGATGCATTTTTCACAATCTAGGAAAATATGTGGTTGGAGTCCGGCCCCGTGCTAAATGATGGCTGAATTTCAAGGCAACACTCTCTGCCAGAAATGTGCAATGCGCTGAAAAACAGGTGGGCCTGACAAAGAAAATACATTAAACTATGGTGGCTTCCACTATTGTTATGCCTAAAAATGGTAGCTAATTGAAGTCTAGTTTCCAGTGTTTTGTGATGGTGACTGTTGATAGGTGTCGAGTAGTAGTAAGTGCATTGAATAATGGCTGTAGACATGGCACACCCACCTATTTTGAAAAAAAAAACCTAACATTTTTGTCCTTTTTATTGGAACAGGTGTGGAACTGTTTTGGAGAATGTGTTTAGATGTGTCTAGATGCACGAGTCATCCTTACACTGCATTTGTAATGTCAAATCAGAGGCTTAGGGCTACAAAGTGTTTACTGAAAAGTATTTGCTGGACATTTAACAAATGTTCACAGAAGGAAGTTCTATTTAGTTTTTTCGTGTGTGGGGAGGTGTACCATTATAAACAGCAGGTATTTTTTAAAAGCATCATACTTAGAGATACAGACATACCAGCATCATTATTATAGACAGACATAGAGCACCTAATTAAGTTTTTTCACAGCACTGATTCACCTATGCCTCCTTGCTACTCACAAACAAGGGGACTGTGTATGAACTGGTTTGTGATTCACGATGGAGCTTTATTTATTTTGCTCTACAAGTACACCCATCAGAACACTCTGTTCTCTAAACACTGCCAGCACTTATTATTAATTACTGAGTGTGTGTGTGTGTGTGTGTGTAGGTGAGTGTGTGTGTGTGTGTGTGTGTGTGTGTGCGTGCGGGTGTGTGTGTGTGTGTGTGTGTAGGTGAGTGTCTGTGTGTGTGTAGGTGAGTGTGTGCGTGCATGCGCGCCTGGTTTTTGGCCTATTAAAAAAGCTTAGCTTAGGTGTGTGTGTGTGTGTGTTTGCCTGATTTGGGATTATTAAAGAAGATTGTTAGCTGTCATTAATACTAATGGCATGAGGGTGTGGGTTTGTATGGGTAACGGCCAAACAACATGAACTTTTTGAGTGTGTGTGTGTGTGTGTGTGTGTGTGTACAAGTATATCTATGGACTTATCCATGGTCAATTGACTTACTTGTATGTATGTCTATGTTCACACACATAGACACACTTTTCCATGGTCAATCCAAGTGTGTGTGTGTGTGTGTGTGTGTGTGTGTGTGTGTGTATGTGTAGGGGTCAGGTCGCTGCTCTGGGTTTAAGGATAAACATTCTTGAGCTGTGTCCAGGGCCACACACAATACGCTCTGTACTGAAATTATAATCATTTCCTGACACTATCAGCATCACAAAGCCTGCTGCCTGTGCGAAACAGATCGGCCCACGCTGAGAACTCCACAGGGCAGCAATTACCTCAACCTGACCCAGTAAGAGGCCATTAATACAACCTGGCACAGCAGGAGAGAGAGAGAGAGACAGGGAGGGAGAGAGAGAGAGAGAGAGAGGGAGAGAGAGAGAGAGAGAGAGAGAGAATGTGTATGATTGTACAGTATGTGTGTAAGACAGTGATATCAAGTGAATGAGAAGTGGAGTGTCATAGAGAATGTAAGAGTGTTAAAGATGGAGAAAGAGAGACTGTGTGAAAGGCAGGCAGAGAAGGAGAGAGCAAGGTCTTTGCTTTCAGTGTTCATTTAGTTTGGCAGAGTAGATCCTACTTCAGCCTAGTGGAGGGAGCCCTTCATCTGTCTCAGCGCACTGGGGAGCAGCCTTACTTCAGAAAGCCCCGTCATTTTACACTGCTCTTGACCTGTCTTTTTATTCACCTTTAGGTGTGTGTGTGTGTGTGTGTGTGTGTGTATGTTTGTGTGTGTTAAGTTGGAGGCTGGGGCACACATTTAGATTGCAGTGCCTGTGTGTGTGTGTGTGTGTGTGTGTGTGTGTGTGTGTGTGTGTGTGTGTGTGTGTGTGTGTGTGTGTGTGTGTGTGTGTGTGTGTGTGTGTGTGTCATATGTTGCATAATGGGCAGGTTCATACTAGAACCACGTATAGTCACCTACAAGGGGGAGACCACACACATGAACAAAAGCACACACACACACATACACACACACAGGCAGACATTCCAGCTTGTTGGGTCTTGGTGGTTATCAGGTGATCAGGCTCCTTTCAGGACCTCGGCAGTGGGACGCCAGTATCTGTACATTTCTAATTAGAAGCAGGAAATGTTTATTCGCCTTTGATTGGGTGGGCCTTGCAGTGACTATGGGCACATTTAAACAAACTATTTCAGCATCCTGTTTAAATTCCCTTTCAGAGAGACAGACAGGGAGAGAGGGAGAGAAAGAGAGAGAGAGAGAGGGTGTAAGAGAGACAGAGAGCGATGGAGCGGACATTCTGAGGTAGACTCCCGGACAGTTATGTAAGTTTTCAGAGAGTAGGGGGCAAGAGGCATGATTTTTATGGTATGGCACCATAGTGTGTCCCAACAGCCATACCACCCCCCCATCCCCACTCCCCACACACATACAGCCATCCCCACTTCCCCATGCATGTTGTATATATCGAGAGCACGTAAGCAGACTGTAGATTTTAGCAGCCCTTAGCTCCGATGACAACAGTAACACTGTTTCTATTAGCCATTTTACTGCCAAATTATAACATAATCTGCCATTTCTGCCACCACAGTCTGTGTAATCAGCATGATTACTGCTTTAAGACAACCCTCATCCTTGAGCGTCCTTTAATCAAACTGAGCTGAAGTGTAGCAGTTCTGATAGAGAGAAGCAACTTCTTCTTTCATAGGATGTACACTGCCACACTATCAGATCAGCAGCTAGATATATAAAGCTAGAGTCAGCAAAATTACACCAATCTACCATTAGAAAGTACTAGGTGCAGATGCTGGCGCAAACACATAAACACACTCTCTATTCTCACACACACACACACACACACACACACACACACACACACACACACACACACACATGCACACACATACACACACACACACACACACACACACACACACACATGCACACACATACACACACACACACACACACACACAGCAATTAAAGAAAAACCCAACCCAGCCTCTCTCCCTCACAATCAAGCAGCTTTGCCGAGTGTTTTGCGATACGTCACTCAGAGACCAGGTTCCTTCCTGAGATCTATGTTTTTTTTCCTCCAAGGGCAAACGGTCCTAGGACGGGCAGGGCTCCTCACAATGGCCCAGTCTCACAGTGCCGGGTGTTTGGTGTCTCCTGGCTCCAGTCCCTGCCTCTGGGCAGCCCTCAGGAGGGGTGGGGTGGGGGAGTGTGGGGTTGTCAAGAGGGGAGAGAGAAAGAGAGAGGTTCAGTGGGGGGTGTTATTATGATAAAGTCCAGTGTGTCAGTGAAACCCCTTTGTAGGAGATGGCTTTGCTGAAACAATGGGCGCAGAGGGGGGGTGCAATCCGTGGCCTCTCCCGGTTTACAGACTCCTTTTATATCCTATAGAATCGCACCCCCGCTGCTTTCCCAACGCGGGAGAAGGAGGGAGATGCAGGAAAAGGGGCTTCGCTCCCAGTAAGATGAGAGTGTATCGAAGGAAATAAATGCTCGGATGGGGCGATGGGTGGGCGCTAGGCGGGTGAAGGAGTGTAGATACAGAATAAGTGTGTATGCGTGTGTGTGTGTGTGTGCATGCACACATGGTATTGTGTGTGTGTGTGTGTGTGTGTGTGTGTGTGTGTGTGTGTGTGTGTGTGTGTCTGTGTATGTTTTTGTGTGTGTGTGTGTGTGTGTGTGTGTGCGTGCTTGTGTGTGTGTGTGTGTGTGTGTGTGACAGTGTGGATCATCATGCAGTGTCCACGCCTATACCAAACCCATTTTTCTTCTTGATTGTATATTGTATTGTAGGATGGGAGGGAGAGGGGTCACATCCTTACTTTGAGGGCAGTAGGGGTTACTGGAACCATGGCTTGTATCCTGCAACCTGTTATCATATATGGCCTTCCGTCCTTACTATAATTTTTTTCTAGAACATGTCTTTTTAAATACCAACACAGAGTGTGTATTTTGGTACATGAAGGTATGTCTATGTGTATGTGCATGTGTATGTAAGTATGACAGAGAGAGCGAGAGAGAGAGAGAGAGAGTGTGTGTGTGTGTGTGTGTGTGTGTGTGTGACAGTGTTTTAAAAGTAGTGTTCTTCTGTAAGTCAAGGACCTACGAGTTTGATGGAGTTGTGCTTTTAAGACTCAATAATCACTGTTGAGCTTTGGCATCAGTTAAATGAGCAGTATAATAAATGTGATAAATAAAGCAGTATAAATAAATGTGAACAGTAAAGTGTTCCTACTTGTGTTTGCATGGGAAAATTCAGTAGCCGTTCCCATTTTAATCCAAACAGTCAGAGCTCATTGCCCCTCTGATCAGCCACACACACACATACACACACACACACACACATACACACACACACACACACACACACACACACACACACACACACACACACATACACACACACACACACTCACACACTATCAGAACTCTAATCTCACACACCACTCTTCTCTCTCTCTTTGTATGTCCTCAGGACCGTCTCTTCTTCGTCATGGAGTATGTGAACGGAGGGGATCTGATGTTCCAAATCCAGCGTTCCAGGAAGTTTGACGAGCCACGCTCTCGGTTCTACGCCGCAGAGGTCACGTCAGCACTCATGTTCCTGCACCAGAATGGTGTGATCTACAGGTGCCCTTCCTTGATCTTTAACTGTCCACCCACACTACTAAAGTCTGCTCTGGGTTTTGTCACCTGCCTTTTTGGATTGTTCACATTTAAACCATCAATCAGCCTCAGTAAAAAGATAGGCACATTTCAGTAAGTTTGTGGTACATGTGCATTGGTGGTTGTGTGTGTAGGGAGCAAAGTGGAGGTGGATTGATCAGAGTAAAAAACTCCACAAACTAGACTACAGTGCTGCTCACACCACCATTGTAAAGGTCAAAGCAGTTTGCTGATAAAATGTATAACTTCTTTGTACTGTGAGATACAGCCACACAGAGCAGTCATGTCACATGAAGAAGAACACGTGGACTGACCAACAATCTGCTAGTTGACACACCACATTAACCTGAAGAATATTGGATGTATTCGTTGTATTGGTAATTAAATGCCATGGTTTCAAAAATCAAATCCTTCTGGGCCTTGGAGATAAACCCAGACATGTGGAAGGGCTTCCAACATTCATCCTAAGCGTGATGTGTTTGCTCATAACCACGTTGCCCCTTGGAACTATTTTGGGGGATATTTTGAGTGAATTCCATAACTCCAGACATCACAGTATTGTCCTAGGCCCTGGAAGAACCACAACTCCATTGTGGGCCAACAGCCTCAACCCAAAACATGATTGTAACTGGCCACAGATGCAACCCGAAGTCAGCCATTTCACTTTTGATTGAAAAAATATGAGGCAATCCACATTTTTTCCAACATTACGTAATCAAGTCATATTTGATACTCGTCTCAATTTAGATGTCTTACTTTCAATAAAAATGCTTATGATCAATCGTTTTCAAGATATCAGCTATATGTCACTATTACCATGGTACACTGTAGGATATTATTGTTTTTACAGTGTATGAAGGGATATTGTTCCTATCGATGTAGGTTGTATTTTCATAGTGTTGTGGTAGATTTTTCATCAGTTTGTGGTAAGTGTGGTGACAAAACCCTTAATCCCTGTTCCTTAACTCTTCTGATAAAATGTTCTTTGGGGTCCTGTGTGCCCCAAGAATTGTATAGACCGTTTGAACAGTAAAAACAAAAACAATGCCTGCACATTCTATTTCGTTCCTAAAATTCCTGGACGTTTCACATCTTTAAGGAAGTTAAAATAGGTAACCCTGTGGGAACAGCTATGATGTTAATAATCAAACTCTCTTCATATGATAAATGGTTTATTTCTGTAGTAAAGAGCAGATTTCAGGATTTAAGAACCTATGTTGCTAGCAAAAGGTTTCTCTGTACCATAAAAAGTTATCTTACAGGGAAAAACATTTTGCAGCTTTCATGAGAACTTTTTAGTCCCTGTGATACTTTTTTCCCCCAAGATTGAATGCCGGGGTTTAATGACGTCCTGTGACAAACTCACGCAGAATACTTTTTTCCTCTTCAAAGAGTGTGTCCTGTGTGACACTGTTTTTTCCAGTCAGAGCACACATCACATGACCTGACCCGGGTCGTAGCACTTCCTGGTAATGGCCCCGTTGCCCAGCACTTGGGGCACCAGGGCTCTGTTTACCTCTGCTTGTTTACTCGTTGTTTACTGGAGGATGGGATGATTTATGTGTTCCAGGCTGGGTTGTTTATGCTCACGTCCGTGTGTCATTAGCCACACACACAACGCATGGCGTCACAGTGGCGCTGGCCTGTGCCTGCCTCACCTCTTACTGCTCTTTGCCCCCTCTCCACTTCTCCCCCTTCTTGTCCTCCCCTCCCCTCATCCGTTCCACCTTGTCTCATGGCCCTCCCATTCTTCTCCCTCTTCCTTCTTGTCCTCCTTAACTCTGTTTGTGTGTTGTGTTGTTGTCTCTTTACCAAGTCTACTCTTATTCCATATGAAAGGAGGTCAGACCCAAGACAACCATGTGCTGAACTGAACTGCCATCTTGGATTTGCTATCTGAGTGACCTCCATGATTGACTCCTCTATTCTCTTCTGCTGCACCTCCTCCTTTATCTGATATTTTTTTGTTTTTTTCCCTGCTCTATATACTTTCTAATACCACATCTCCACTTTCTGTCTCTATATCTCTCTATCTCTCTCTGTCCATATTGTATGTATATCTCAACTTCAGTCTCTCTTCCTTTCTCTCTCTCTGTCTCTCCCTCTTTCTCTTTCTCACTCTCCCTCTCCCTCTCTTTCTTTCTCTCTTTGTCTGTCTCTACCTGTCTTTGCCTGTGGGTACTTTTCTCCTTTGTCACTCTTGCTCGAGTTCCCATGTTGTCATCGTCACACTCTCTGCTCTTCACCTACCCCTATGCTGTGAGCAGCGGCCACCTTGCTGATATCTCTGATTCAGCCCCGCGGGGAGAGAGATGACATCGCTTGTTTAGTCTTATCCTTGTTCCGCTCTCTTCTCTCCAGGCCTCTGACTCACCTGGTCTGACCACCTCACTCTACTCTTGCTCTGGCCACCGGCAGCAACTCTGCACAGAAAGAGCACCACCTGAGCCCATGCGATTGTGCCTCTTAAACGGCCATCGTAAATACAGTCTGGGCCCGTGCCAGAGCCCTCTTCCATTCATGTACTTGATCAATAGCGGGCGTTTGGGCTTTTGACCCCATGTTTACCGGGGGAAGGTGGAGGGGGGATTGGGATGGTGGTGGGGGGTCATTGTCGTTCTGTACCCTGAACGGTTAGCGGATGTCAAGCAGGATGTGATCCAGCCAGTGTGAATGGTGTATTGTGTATTATATGAAGAGAATAATAGTTCATTGGACTTTTTGGAGAAATGATTTGAGAGGTGGAGTAGAGAAGTGTGTGAGTGTGTATGTGTGTGTGTGTGTGTGTGTGTGTGTGTGTGTGTGTGTGTGTGTGTGTGTGTGTGTGTCTAGAGGCGGGGGGTCAGGCGCCGTCTCTCTGCCTGTGGGAAAGCAGGGTGTGTGGCATGCCTTCCCTTAACCATGGTGCATTCTGGGAAATCTCCTTGTCCATCTAATCTGCTCATGGGCACATGGAGAATGAAAGAAAGAAGCAAGGAGCAAGAAGGACAGTGCTGATTGTCATTGTGTGTGTGTGTGTGTGTTTGTGTGTGTGTGTGTGTGTGTATGTGTGTGTGTGTGTGTGTGTTTCTTTTGAATCTTTCCTTTAAGTGTCTGGGTGTGTATTGTGAGTGAGTGGCATGGGTGTGCCTTTGTGTCACTATGTATGTTATGTGCATGTGTATGTATTTGTGTGTGTGTATGCGTGTGTGCGTGTGTGCGTGCGTGCGTGCGTGCGTGCGTGCGTGCGTGCGTGCGTGCGTGCGTGTTTGTGTATGTGTGCGCACGTGCATGCATGTGGGTGTGTGTTTGCTGGTGTAGGTTCAGCTGAGGGTGGCTCATGTCTAAGGCCTCTATCAGACTAGACCTATTACATTGTGGGAAATTTGAAAGTGGGTCATACATGTGAAGTCATGTTGTTCTGTGTGTGTGTGTGTGTATGTGTGTGTGTCCACCTCTACCCTGTTCATTGGATTGAAATGAAGTGCTTCCCCTAATTTAGCATTCTCTTAGGCATACAAACTAGCCTGAAATTGTTATTCATCAAAATATATTAAAATACAGGTGAAAAGATTTTTATGTTTAACAAATGGGACCTTGGAAGATGCCGTTTGAACAAAACAAAATGGTTTTAATGCATCAGCCAGAACTAGGACCTGCAACTTGTCATTTCTGTTATTTCTGTGTCGAGGTGAAATATTTAAAATTCATATGAATTTAAAATAGCTACAAGGGGTTTTATTTTATTTTAACTAACTTTAATGTTGAATGTTTGTGTGTATCTGTGTATGTGTGAGTGTATGTATGTGTATGTTGTGTTGTGTGTGTGTGTGTGTGCTCAGATGTGTTTATGCTCATATATGTGTGTGTGTGTGTGTGTGTGTGTGTGTGTGTGTGTGTGTGTGTGTGTGTGTGTGTGTGTGTGTGTGTGTGTGTGTGTGTAAATGGGCTGTATATTTGCCCCTAAACAAACTTTTACCTTTCTGTGACCTATCATGCATACCATAGAAGGAAGGAAAGAAAAAAAATGTTCTGGAACAATTTGTGCAATCACGTCTCTCTGCCTTTGCCACCCCCACCTTCCCCCACCCCCAAGAAAGAAGGAGAATGCTATGCTTTGCACTGGAAACAGTAGCTGTTTGATATGGGTGCTTTTACTGACAAGCCCCAGCCTGCCATGTTCCAGATTGGCAGTGTCCAGCAAAACAGATCATTTCAGAGAAAAGGAGACACTGATGGAAGTAGATAGACAGAGGGAAAAAAAGAAAAATGAGAGGGAGAAAGGGGGGGGGGGGTTGAGAGAGAGATGAAAGAATTGTCTTTTTTATCAGGTTCCTCACTCACTCAGTGTAAAAACTCTCTTCATTCTGTATGCTGTTCCTGTAACAAGTTCACTCTCTCTTATCGGGGTGCCATGAGAGACACAATTTGTTGCTCAATTTATGTACAATTCGCGATTGTAACTGCAAGTGATAAGTCACATAGGGGTTATGGACGCTACCCAATAGACTCACTGCAAGCTCCATAATATGTACTTATATATAATACGTACTATCTTGTGCAAGTCAGGGTAATTAACATTAATTGATAAAAAAGAAAGGAAAGATAAAGATTATTTTTGAAAGGAAATAGGCTATTGAGAAAATATAGTAAAAAAAAGGGGGAACTTACACTAATTGAAAACAAAATACAGTAATTGTTATTTTCAGTTCTAGGCACATGAAAATGGGAATGCTTTAAATCTAAAGCATTCTTTAAATGTAATCTTGTTTAAATCCAGCCAGCTATATTTGGGACAGGCTTGATATCTTAGTATATCGAGTAGCCTATAATAGCTATGGTAAATGATTAGGACTATGGACTGTAAGATAAAACAAGTCCATGGCTCTAAGATTGTTTCTGCAGTCATATTCACCTAACATGTTGAATTGTTACAATTCAGGTTTGAACTGTGCCATCCACTTAACCCTCCTATTATCTTTGGGGTCAATTTGACCCCATTTAATGTTTAACACCTCAACAATACACCAAGTATATATATTTTTTGCTTCATCCTTGATGACTTTTCCTAATTAAGGGGGGAGAACTGGGTAAACATAAAATTAACAAAATAATATGTTTTCAATGTCCTGTATGCATGTTGTACGCATCCGTGTTCCTTGGGGTCAATTTGACCCCAAACTGTTTTAGCTGCATAAAACATATACAAAATATCCACATTTTGCACATACATGTTTAAGTTGTTTTATATCACATTAAGGTGATCAAAACATGCAGTTTTATAGTCTTCAGACAGGTTTCCTCCGTTTATGGCCCTAACCTAACACTAATAATTTTGATGACATGGGAGAGGGGCAAAACAATTTCCACAAGAACCTTGAGGCAATGGTGGCCATGTGCTTAGGATAATGGGTAACCAGCGGTAGTACCACTGAGGTACTTGGAGCATGGTACTTTCCCACACACTGCTCCCTGGACAGTGCTGTCATGGCCATACAGCCAATATACTAAATGAGGAAGTTCCGTCCCCATTCATTTCAATGGGAAATGGTAGGCTAGTCAATTCAGCCAAAATTGAGCAATTTTCTGATGTTTCAAAATGGAGATTCTGATTCTCATTCATCCAGGTCATAGTACTCAAAAGTTCTAAGTTGTAAGCAACTGGACTTCTTTTTGAAGCTGTTTTTCCCGGGGTCAAATTGACCCCGAAGACAATAGATGTTACTATTCTTGATGACCACAACCAAATTTATTTACAAATGTTACAAATAACAGAAATTTGTATTTAGAGGTACTATGCATCCATTGAAATACCAAAAATATCATTCTTTCCATTTTTAGATCAATCAGTAAGATTTTATGGCTATTTCCATATTTTTCCATAATCATGAAATACATCATGGATGTATGTGGTGTTTATGGGGGCTAAGTTATTTTTAAAGGGCTTTTTTTTGGTCCTCAACAAAGAAATATAGTAGTACCTCACACACAAACCAATAACCAAGGCCAATATTTTGAAGTATGCACATTTTAAGGAGATTTAAATGGCTGGGGTCAAATCGACCCCAAGGATAAAGGATGTTAGAAAATTTGAGGGTAACAGGAGGGTTAAGTTACCATGAATAATAAAAAATATACACCATATAATATTATAATAACATTATTTAAAATAATATAATTGCTTAATAATAATATAAAATATAATATACTATTATATAATAACATTAAAATATGAAGATCGTGAGGGAAATGCTAAAACATGTGAGAATCCAAGTATATGCAAGGGGTGATGGGGATGTTTTCAATTGAGAGGCTGTAACTCTGATAACTACCGTTGTGACCTGCTGGTGCTATTTGCACAATTGTGACAATGCACACACTTACAGTCCTCTTACATTTTCTCCCTGGCATGTTTCTTGGCTTCACTTAATCATGCCACAGCGGTGTGAAAACATTGTGGCTTAGTCATAAGCACCTGTGTGAAACATGAGTGGAGTAAGGTACAAACAGCTGCTGACACAAACACAGAACAGAGAATAACAGAGATCAGGAGTTTCAGTGTACTCAGCTTTAAAAAAGTCTTGATGCCATAATCTGATTCTTGAAATCAATTAAGGACATCCCTAAATTTCACATTTCTTCATTAAAAAACTTGGTTGGTCAGACAAAAGATTTCAAAGATATACACTATAGCAGATCCTCACAAAATGGCCACAAAGCTGAATAGTGAGGTTAATACCTGTGTATGTCACCACTGAATCAGTGATCTCACTTGGCGGTAACCTGCTGTGCCAGCTTCATGATGTTGTTACTGCAGGTAGTGTCACCCTTCATAGTAACAGAGTGTTACTGACAAACCTGTGTTAGACATGCCGATTAAGCTCTTTGGTGATGTATTTTGCACTTCGCAACCTAACAGCTTCCACACTGCACTCATTGTGCTGATAACAGGACACCCGCCCAATGTGAGATTAGTCAGATCTCAGTCCAACGGGTAGCTAAAGAACACTTGCATATACTTTCACACATACACACACATAACAAAAAGAAATCTGCGCCTAGTGTGGCATCTTGTTGGTCAGAGGACAGACTGGCACACTGGCACACACACACACACACACACACACACACACACACACACAACCTACATGTTGGCCTACATTGGGCCACATCCACTGGGGTCTCCTTTTAGAGTGGTACTTTGACACGAGGGGTAGTCACCCATGGCCCGCAGTAACAACACTGGGCTGCCTCAAATACCACTGCTAGTTCTTTGCTTCACATGTTTAAGCAACAAGTGATGTAAATTATTTAAAAAGGCAGTAATGGGCCGGATTAATTAGCCACTCTCTAAGTATAATACTAGACCAATGAACCAGTTTTCACTGAAAAAGAATCACCTCAAGGCAGTAAGAAAATTTCAGAATGATACGACAGACAGACAGACAGATAGACAGACAGACAGACAGACATAGATGTCGGCAAAAACATTACCTCCTTGGCAGAGGTAATAGATTAGAATAAAATATAATAGAATATTTTATCATGCACATAAACACACACGAACACACACACACACACACACACACACACACACACACACACACACAGGTCAAATGCAATCTGTATTGAGTGGCAGCACAATGTTGTCTTTATGCAGTGTGGAACAGATTGAGGGTATAGCCAAAGTAGCTCCTGCCCCATAGACCAATTATTTCATTCAAAGAGCCTATGTTTCCCTTAGTGTAAGTGTAATGGGGTTCTAAGGTTCCTTGCTCTCTCTCTCCTTCACTAATTATATAATACATGAAGACAGTGGGAAAAAGTCTTTAGCAGCTGGGCCTGCACTGTGTGTCCCTAATGGCTGTCATGGTCATAGTGCAACAAGTACATTCAGGAATCGGACCTCTGAAGACACAGATGAAAGTGTGATTGTGTGTGTGTGTGTGTGTGTGTGTGTGTATGTGTGTGGCTGTGTGTGTGTGTGTAGGTTGGCAGGGGATCAGTGTGAGAGAAACAAAGTTTTTAATGTGTATGTGTGTGTTGTTCTAATGGTCAGGCTCATCTACAAACTGTACTAGGAAAAGGAGGGTAAGGTCTTGGTGCAGAGAGTAGCGGAATACGTAATGGAAAAATCACTCCACAAGATTAACATGAAACACAGGAAATGCTCTGAATTGGGGCCTGATTGCGCGCTCTCTCTCTCTCTCTTTCTCTCTCTCTCTCTTTTCCTCCTCCTCCTCCTCTCTGTCACTTCCCCCTCCCTTTCATAACACTAGGGATTGGTATTTTGCCAAGAAACATTATCCTATAGGGTCTTGACAATAACCATCGTCCATCATGTTCAGAGACCAGCATTCCCAAAAGACTGACATCCCTTTAATCAGAGGCTTGTTTGAATTGGCGCTCTGTTGGCTATATATGTATATATTTATATATATTTCTGTGTATGTGTGTGTGTGTATGTGTGTGTGTGTGAGAGAGAGAGAAAGAGTGAGAGAGAGAGAGAGACAGACAGACAGAGAAAGTGTGTGTGTGTGTGTGTGTGTGTGTGTGTGTGTGTGTGTGTAGCCTATATGTATCTTTTTTGGTGGCAAAAGATGGTGGTACCTGTGGTGACCGGTTAGAAAGGGGGGGTCAGATGAACCGAATGCACCTGGCAGCAGATCTCAGTTCAAATCTGAGTGCAAATTTGTTTCTGTGCCGTCATGCTCCAGTTGTACTCCTGCCTCGCAGCGTAATCACGTACCTGTGACTGAATGTTGCCAAATATGTTTTGATAGAAATATCAAACTCAGACTTAGACTGAGGAGAAAGGGAGAGCGAGAGTGAGTCCTCATACACGTGTCTTTTCTCAAATGAAGTACAAGGAACTGGTGGAGAAGTGGTGGTCAGTGATGACGGAGCTAATCATCCCATTAACAAGGAGGAGAAAGAGGAGGTGGATTGGGATGCTAATTGTGATGAAGACAGTGTTGATGATAATAAAGACAATGGGCCCTATTTTGCCGCGGCGCATTGTGCATTCGCGACATGCGGATGCTGTTATTGCTATTCTGTGCCAGCACATCGTTCATTTTTTCAAGCAATTCAGCCAAATTCTCATTGGTTAATTGTATGTTACGCCCAAAACACACCCATGACTAATGAAGTAATTTAAGACCAACCCTTTTGAACAATGCACCTGGCGCAATGTTCACTTTTCTCGCCGTCAAAATACCAAATTGTGTCGGGAACGCCCCCAAAGCAACTTGCGCTTCAGACTTAAGACAATGCGCATATGATCGTGAAAATAGAGCCCAATGACTGTGATGAAGATGATGATGGTAATGCAGATGGTTATGATTGTAGTGATGATGGTAATAACGATAGCTGTATTAACATTTATTATTATTTTAGTTGGAGATGATTTATTTGATGATTTGAGCTATGGAAGCAATTTTGCCCATCTTGTAACTTGAGCTGCAAGTTGCAATTGCATAAGGTTTTTTTCCCCCGCCTAAGCTGGTTTCACAAGACAGGGAAATGAAAGCCTTACTTTATCCCTGCACGCTAAGAGGAAAAAACACATAAACAAACAATCAAGGCACATGGTAGAAGGTGGACTTGGTGAACTTGGTGAACCTTTACTACAAAAGTGCACCATGTTGGGCGCTGGAAGCTAGTTGACAGGGTTAAAATGACATTATTTTAATGCTGCTTTTTCCTGTACCTTAACTGGTGTTTAAAAAGACACTTGCAATGCCAGGACCATGAGATAAATACCTGGGTGCAGTTAACTTGAGTACACTGAAGAAGGGACTACACACACATGTATACTGTATATATAATATACACACATAGTATAATTTATGCCATAGTGGGACCCTTATTCCTTATGGAGTCATAATTTAGGCCAGCACTCCTAAAATGCTTAAAAAAGTCAAAAATGTCCATATCCTGATTTCCTGTGGAACAGTTGAAATACTGTTCTGTGCTGGATCTTGCATTAGTGAAAAAAAAAACTAAATGAAATGATGGAAATTTTAGTAGATCATTATATCAACAAGTGACCCAAATGATCATTCCTTTGTTTTGACTATATCATTTGCACAGTTTATGTTTTGATCAATTTTCATTAAAATGTGGTTAGGAAGTAAACACATTCATAGCAGAATGAAGCTGTTCTGAGGTCACTTCAAATGAGATTAAAACGTGCTGGAACATGCTGATTTTCTGGCACTGAGTGGACAGTTTTGTGGGAACGTTTGCATAGCTCATTCCTGTACGCTGGACTGGTGGGGATCAAGTGTTGTCTCTAAATTTGGGTCGAAACAAGTCTACCAGCACACCCTTCCATATATGCCAATCCACCAGAGCTTGATGTTGCAGCTCCAGGTCACTGTGTTTGGATGGAGTTTGGGCAGAACGCACCAGGGCAAGGCCAAGAGTGTCATGGGGAATCCTCTCCCCTAAAGAGATTAAGATGTGTTGCAGAGGAGCCAAAAGTCCAGGCTGTGAGCTCAGAGGGTAGCAAGGTAGTAACACGAGAGATGAAGAGACAGATGGAGAAAGTGAGAGAGGGAGAAAGACAAAATCCCATTGAAATGCATTCAGTAATAATAAATGTGTGGAAAGACAGAAGGAGCTATATGGCGAGTGATAATACACTGACTTTGTTCACACTTTACTCAGATGTTTAGCTAAAGTCGATTTAGCTACACTGTAAACTATCTGTTGAAACTTTTGTTTACGGATAAGCTTAGGGCTGATGGTTGGTTTTGTTGAGGATGTTGTTAAGTGAGCAAGAAAAAGTTTAATTGCAACAACCCATCTACAAAAGTCTCTGTCAGGAGACTATTTAAGTGAACCATTACCATAATTGTTTTCCATGGTGGTAACCCTTTGTAAGTTCAGCTGAAGGGTTAGCTTATTCGTACAAGCCCCCAAATCACCAGACATGGCAGGGTTTCTACTTTCTGAAGCCGGGACTCCCGGCACATAATGTGACGAATGTGTTACGTTGGAGCTGCCCGGTCATGACACAGAGGGGATAGTGGGACGTGTTGAGGGACAAGGAGCAAGAAAAATACAGATGAGAGAGAAAACTGGGGTTTAGATGAGAGAGACAGGCAGAGCAAGTGAGGGAGATGAGATGTGGGAGAGAGACAGACAGAAAGAGAGAGAGAGAGAGAAGGAGGAAGATGTTAAGATGGAAAAATCCAGAACATCCTGAGTGCTACTGGAGCATGAGGGCGGAGTGTAGAACAGAGGGTCACGTCGCCAGTGTCCACCACAGAGATAGAGCTGTATGTGGTGTGTGTGTGTGTGTGTCTGTGTGTGTGTGTGTGTCTGTGTGTACGTGTCTGTGTGTGTGTAACAATTTTCTAAATCATTTTGGTTGAGAATTACAACAGCACATTAGAGAAAACTCTTCAGTTCTTTCACATCAGACACATACTGCTTTGGATATTAGCCAATCAAAATATCGTCAGCAATTCTTACTGGCCTTTTCTATATGGACCTGCTAAGCGCTAACCCTCACATGGCGGTCAGAAACGTGCAGATCATGTAGTCGCCTTTTTTTGGCTTCTCCCAAAAAGAACAGTTGCATAAGTCCCCTCCCTCTGCACCCTCTTTCTTCTTATAGCCTGACACACACACACACACACACACACACACACACACACACATACTTTCCCTTCTCATTCAGGGCAGGGTTTGCCCCGGTGATAAACACCTCTGGCTAAATGACATCTGTGAAGAGATGTTGACATTCTTGCTGCAATCAACCATCAAACCTCGACCAGACTGGTTTCATGCCTGCTACCGCACTCTTTCATCGCGGCCTCCTTATCTGCTCTCGCTCGCGCCCTCGTTCCTGCTCTCCTCTGCCTGCCCCCCTGCCACCACCCCTGCTCCGCATCCCTCGTTTCTGCGATAAAGGAGACGAGGGATGTACACAACAGGAGGAGGAGAAGTAAAGGGGGGTGGGGGTGGTGTGTGGGCGATGTGGTTGATGACAGGGGAGCATGGGCTTAGTTGTCCACGGACGGGAATGACTGTGTGTATGTGTGTGTGTGTCTGTGTGTAAGAGAGAAAGACACTGTGTACCTGTTTGTCTGGTGTATCTACCCCTAGTGTTCATAGCATAATGCACCTGAGCATGACACACCTGAGTGTTAGTGCCATAAATCTGTCATGATGTTCAAATGTTGCTCTTGCTTTTCTCAACTGAACATAATAGCCACTTTTACTCTCATTCTCTCTCTCATTTTCTCTTTCACCCTTTCTTACTTTTTTTCTCTCTATCTCCCTCTGTCTACCTCTTTTGTAGTCTTAGAAATTGACTGTTGAGAGACAGAGAGTATTAATCCTTTCTTTTTCTCTTCCTCTTTCTCTTGTCCTTCATAGGGATCTTAAACTGGACAACATCTTGCTGGATGCAGAGGGTCACTGTAAGCTTGCTGACTTCGGCATGTGCAAGGAAGGGATCCTTAATGGCGTCACAACCACCACCTTCTGTGGCACCCCAGACTACATTGCTCCTGAGGTGTGTGTGTGTGTGTGTGTGTGTGTGTGTGTGTGTGTGTCTGTCTGTCTGTCTGTCTGTGTTTGAGTGTGAGACTGTAAGTGTTGTGTTATTATGAACACCACAACAATAAGTATGTTAACAACATTAAAATGGTTGTTAAAGTTAACATAGCTCTCTCAGCTCCACTGAACATGTTTTCAAAGTAGTGTGTTGAAAATACTGCTCAGATTAGGCACTTTTACATTCCTCTCCCACTCCGGTCCAGAACAGGTTGTTTCTCATTAGCATCCCTGCTACTGCCCATGGCTCCGTTGTCTAGAACATCCTATATTTCAGATTAGCAAATATCTTAAAATGTATTTTTTCTAAATTCCCAAGTGGGGGGATAGCTCGGTTGGCTTGGTTTGCAATGTATGATAGTGGTGGAAACTATCCTAGCTTATATGTTAGCTGTAACAGTGTTCACTTGTGCTAAATGGCAAATCAGCAGTAGATAACTGGTTAGTTTATGCTAAACTGCAAAAGAAACACATTGATAGATACTTACATCTTCCTCGGGTTTCTCACGGATAGTTGGAAGTAACCCCTCGTTAAGGCAAAGTTTGTTGGTTAATCCAAGTTTATACTGATGAAGCACTTGTTATTGAAATGGTTAGAGCACACAAAAAGACATTTACAAATATCCTCTGGTACTTAGCCTTCAAAAATGCAATCCAAACATGCTGCTTGTCTTTCCTTTTTGGGTGGGAGATGAGGTAGACACTTGTATTGATCTTTGCAACCAACAATACAACAGTTTCTTTGTGGACCTAAAGATTTCTTCATAGCATTCCTATGCTAGCTCTTGTGAGATATCTCCGTCTGTATAAATAAATGGATGGTTTAAGCACATAGTTTCTGGTGCTGGTGGAACACTTACTATTTAAACATGTTTTGATTTTTATCAAACCTATAGTGTGTGTAGAGGCAGTATAGACTCAAAAGCGATCAAAAGTGTTTTTTTTAGAATATGGGACCTTTAAGAGACAAGATACATATACACACTCAGTGCACACACACACAATAAAATTTACAGCTATAAGGTTGTCGACAGAGGCAGTCAGCTCCAAGTGAACCACAGGGTGGATCTTTACTCTCTTTTCTCTGATTTTTACTTAACATCACTTGCCATCCTGCATTTAATGACATTACACATCACCAGTCCGGCCGGCATGTAACATCAGACTACATGCTCATCTCATAGCTACTGGGTTTAACCACTGAAATGATTTTATCCAAGGCTCACAAATCAGCACCACGAGACTATCATGTACAAGCCCAGTGGGCCTCTTAAGATACTCACAGGCACTTAAAGGGCCCTGGCAGCTGTGTTTAAGAGGCCTTTCAGGAGCCGTCAAATCCCTGGAAGGGAGGGAGGGAGGGAGGGAGGGAGATGGATGGGAGTATTCGAGGAATGGGGTCGGCGTGATTCACCCAGATGAAAGTATGTGGGAGCAGCGTGGCGCCGTGACAGCTTTGACAGACGTGGGAAGAAAGTATCAGCTCTGACAGCTGTTTTACGTTTTGACATGTTGGAATGGGCCACTATGATGGTTGTTCCCTGTCTTACACATGCAAACACACACACACACACACACACACACACACACACACACACACACACCTTTAATTGCTTTTATTTGGACCAAAACAACATGCAAGGAACACATGATCCAAATATTTTGGAAAAGGTCACTGACAGCTTACAAACATTTTAAAGGTCCTTCTAGTATGGCAGTTATGGATCCATTATAGTCCATATTTTCATGCTATCAAATAAAGCAGAGATTAAACAGAATTTTTGCCAATCTTTTTGCCTATGTTGTCGCATTTTTCTTCAACCTTTTTTACAGTACGTACATGGCCTAAACTTCCGAACAGCAGCACTAATAGCCCACACTCGTCAGTTGTTGATGTATCAGTTGTTGATATTTCAGTAGTTTTGAGTAGTAACAAATGCCTATGCACAGATCAAAACAGCAGCCAACTTAAAAGATGAATACAGATTTTTCAGACTTTTCTATAACCTGGAGTATTTGGAATATTTTTAAAGGTTGTCAGCTATATTATGATGGAACCAGTTTAGACTTACAGTACTGTTAGTAAAAAAACTGTTATCATGTTCATTGTATGTTTCCTGGAAGTCCTTAGCAACCAGGTCAACCAGACAGTCTTGTCTGGCCAAATACAGCCCTTTGTATTGGGTGCATCCATTTAGTATGTGGGCCATTGTTTTATTTTCCCGGTAATGTGGGTGTAGTATACAGTAAGGGTCATGCTGTGATGGGTACCATATTGTGAAGTTATGTTTAGTTGGAAGGCAGTGTAGTCATACACACACACACACACACACACACACACATACACACACACACACACACACACACACACACACACACACACACACACACACACACACGCACCTAAATACATACACATCCACACACATACATACCAACACGCACTACATTTACACATAGACCCTTAGTCTTGATTCTGCTGAATGTGCTGTCATTCTGTTGTGTTGTGTGTTGCAACGTTGGTCCAGGAAGATGATATTTTGTCTGATATTGTTTTGATTATTTCAATGACACTAATGTGTACTGTAGTGTGTATGGTTAAGATGACAATAAAGCTCTACTGACTTACATAAAAAACAAATTTCCACACACAGATCCTGCAGGAGCTGGAGTACGGCCCGTCGGTGGACTGGTGGGCTCTGGGTGTGCTCATGTACGAGATGATGGCCGGGCAGCCTCCCTTTGAGGCCGACAATGAGGACGACCTGTTCGAGTCCATACTCCACGACGACGTGCTCTATCCCGTCTGGCTCAGCAAGGAGGCCGTCAGCATCCTCAAGGCTGTGAGTATTTCTTTTTCTTTTACTTACTTTCTCTCTCTCTTCTTCTTTTCTTTTTTCTTCTTTTTCTTTCTATCTCTTCCTTTTTCTTTCTCTCTTTTCTCATTGTCTTTCTTTTTCTCCCCACCTATCTCTCTTTCTTTTTCTCTTTCCCTCTCTTTCTCTCTTCCACTCTTTTTCTTTCTGTCTTTCCTTCCCTCTTTTTCTCTATCTTTCTCCCACCCCTTCTTTTTTTCTTTTTCCTCTCATTATCTCTGTGTTTCTCTGTCTTTTTCTCTCTCTCCAGCTTCCTCTATATTTCTCTACTTAACATCTATTTAATTTTCCTTTTTATCAACCTTTTCAACAGTTAGAGTAAGCAAGACCATTACCAGCATAGTGCCTATTACCGGCCATTCTATTGGTATTCCACTTAAAATGAGGATTTACCCAGTGAAAAAGAACTTATCTCTGTGAAATCCAGAGATAAGTTCTTTTTCACTGGGTAAATCCTCATTTTAAGTGGAATAGCAATACAAGTGGCTGATAATAGGCACTATGCTGATAATAGGCTTGCTTATGCTACCACTCTGATTTTGACACTTCATTTTTCATCCGGTGGCCCCTCCATCTATCTGTCATGTGGGCAAAGGCATCCTAGGTTGAGAAAGAAAAAATCTTGCAACTTGTGTTTATTTTGAATATTACTGTATTTGAATATATTTGTGCCCGCAGTGTGTGGCTCTTGTCCTGTTTGTCTGTCTGTGCACATGTGGTTTTTGTGCTGCCTGTCTGCGGTGTGTGTGTGTGTGTGTTCAGTGTGTGTGTGTGTCTAGTGTGTGTGTGTGTGTGTGTGTGTGTCTAGTGTGTAGTGTGTATGTGTATGTGTGTGTGTGTGAGAGAGAGAGAGAGAGAGAGAGAGAGAGAGAGAGAGAGAGAGAGAGAGAGAGAGCATGTGTGTTCAGTGATTAGTTAAGTGGGGAGATTGGCTGGGGTTCAGGTGGAGTTCACAGTGGCACTCAGGCCGCATGGCGAGAAAGGCCTGGGAGGAATTACACTTCTTGTGGGAAAAGAACAGATTGTTTGTGTTCTCTGGTCTCTCTCTCTCTCTCTCTCGCTCTCTCTTTCTCTCTCTCTCTCCCTCTCTTTGTCTCTCTCTCTCTCCCCCTCCCTTGCTCTCTCTCTACACTGCTGTCTCTCTCTCTCTTTCTCTATTTTCTCTCTCCCCTTTTTTATCAAGAGTTGTGTAATCAGGGCATAGTTGTTTCAGGGAGGCTGTCCTGGCCACAGAGGGGGCTCTGTACGACACTCTGACTTTAGTCCCTGTGCGTGTGTGTGTGTGTGTGTGTGTGTGTGTGCGTGTGTGTCTGTGTTAATAGAGAGATAGACAGAGAAGGCAGGTTTGTTTGTAGGCATGTTAAAACATTTCCATAATATGCAGAATAAATGTTTTAATGTGTGTCTGTGTATGTGCACATGTGTGTGTGTGTGTCTGTGTGTGTGTGTGTGTGTGTGTGGGCCCGTGTATTCCATTTTTCCATCACATGTCCTGCATTTATTTTGCTGTCCCCAGCCTGTTTGCAAAGCCTTGTGGGAAAGCAGTGGTGTGTTTGTTTTGGCTGCAGTCATGTCACACTGGGGTCTATCTCCCTGCCACTGTGGTCACAGCTCCCCACACCCCCTTCCCACCAACACCCACCCACCCCCATCAGATGTTGCATCATTATTAGCTCACACATACACACACACACACACACACACACACACACACACACACACACACACACACACACACACACACACATGTAATTGCTTTTATTTGGACCAAAAAAAACATGCGAACACAAACACACACATACACATACTGTAGACACACACGTGTTGACTGTGAGACATTAAAACATTTATTCTGCATATAATAAAAAATGTTCAACATGCATATAAACAAACCTGCCTTAAGACTATAACTTTACACTATTCTCCTCCACCCTTCCATTCTTAAGGTCAGGCCCATATAGAAAGACAGACAGATGGATGGATGGATGGATGGATGGATGGATGGATGGATGGACAGGCAGACAGACAGACTGACTGACTGACCTATACATATGTTCACACACTGATGATGCACTTTTATCCCTGATCTACTTCTCTAACCTTCCCCATTCTTTTTTCCCACTGTAATTTAGTAGACATGATATGCACACACACACACACACACACACACACACACACACACACACACACACACAAGAAAGAGACTCACTTTCTTTTTCATTCCTCTCTCACTCTCTATTTTTTGGTTGTAGTTCATGACGAAGAGCCCCAATAAGCGTCTGGGCTGTGTGGTGGCACAGGGTCTGGAGGAGGCCATCAAGGTCCATCCCTTCTTCAAGGACATCGACTGGGAGATGCTGGAGCAGAGGAAGATCAAGCCGCCCTTCAAGCCACGCATTGTAAGTGTCCAGAGACAAACAAACATACACACACATATACACACAAATACACACACGTATGCACAAAGACACAAAAACACATATACACACACACACAAAAACACATGCACGCAGGCATGCACACATACAGTACACACACACAGTACACACACACACTCTCAGAGCTAAAAACAGTGTGACAATATTCTTCTCCTTTTTTATATGTGCACACATACACACATGTGTGCACACATACACATCTACAGTCATATACACAGTGTTACTTGACACAGTGACACATGTAAACACATTTAAGGCATTTCAGCACACAACAGACCATACTTAAAGGCACAGAAATGACTGTGAAAGCACCAAAAGGCTTTTGCCATCGCATTTTTGACCTGGTGACCTCAGTGTCAATGCAAAGGTAAAATGATAAGAAATCACATAGACTGCAGTTCTAGATACACCAACTTTAAACATTACATTTTTTGTCTATACTAAAAACGGTGTAAGGATATTCCTTCCCGCACATACACACACACACACACACACACACACACACACACACACACACACACAAGCACACACAATAATCCATTGGAGTGCTACTTATGAGTACACACACATGCAAAGTAAGCCTTAAGGTCAAAGTGCATATTTGATCAAGACGACATATTTGCTGACTAAATATGTACCGAATTTCATTTTGCTGTAACTAAATATATGCATTGTGTGATAGAGATGCCTTTCCAGCATGTGTCAGTCTGATCTGCTATCTAAAGTAAATGGGCATTAAGAAAGCTGCAGCTCTCCATGACTGCTGCAAGAATGTGGACATAAGATTGGGAGTGAGTGTTAGTATGTGCTTCCTCAGCAGTCAACACACGTGTGCAGATATGCCCATGATGTAAATTGCAGGATTGTGTTTGCAGTTTGTGTGTGTGTGTGTGTGTGTGTGTGTGTGTGTGTGTGTGTGTGTGTAGATGGTTAGGGTGATGCAGAGGGTAAGCCAGTTCAACCCTTGTTCTTACAAGACCTTTACCTCTTAGCACTGCAGAGAATATGTAAATGTGTGTGCATATGTGTGTGTGTGTGTGTGTGTGTGTGTGTGTGTGTGTGTGTGTGTGTGTTTGTGTGTGCTTGCGTTCGTGTATATCAGTGTTTGTACATGTAAGCATGCCTGTCACACTTTGACACACACCAAAGTTGCCGTTATAGTTGCTTTGTGATATGAGGTTAGAGTGTGTCAAGGTAAGAGAGAGTTGTACCAGGTTCAGATGAGGTCAGTGCACTTTTATAATATATATCAAAAAAATCTGACACACATGGATGACTTTTTGTTACAAGCATTCACTCCTTAATTACACGCTATTTACAAGCGGCTCATTAATCAAAATAGCATCCCTGGAAGCCATTATGCGCACCATGTGTTGTGCATTCGTTTTCACTGGACCTTTCCCTTAAAGCTACAGTGTGAGAGTCCAGTCTCAGTATATTTTTGTCATCAACTACACACAGCCGCTGATTACAGTCCTCTGGCTGTTCTATGTTTCTTTCAGTTGCTCATTCACAATAGTAGACAAATAGGAGACAAATACATTGGTTCAGAATAAGTAATAAGCAGTTCCAGCCAATCAGCATAGTGCTTTAAAGCACGTAAAGGGAGGGGTGTCATTTGATTGGCTGTTCAGATGAAATATTAACAACTGTTGGCAAAACCAAAACTAAGGCCTGAGTTGGACTAAACCTTTAACCCTTCTTTGTGAGGACGTTCTAGGGAGAATATTTGCGTCTGAGAACAGGAAGAAAGAGGTCACCTGAAAGTCCCTACATTGTATTTACGTCTTGCCTTCATTTCCTTTTTAATCATTCCATTTTTCTTGTTGTTTCCTTTCTTTCTCTCTCGTTTTCTATCTTTCTTTCATTTATTCTTTTTTGTTTCTTTCTTGTTTCTTTTTTTTCTTTTCTCTTTCTCTTTTTCTTTCTTTCTTTCCTTCTGTCTTTCTTTTTTTCTCTTTTTATTGTGTTGTCTCTTTCTCTATTACTGTATCTGTTGTGCTTGCCTGTTCATATGTGTCCTCACTCTCTCTTTTTGACGTTTTCTCCTTCCATCTGCAGAAAACCAAAAGGGATGTGAATAATTTTGATCAGGACTTCACCCGCGAGGAGCCGGTGTTGACTCCAGTGGATGATGCCATCATCAAACAGATCAACCAGGACGAGTTCAAGGGCTTCTCATACTGTGGAGAGGAGACCCATTCCTGAGCCACACACACAAACACAGACACAGGCATACACACACATAGACACACGTGCACACACAGACACACCTACACACACTCCTGCTTCCTGCAGCCCCTTCTTCCTCCCATCACTTATTAGTGGGCACAAACACACACACACACACACACAAATATTTTTCACTTCAGTTAACTGCTTTAGTTGCGCTTATTAGTCACAAACACATGCACATGTGCAAGCACAGAAACAAACACAGACAGACAGACACACACACACACACACACACACCGCCTTTCTTTTTTTTGACCTTTTGAAGCCCTTCTTCTTCCTCTCTTATCACAAACTAGTGGGCACAAACACACACAGACGCATGCATGCGCACATACACACACACACAACAAACAGCTTAGCTTTCCAGATCCATATATAATCCTTGTAGCTGCTCTCCCTAACTTTTGCTCTTTCTGCAATGATAGGTCATCAATACTAAAGAGGAGACCCATAGTCAATAACTCCTTTTTGATTGGCTAGTCCACAGCCAATAAGTGATGCTCATGTCTGTGTCCAACTAGTTGCTTTGTAGCTGGGGCCTTGGCCTTCCTGAGGCTGAGTATAGATTCAACTCAGGTCAATGATCAAAGCGCATGGTGTTTGTACACTCTCTCTCTCTCACTCTCTCTCTCTCTCTCTCTCTGTCTCTCTCTCTCTCTGTCTCTCTCTCTCTCACACACCCGCACACGCGCACACGCACACACACACACGCACACACACACCAACATACACACATAAACTCACATGGATTATGTCATGTTGAGCTATCCGACATCTCACTCCTCTCCTGGTTCGAGAATCCCCCACTCGGAATGTGGTAGATCTGGAGTGAAGGAATGTGAAAGACTACAACAACAACAAAAAATGAAGAGAGAGAGAAAAAGTGGACTGGACTTGGACAGTATCGAGGAGCTGTCACTCTTGAGGCAGTCCACCAATACTTCATCATTGCTATACTTTCAACCATATGTGCATCATTCATGTATGAACAGAGAGCACACCTTGTTTGTGTGTGTGTGTGTGTGTGTGTGTGTGTGTGTGTGTGTGTGTGGTGTGTGTGTGTGTGTGTGTGTGTGTGTGTGTGTGTGTGTGTGTGTGTGTGTGTGTGTGTGTGTGTGTGTGTGTGTGTGTGTTGATCTGCAGACATGTTCTTTAGCATGTTGGGGAAACTTGTCAGAATGCAAAAACCAAAATCGACTAAACCAATGATTGTAAACTAAATGAAATGAGAAGCTATTTGGCTCCCACATCATTGCTTAGAAATTGAGAAGATACCACGTGTGTTTGTTTATGTGTGTATCTGTGTGGGTATGCGTGTGCCTGTATTTGTACGTGTGTGTGTATCTGTGTGTGTTTGCTTGTGTGTGCATGTGTGTGTTTGTGAGTATGTTTCTCTGTAAAACTATTTAGCAGCATCACTAAACTGAGTCATCATGACAAAAGAATTGCCTTTTCTGTGGAACCACCTAGCTGATACAATTTGTAGATAATCAGTGACATCCAGTATATTTGCAAACTCCATTTGTGTGAATTAGTTTGGTTGTGTGTGTGTGTGTGTGTGTGTGTGTGTGTGTGTGTGTGTGTGTGTGTGTGTGTGTGTGTGTGTGTGTGTGTGTGTGTGTAGGTGTGCGTGTGTGTTTGTGCTCACAAGAGGGCATGTATGTATCTGAATATGCCCTGTAGTTTTTTGTGTTTTCAACATATTCTTATTCAAATTATACTGTATATGATTTTTTTTCCACCTGTTTGTTTTTGTTCTGTTGTGTTACTGTTACTGACCTGGTCTCCAGCTGATGACATCCTAGATCTCCTCATGAAGGAGCAGTAGCAGCTGATTAACGTTGTGAAAATGTTGTGTGTCCATCTGTAAAAGACATGAAACCTACAAATGACCACACCTTGTATAAATCTACAAGCTCCTGCAAAGAGTAGAAGTGTTCCCTGTCGCATGTTAATTCATATGATAAAAAATGTATTCTTAGGGTATGATAAAATAAGTTACAATGTCCACGTGCAATATTCAGTGTGTGTGTGTGTATGTGTGTGTGTGGGTGTGTGTGTGTGTGTGTGTGTGTGTGTGTGTATATATATATATACATGTATACATGTGTGTGTGTGCACACGTGGGTGTGTGCGTGTGCACATGTATATATACATATACATGTGTGTGTGTGCACACGTGGGTGTGTGCGTGTGGGCGCGTGTTTTTGTGTGTGTACATGGCTGTGTGTATCCTGTTTTGTTTTAGGTAAGTCTTTAGTTTTCTCTGCTGCTTAGGTTGTTTTGTGTTGATTTGTTTATCATTTCTTTGTTTTTTTTTAAGTGCATGGCTTTTTTTTTGCCTCAGTTGTTTTCACTGTCCGTTGCCATGTCTACATGTGCCCTGCTAACACATTCAATTCACTGTTAAATCCTTTTACATGTACAATATAGAGGGGAGCATTTATTTATTCGCTGTACATACAGGAAAATGCACTAAATCCCACGCACCTGGAAAGATGTTTCCACAAGTTTGAGAGTTGTTTTCAATTTCAGCTTTCTGGTAGTGTCACCATTTTGGTTTTGACTGATGGGTTTCAGATGATCTCAGTTATTAGTTAAAAGAGTGACTGGTTTTATGGCAGGGTCAGATTATATATTTTTTTTCTTTTACGGTTGTCATTTACAATTGGCCATGTCACACTATATGATGTTAGAACCACAAATTCTCTCCACATCTGACTGGCCACATTACACAATAATATGTCGTCATTGTATGGGTTCTATTGACTGCTGCTGATGGGCGTCCCAGTGTGCAAAATGGACATGTATTACTATTTCCTGTAAAATTCTGACAAGCTACTCTTTTCCTTGTGGTGTAGTGGAACATTGCAGATAAAAAGTCACAGGCCATTAAGTAAGTCACCTTATCAGACTCATTCCCTGTTCGGTGTCATGCCTAACTTTTTAAAATTGGGCACAATACTAGGAATGTGACACCTCTGACAAATCTGTGAGAAATAATCTGATATAATGTAATCGGACCAGGCCATTACAGTTTCCAAAATATTCTTTAAATGATTCCTTCACAAGCTGTGGCACACTCACACACAAAATACACACCCACACACTAGCACATTTGCATACTGGTGTGTTGTGAATTAAGTTGCTTGGCCGTTAGGATGGCTAAACTTTTATTATAAAGATATAAAGAGGAGCTGTTGTAGTGGACCTGACATCCCAGTACACTATGAAAATGTGTAGATGTCCTCCTTGGTCCTCTTTTCTCTTTTTTTTCTGACATTGTCATTCCCAGTCTGTTCTCATGCAATTCTTTTAATGCATCTGCTGTGACATTTTGTACCTTGCTGTAGGTCTACAGACCTCAGTGCTGACTCTCTTCAGTGTGTAAGGAGAGAAACAAATACACACACATACAAAATGCTGAACTCTTTTGTGTAACCAAATCTGTTACATCACACATCTGTGTGTTTTGCTTGCCAGGACAAATCCATAGCTTTGTTTTGTCTCCCCAATGCTCTCCTTCCTCCCCCATTCCTTTGTTTTAATACTTTGGGGATGTTTTAACTTGTAGGAAAACTTTTACGGGCTCACTCTTTATAGGAAACACTCACAGTCTGTAGTATCATGACTGAAAGCTTAAGGTTAATATTTTCATGGCAGAAGTACCTCTTAAATAAAGCGCAAGAACCATGTCCAGATGTAGTATTATGTGTATGTACATACAGGAGAATTGTACATGCAAAAACATGGCACCCTTTGTGTTTATATTGCAGTGTGATTCATATGCTTATGTGTATTTAAGTTTAGGTTGTTAATGTTTGTTTTGTTTTGTTTCTGTTTTTTTATTGTTGTGAAGCTATATGTGTAAAAGTCGTCTCCAATATTTTTTTTTACTTAATGTCTGCCATTTTGTGTTCTGTATGTGATCCCAGATAGCTGGCTACTCTTGGACAGATCTGGCGCGGATCCGGCACGAGTCCGTGCCTAATTCATTCTAGAGTCAGCTTCTCTCCGGGACTGTGAGCATTTTACTGTGTGCCAAATGTACTGTATTCAAAAGGATGTGAATGTGTATTGTTTGTTTTGAAAACCTATTAAATACAATGATGTCAAAAAAGTTCTGGTCTTTGTGTTTGTGCACACGCATGCACTTGTGTGTTTGTGTCTGTGTGTGCGTGTGTGTGTGTGTGTGTGTGTGTGTGTGTGTGTGTGTGTGTGTGTGTGTGTGCACGTTAGGGGTGTATGTGTGTTTGTGTGTGTGATAAAGGGTTACTTAGATATATTGGTAAATAGAATCTAACTCACTTGGCTTATTTGCTCGGTTCACACACATTAGGGATATGTCTGTTTTGACAAGGTTTTTAGTATCCTACAAATAACAGTAAAATTACCACATACTGCCCTTGCTCCTTTAATTTATATTCTATTCTTATCCCCCCAGACACGAGTAATGTCATATGGTGTAAGGGTCAAATGAACACACTACAAACTACCATCTGGGTTACTAATTAACTCTCTGCTCTGGCTTACACCCAAAGCAGGCAATTTGCTACTCAATGACCCTCATTCAGTTGTCAGTCATCATAAAAGCTCAGAACAGTCTTAGATGACATAACGCTTACCATCGATATGCACAGTGATTACACATCAAATAGCGACTCTTGACATCAGGACTTTTTTAGTCTCTGCATTCAAAAGTGACTGTATCCCATTGTTCTTCTCTGTGACTGTACTTACACAGTCAACTGTAGCATGAATATCGTGGGTAATGTCGCTGTGGATCTGGGGGATATTGTGATGGTAGACACCATCATGGAGCCACCTCTGTTGTTGTTTAACTTCACAAAGGAATCACTGAGGGGTCAAAACATAAACAACACAGCAGGAAAAGAGGGGAGGAATTACAGGGCCCCTGGGGAATATTTGCTGTATTGACAAAATGCAGGTACCAGGGCTTACTGTTAAGTGCCCTCATTTGCTTTTTCTACAGGCCCTGCCTGAGAGAGATCTTGTCTGAGGGCATCACAATGTATGACCCCAGCGCATACCGGGACAAATCCTTGTGGACCTCTTTTACTGCGTCTGCTTCTTCACAGACCTTCTGTGTCTGCTTGTGTGTCAGTGAGCTCGTGGGAGCAGGTTAAGGGCTTTTTTTCTAAAGCTTGGTAGCTAATCACCAGGAAAGTATTCCAAGTACCTGCTTTACTGATTGAGCCGCATACGTTAACTTTAAGTAAGTGGTAAACCTTCTAATAGAAGAGCCCTATGGTTTTGTTTTAAAGGGGTCCTTCCGTCAAAAACCACTTTTAGTAGCTCTATTTACAATGTGGTGGGTCACAACAAGCAGTATATGCACGTAGCATTCCAAGACGTGAAATTCGACCCTCATGGTTTTACTGGTCATTGAAGGGTCGAGCTAACCAAAACGAGCGGATCAGAGCATGCTAAACCTATCTACGTCACTGGGTCATAAGCCCCGCACAGAGCCATGTATGGCAAGCCCACATCCCAAAGGATTGGTGGACAGAAGCTAGGTGAGCGAAAGACAGCGAATTTGCCCAATCAGAGGTGCCTTATTGACACGTCATGGATATTCACGAGGGACACCGGAAAAGCCAGTCGTTCAACCACTAGACCTGTTCTAGCTTACAAAAAACAGCATCAAGCAAGAGATCTAGGACATAATTTTTCACAGAAATGACGCACAATGCATTCAACCATAGTGGCGACACAGAAATATGAATAAAAATAACGATGAAAGTTCACCTTTAATAGAAGAATAAAGACATAGGACCCCTTTATTAGAAGGTTTACCATTTGCTCTGCGTAAACATACCGATGTTAAAGAACTGGGAGACATAAATGTTGGGCCCTATTAAAGAATACTTTTGGACTACATTACTATTATTATTAGTATTATTATTATTAATAATAATAATAATAATAATAATAATAATAGTAGTAGTAGTAGTAGTAGTAGTAGTAGTAGCAGCCAATGCTGGGCCCTGGGTTGTAATATATATTTCAATGCCAGTAAGTAGGCTACTTATTTGAATATGTCTAAAATAGACATAGGGTAATTTTTACTTTAAATACATTCAAAATCACTTGTCAATAATAAATTCAATTGATTACTAAATGCCAGGCCATGTCCTTACAGAAACTGTGCAGTCTGAAAGTGAATAAATAGAAAAATGCTATGATCCTAAAGTCTTTGCATGGGTTACCAATTTTTTTTTTACTTTGATTTATGTGAATATAGTAGGTAATCGGAAGAATACAGGTAACGTTTATGCGATTCTACACGTAAAGGTTGAATGTTTTATGGTAAGATACATGGGTAAAAACAGCAGGGAAGAAAAAAACGACAGGAGGAATGAAAAAAGGGGGAAAGGGCAAACACCTGTAAAACAACACATGTAGAGAAATTAAATTAAAATATAACAAAAAAGATCCGAGACTGCAGCTTGGAGACAGGAGAAGAAAGGATTTAGTCAGACATTTCAGAATGAGGTGCGTGAACATGAGAATCGGGAGAGTAATTACAATGAGTTCTTTCGAAGGGTAGCTGTCAGATCCAGGCCTGGAAACGCACCGAGTTGCCTGTCGAACTTGGGCGTGTGCGCAACTGAGCGTGATTTTTAATCATTTCAATTAGCAATGTGTGTCGCGTCTGACTCTTATGAAGGCTCGTACGTGTTTACATGGGCGCCGAAATAAGAAATCAACAAGCAGCTCAGGCAGTATGAACCTAGGCTAGGGCCGAGTCTCTCTGATTGTAGCCTACAGCCCTGGATGGAGCCATTTTTAAAAACCCTCTGACTGACATATGGGGGCTCAGCTCATCCAATACTGCTTGCCCATCTCGGTATTTTATGAATGTTATTCCTTAAAAAGTGTTAACTTCCTAGCACTGTTGGCTTTTTTGTAAACTCTCAGTTGTTGTTTTTTTCTCTTCTGTGTAGACTATGCTTGAACTCATATATCCTTGCAAATTACTTTTCCACAAATGGAACTAATCACTTATGAATGTATATTTTTTTAACAGGGCGGATAGAGTTAGAGCTTATTAAAGTGTCTGGCCTCCCTTGACATAGAAATATTGTAGCGCTTAAGCAAGACCGGGCTTGCGTGAGAATATGCTGTTGTATAACACCTGATTTAGGCACAGTTGCATGCGAAACGACGGCGAAGGATTTGCGCTCAACTCAAGACAGCCCGTTGACAAAACGAACGAAGACTAAATATTAGTTTGCAAACTCTTTGGCATGGAACACTATTTACAGTGTGTTTATTTACAATGTAGAACGAAATGCTCCATTTGTCTTTGCAGCATGCCATGCCAGTTGTTTAACCTGCAAAATTGACCAACAAATGAGAGCGTGGTGTGGGGTGGTGGGTTTGGGGGTTGTTCACTTGAGACGAGTACACCAATCACGACGCAGTGGTCGACTAAGTGGCTGTCACTGAGGTGAAATGCACCAATCACGAGAGCTCTGATTGATTGAGCCGCTGTCACTGCACCAACTGAGAGTTCCCCGGTCAGAAGCTTGAACTTTCTGATCATTCAAGTCACTGAAGAAACTTTGACAACGGAGAAGTGCATCAACTCGTCACGACGTGCCTTAAAACCGGTGGATATTACCGTGGCTCCCTAAGTGTAGGGCTGTACAATCCTCGGCAGTGTTCTGAGACTGTATAGCCTAACCTGTGGATTGTCCTCAGGCAGGACGATCTGTAATAGACATTTTTTTAACAGACAAAACGGCGTAGTTTTTGAGCTTGTAATAACATTATGGCTTTCTGTCCGTAAGTGCGTGCGCCCCCCTGACTTTGAAGAGTTCAGATTTGTTTTTCACTTGTTGCGCATTGCACCGGACTCACGGGAACTAGAGGACAGCTTGCGCAGTCCTGATCCTCAAACGCATAGCGATGACAGCCGAGAAGGACAAAAAGCGGTAAGTTTTGCATGTGTGCTGTTTAATGTGCATGTATGTATCTATGTATGTGCTGTACGCCCGGTACTGTAATGTTGGAAATTTCTATGTTTTTTGTCCTCTCTCGAACTCACTGTGAAAAGGTAAAGAAAGTACGCTATGCCTGTTGCAACTTGAGTGAGAGTTCGATATTAGACTACGTCAAAGACTTGCTACTTTCAGTGTGTGTTTTCCAGAACTTCAATACTAAAATAACTCCTAGCCTATACACTTTGTCAACAAAAGAAGAGACACAGTGAATTAGTGCAAATGTTTGGGTTTAGGCCTACATGAACTTATTAAGACTACATTATGGTAAGGTGCACGGCTCAGTGTGGGACTTTAAAAAAGAAACAAAAAACTTAAACGTCACACCGTATTTTCCACATTCTACAAAGTGCCTTAAATTAACGATATATTAGGTAAAAGTAATTTAAAGTAAACATAATAAGTAAAATGATGTTAAGAGAAATACGACTGTCCGGCCGTTACATAATTGGCACAATTAACAATGCTATGTGCCCTTTAAATGTTAATTCGCATTTATAACAGACCAATAGAAATGAACATCTACATTAAAAAGCAGTTAAGGAGGGTGAGGAGGGTGTAAGAAAAAAATATATCCATGGGTAGTAGGGGGGCAAAATCGTGAAATCTTCTGGGCTGGCTGTAAAATGTATTATAAACTGTCTCCAAGACTGTAGTGATTTGTAATGAAACGCTGCGCAACAGTACAAGGTTCATAAAACTGGCCGTCTGATGAGAGTAACCCATATTTGAGTCTGACTTTGACACTGTAAAATGTTATCTTTGTATGTGGGCCAGTTGTTTTTGCTTACCCTATTTTATGGACGTCGTCTTTACCTTCAGTGTGGATTCAAGGTAGTAATAAAAGATGTAATTTATGATAGACAGATGTGTTGAATATTGACTGCTGAATATTACGTTATTGAATGTATTCGAGAACGGCTTGTCGTACAAGCACGTACACACGCAGAAATATCAATGTCACCCTATACCGTAAACATTTTAATGCGCAAAATTACCGTTTATATGTCCCTCTGCTCCTTGGTGTCTTGGCACCACAGCCCCACAAATACTACAGAGTCTGAGAACCAGGTCATATTTGTTTTTATAATTTACTATAGTTCACTAAAAACATATTAAATGGTCTGTCCCAGAATAGTAAAGAATCCAATTCTTTACTATTCTGGGACTAGGACTCTTAAGTAAGAAAATGAAATATACTAGATGACTGTTTTGTTGGGCTTTAAGTAAGTAGTGGCATATTGTAATGTATACATTAAATCAACAAATTATACATCCATTTGAAGCAGTCCTTTATTACTATGAGTATGGATATGTAGTTTTATGACTGATCAAATAAACCTCAATAGGTTTTAACCTGGATGTTTTCTGTATGTGTGTTTGACACACTGTGGACAGGATTATACGCATGCTTAATCAAAGGTTGAGTGAAAATGATAGATGAATCCAGGACCAGGACATTTCTCATCTATGAGGTGATAGAGAACTCTGTGTGAATGGTGATTAGACTTTTGATTTGTATTTAAAAAAAAAAGAATATTTAGAATTTAGAATTTACTATCCCCTCAGTTGTAAGAGAGGGTCTCACTGTGTGTGTGTGTGTGTGTGTGTGTGTGTGTGTGTGTGTGTGTGTGTGTGTGTGTGTGTGTGTGTGTGTGTGGTGTGTTGGGGTGGGGGGTGGGGTGTTTGGAGTGGGAGAGAGAGAGCGCCTGGTAGTCTGGTGTTGCCTCGTGACTGCGCTCTCCCCCTTAATGAGTTCTCTCTCCCTGCGCCATTATCAGATGAATCCCAAATGAGCATAACGTAAACAACGGCTGTATGAAGGACCCAAGTACAGGAGCTGGAATCTGTGAATCTGTGCAATCGGGACACAACGGCCCGGAGAGGATGTGGATGGCGACTTAGGGATATTTCCTCTTGGGTTGGGGTGGGGGGGGGCTGACAGCAGGGTGGGGGCAGACCTCCCTGTAGTTATCAACGAGCAGTAGCTCGTAATAAGAGGATTCAGCAGCCATCTTAGAACTCCACTCTCTACATATAGGCTTGTATTACAGAGAGCTGAGCACAAGCCAAGGACACTGTGTGTGTGTGTGTGTGTGTGTGTGTGTGTGTGTGTGTGTGTGTGTGTGTGTGTGTGTGTGTGTGTGTGTGTGTGTGGTTGTGTGTGTGTGTGTGTGTGTGTGTGTGTTTGACTAAATGTTGGTTTGTCAACCTCATGTGTTTATGGAAGCACTCTGTCCTTACCTCTGTAATGGCTAATATACCCTGCTGTTTACTGTTGTTGAGGCTGAGTCAGAGTCTTGGTAGAGGGAGTGATTAGGTTCCTAATGTCATGTTTATGAGCGATTTTGCCTCATTCTGTATGAAGCGAGGCCTCCTGCTGTCTCCACTCGGGCAGTTTATTTATGCAGCGCCTCTTCTCAAATGCCAGTGATTCCGAGAAAGGGGGCCAACGGAATAGGGAAAACGTACTGTACACTCTAAAATGGCACCCAGGGTTCACCGTCACTATTAGGGCATCCATATAGCTTAATATCGCCTGACAGGGAAAGAGAGACTGTGTGTGATGCCACTTCTCACCTCGTTTTAGCTGTTTTAAGTCACCTGATAATACATGTAGTGATTTGCCAAGTGTTTGTTCAGTGTATGTGTTTTCACCTATAGAAGAAAGTTTCTTATATTGAGACCTACATGTGGACAGCAGCATATGATGAAATTTACACTGACTCTTGCCACAGTGAGGCCTCTAGTGCCAACACACTTTCCTTCCTCCGATTTGTTTTCTGCTGCCCAAAAGGTTATGCCATCTCACAGTGTCCCAGCACTTGTCAGGTCACAGACTTTTAAGTCAGAGAGAGAGAGAGAGAGATAAAGAATGAGAGACAGAGAGAGAGAGAGGGGGAATGCGAGACAGACAGATAGAGAGAGTATGCCTCTTACTGGCAAAAAGAAAGACTGACAGAAAGCGAGTGAAGGGAGAGGAGGAGGCCTTGCTCTCTCCTCTGCCCTCCTGTCTACTTGGTGCCTGGGCTTTGTCCTCGGAGTGCCCTGAGTGTGCCTGGTGCTACACCCATTGGCGCTCTGGTCTGCCAGCATGTCAGTCTTGCCCAGGCCTCTGTGCAAATACTACCCCCGCGTTGGTTGTCTCTTTGCTTTTATTGCTCCTATGGCTGTGCGGTGTGCTTCTAGTGTAGCCAGAGGTGATAGGGTAAAGGGTGATGTTGAGGGAAGCACAATAGGTGGAGCTGATTGGTGCTGATGAGCTGTAAAGTTTTGGAGACAAGGCTGTTGTTGATGCACATAATGCCTGGATTGTGTGTGTGTGTGTGTGTGTGTGTTTGTGTGTGTGTGTGTGTGTGTGTGTGTGTGTGTGTGTGTGTGTGTGTGTGTGTGTGTGTGTGTGTGTGTGTGTGTGTGTTTTAGTAGGCTATATTTGATCTGATGGCAAAGAAGTACGATTGAAATATGGTGTTGTTATCTTGTATTTATCCCTCAAAACCACAAACACACACAGTCATTGGTCAACACACTTTTTTATAGAATGCATGACAGGCCACAGAATTGGCTTTTGTGTGGATCTGACGTGTTTGCTTACCATTTTGACACATAATATGGGGGCTTCCAAAGACACCCAAAGTGGCTCCTCCATGTCAAGTGTGTCTCCTTACAGAAACACGAACGTTTATTGTGACAACTCCTCCAGGAGGGAGGCTATCCAGCATGACCACCCCCACCCCATTCGACCCCCTCCACCCACCACCCCCACCCAGTCTTCTGGGGTCTTAGAGGGTGGGGGCACAGTGGGGAAGCTACAGTATAGATTCTGTTTTTTCAAGTTGTGGTTTCTTGGTGTCTTGTTCCCATCCTTGTTCTCTCTTTCTCTGTGTCTCTCTTGCTCTCTCTTTCTCTTTCTGTCTTTCTCTATCTCTTACTGAGAGTGTTGGTTTTGACCACCGCCATCAACACTGGGAGCTGTCCTACTCGGCAAATCCCCAAGTCTCTCTTTTTCTCTCCTTTCTATCCCTCATGCTCAAGTTACCGCCATTCCTCTCTCCTAGTCTGGTGTCTTATTCTTCCTTGGTCTGTGTACACAAGAGTTCTTTGTCTCAAGCAGAACACAGCTTTACTTTATAATAATAATAATAATAATAATAATAATAATAATGAAAACAAGAACAATCATTTTTATTTATTTATTTTTTTAGTAGCTGTAGTATTCACATTTAAAGCCAGGCTCTTAAATTCATTTATGTCCTCTGAGGTAATTGCTCTGTAGCATAATGGAATTTGCCGTTCACGGGTCTTCCACAGAACACAGCAGCCAGGCTTTTCTGGTGAAGTCAGAGCCGCTAGCTTCCTTGTTCCTCGTCTCGTTGTCTGGCCATTCCACTGTTCTTCTGTCATGTTATTGACCCCTGAGACCTGGCCTGGGATCAGTCTATCACGATGGCGTTGTTGGATTTTTCCATTCTGCAACCCGTTGTCAAAAAACACCATTTTCGGCCACCCAAAATGCTGGTGCCACATGGACGAAAGGCCAAAACGAATAAAAACTTCACTGTTTCAACCAAAAAACGTTGTTGTGTGGATGACACCTAAGTCCAACATCATTGTTTTTAGCCCTCCCACCAAAAAACATAGACCTCCCTCTGTTCGCTGATTGGTTGCTAAAAATGTAGTTCAGGGAAACTGAACTCTTAGGAGAGTTCCCTGATAAAGTACTGTAGCAAAATTCAATATTAGGCTGAGACACTACCGCTGCACTAGCTTGGCTAGTGAGTCAAGGCCAGTCAGGCCCAATGGAGTCAAGTCACTTAAAGTTTAGCCAAGTTTTGAGTCAGGTCAACTCCTGTGGAGAAATTAAAGCTGGTGTCTGTTCTCCTGGAAAATTTTCTCTTTCACTCTCAGAATCAGTGGGCCAACAACAGCAAGGCTCTCTCTCAGGCGCAAACACACTTTGTTAGGCATCAGTTTAGCCACTAAATGTCAGATGGTAAAGTGATGCAAGGCAACAGGATTTTCCCTCCATTGTTTTGTCTTCGTTTTTTTCCAGTTCAACTGCCAGGCCAGGTAGTAGTTAAATCCATCAGGTCCTGGAATGAGCTCAGCATGCACCCTGTCTGTGCCAGAGTCACTCTGGGATGCAGCTGCTGTCTTAGACCTGAGAGGATGGTGGTAATTCATCCACACGTGATGGAATGGAATGGCACGCGAACAAGACTGGGGAAAGGGAACAGGGCAACACGGGTGTGTGTGTGTATATTTGTGTGTGTGTGTATGTGTGTGCATGTGTTTGTTTGTGTGTATTTGTCTGTGTGTGTGTGTGTGTGTGTGTGTGTGTGTGTGTGTGTGTGTGTGTGTGCAAGTGTGTGCAAGTGTGTGCGTGCATGGACGCCAGGTGTTCCTGACTGAAAGGGAGGGGCTGTTGTCGTAGCGATCCCATAGCTGTCTATCTCCAGGCGTAATCTCAGATGATTGGGGCCGATTTGGATCTGTCTTTCCGTGATTTAAAGCGGCCGGCGCCCGATCCCCATCAGCAAGCAGGAGGAGCAGGAGGAGCAGGACCGATCCAGGCAGCCACCACCTCCGTCACCACCGCTGCTGCTGCCGCCGCCACCACCGCCACAGTCGTGTTTGTTTGGCAGCGCGCAGGAACACGCTGTTCCAGCGGATCAGAGATTAGGGCCCCGCCGCATTGTTCGCTGTTTGTGTTTAGCACCATGCCAAAAGGACAGGAAAGCAAGCCTGTAAGCAAATGAGGTGGGGCTGGCTGGGGAGAGGGAAGGGTGGAGGAGCAGGGACAGGGATGGGGGTGGGCGGGTGGTGATGAGGGGGGTAGGGGGAGGTGAGATGAGGTAGGGTAGTGGGTGGGGGACGGTGTTGGCAGTGCAGAGAAGTATTGTTATCGCAGTTAACATCCTCTGCGTTGACATTTTTATTATTAAAGACACACTTTATTTCAAGTAATAAATTAATAATATTGCATGTGAGTTGACAAGGAGAAGACTTTTTGGGCATTTGGGGGAGGGGTTGGGGTTGGAGGAACTGTGTAAAAGAGATAATCAAGGCTCCTTAATGCTTTTTATGTTGCTTTTAATAAAATCACTGCTATCACTACTACTGCTATTACTGCAAATATTTTTTTTATCAACAAGAAAAAAGTAGTAAGAAGTAACTAGCCAACACCATGGAGCATGAATGAGTATATGCAGCATCTGGTAAATGGACACAACGAAAAAGAGATAATACAGTAGATGGAGTGAGCATTAGGCAGGAGAGAAAGGAGGTCATTTACAGTTTATCAATAGAGAGAGAGAGGACTTTGCTATTGGGTGAACGGCCACAAGTTGCGCATGACATGCTGGTTGGCGTTGTGGAATTTTGCTTATTAAGCTTTTTTTTCTCTCTCTCTCTATGAACTGTGTGCGTGAGAGTAAGTGTGCGTGCGTGTGTGTCTGTGTGTGTGTGTGTGTCTGTGTTTATGTGTGTGAGAGACTTTTTAAGCAACAGGTGCCTTCCTTGGGTGCCAACCTGTACATGTTGGTGCCTGTGCCCTCTTAGCCTCTGGGTATATACTGGGCACACAAAATGCAAAATGGCATCTTTGTGTCGATCGCAGAGCTTTTGCTAGAGGAACCAAAGCAACAAACTAGAACACCCAGGAAGTGTGCTTTAGAAAGATTATCCTAACAAGAGTGCTGTCCTGTCATAGCTCTCGATTTGTCTGGCTGACCAGGCTTGTCACCTGGATTGCACTTTTTCAAATAAAAACAGACTTTCGTTTAAGACTTGTGTACATAGATCAAGTCCACCATCTGCCCAATGAACAGGCATATCATTCAACCTTTTGAACACACACACACTCACACACACACACACACACACGCACACACGCACACACGCACACACACACACACACACACACACACACACACACACACACACACACACATACACACACACACACACACACACACACACACACACGCACACACACTTGTCACAGGGGCCTGTGTTGGGCGAACATTGCACATGTTCTGTGTGCACAACAGCACAAGGCCCCGGGGCAGGGCTTA
Source organism: Setipinna tenuifilis (assembly GCA_030347295.1). Taxonomy (NCBI): domain Eukaryota; kingdom Metazoa; phylum Chordata; class Actinopteri; order Clupeiformes; family Engraulidae; genus Setipinna; species Setipinna tenuifilis. The sequence continues at coordinate 4,011,030 of CM059286.1, forward strand.
AAGTCTGCTCTCTGTGTGTATTGTACGAAGTTGTGCTTGTTTTGAACATGCATGGTGGTATACTGTATGTGCCAACTTTCTTGACCAAACCAGCTTTATGTATGACAGTGCATGTGAGAGAGTTTCAACATCAAAATAACTGATATAAAATTGGCCAGGTTTGGATAGGTTTGTAGAGTTGTAAAAGACAACAGAACTGTAGGAGGAGAGAGAGAGGAGAGAGAGAGGGAAGGAGAGGGAGAGAGAGAGTGGAAATTAGACAGAGTCAGAGACGAGAGAAAGTTGCTTTGGAATGCTACCTCTCAGGAGGGAATTTAATTAGTGCGAGAAAAAGACGAGACCCTGAGGGGTGGACGGCTTGTTGCCTCTTCCCTCATCACTTTCTTACAAGATACCACCCCATGCCCCATGCCATTTACCCCACCCAAGCCACCCCCACCCCTCAAGTCAATATGTTTCACCTGTCTCCATTGCACCCCAGACTGTTAATCAGGGGTGAAGGACAGCATTGTGATTGGTTCTGGTGAACAGTAAAAAGTATCAAACATCCACACATTGAAAACAGCTGTAGTACATAATGGGAATGCATAGGCTCAACAACAATACATAAAGAATTAGAAAATAACTAGAAAAAGTTTCCTCTCTGCTGCCACGGTGTACAAAAGACGTGCAGACATTTCTGGTGAACAACACGATGTGTTAAAGAGTGACAGTGACAGGGATGACGTGCGTTTCAGAACAGGTAGTCCAACCCTCAGGTGCTAATGAGTGCAATGTGCCCCTTACCTCCCACCTTTTGAAAAGGCCAAGGCCCTCATCTTAGGCACAAGAGAGCTGTGCTTATGTGCGATCAAAGAGGAAATAAGCCAAACCGAGGAACGCTAATGATCCAGAGGTTTAAATGAGTGGAAGTCACCTCAGGGCAAACCCCAACCTCAGTGAACCCAATCTTATTTGAGCCCCCCATCCCCATACAAGTTGATGATGAGTCTAGTCATCCTGGTTCGCTCTGGCTTACCCTTTGCTGTCAGAGGACTGTGTGTGTGTGTGTGTGTGTGTGAGATGGAACGTAAAGAATAGGAGAGCAAGTCAGGATCTGCTCTTGTCATGGCTAAGTCATGCTCATGAAAGTGCTTGCTGAGTAAAAAGCAGATGAAAGAGGGAGAGAGAGAGAGAGAGAGAGAGAGAGAGAGAGAGAGAGAGAGAGATACAGGTAGAAGTAATGATAATACAAAAGGGAGGTTCTATCTACTAGAAATACACAGGGTAAAATGTCATTATTGCTTCAGGGTGCTGGCATTGGAAAATTACCTGATATCTGTAAATCCTTGACTGCGGAGTTGCACTAAGACTCCCCCCCTCCCCGCACACACACACACACAGCAAAACAGCCTGGCCGTGCCTTTGCTTTGTACAACTGGGTCCCACATCTGTTTATTTTACATCATATTAGAAGATATTGAAAGGTGGCCACAGATCTGTGTTGACTATGTCACCAGCTGTTCATCTTGGACATTCTGGTTCCTCAGAGCCTCTGATGCATCAAAAGAGCCGACTCGAACGGGCCAAAGTAACTCACGTGGTGTTGCATGAAGGTCAGCCGTGGTTGGTCGGTCGGTCAGTCAGTCGTTCCACTGTCCTGGTGCTCCGGTGCTCTGGCAGGAATGTGTGTGTGCCACAGGACAGGGATGGCACAGCGGACACAGGGCTTTTTATAGGGCCAAGGGCGCGGGCATGCAGAGCACAAGGGGAGCAGGCGGGCTGGTGCAGCAGCAAGCACACCACGGATCGCTACGGTGCGACCTTTTTCAAGGACTCGCAAGAAGGCAGACTGTTATGTGTAAGGAGCACCTGTGTGTGTGAGAGTGTGTATTTGTGTGTTTGTGTAGATGCATGGATGAGTGTGAGTGACAGAGACTGTATTTTACCTTTGTGTATGTCTGCCTTGGTGCAAGTCTGTAGGCCTCTGTGTGTAGCAGTTTTTTATTCATTTACCCATTTATTTATTTATTTGGTTACACATGTATATATTGATATATGTAGTTCAATGTATTTATGTATATAATGATTTTTTTCTGACTGTACTCAGACCACATACTTGGGATGCTTATCTTGTCATGCACTGCACGTAGTGCCTCCATGCTGCAGACGTAAGCTTGATGGAGCCTTGCATGTTAAGGGCTTTGTGACCTGGCTGGCTTAAGAAGGGCGTCTTGGGTCCTTCTGCCTAAAGGCCTCACACTGGGTCTGACACTGGGTCTAAAGGTGAGGCCAATCACAACTGACAACCAGTGTGTGTGTGTGTGTGTGTGTGTGTGTGTGTGTGTGTATTGGGGGGTGGTGTCTGTGTGTGAGAGAGAGAAAGAGAGAAAGAGAGAGAGAGAGAGAGACAGAGAGAGATGTCACAGAAAGCAGGAGAAGCTTGTTTGTCAAACCTGTGGATATCTGGCATACTAAGATGACACATGGAGATATTTCGGCCTACTGTGAGATGCCGTACATTCTCTGATTGATTGTAACAGTTCAGCGAGAGGTGAGCATGTCCTTGTGAATCATGGTGGCTTTTTTTCTCAGTGATGTGTTGACAAGTCAGGCCTCAAGAAATCTTCAGAAATGTCTGAACTTCACATCCCCATGCTTTTCAGATCTTAGATTATTATCATAGTTTGTTGGCTAGAATTAGAGAATTAATTAGTACTTTAATGTCAATATATTCAAACATTCTGAATTATAGCACAATAATATTGAAAAGGAAGACTCAATTCATACTCAAATGTTGTTCTGCTGATTGTTGGTTGCTGTCAGTTTTTAAAATGGAGTCAGTGGAAGGAAAAAAAATATTGAACCCAACAATAGCTCAGTATTTCAGGATCTTGTGTTCACAGGTTGTTTTGAGTGATCTGCACTTCAAAGAGAGATCACAAGAGATGTGTAGCACAGGGGTAGGGGTGTGTGTGTTGAAGTCAGCCCATTGCAGAAAGAATGCACTCATGCCCCCCCATTATCTACTTCAGCCCCCATGCCTGTGTGTGTGTGTGTGTGTGTGTGTGTGTGTGTGTGTGTGTGTGTGTGTGTTAGTAAGGGGTGTTTGGGAGGGTGGCGGTATGTGTACTCAGGACCTCCTGATGTATGCCATTGATAACTTTGATTTACTTGTGTTGATTTTTCTGCCTGGTGAGACTGAGGAAGTGTGTCCCTCCTGTCTTTAGTAAAAGCTGAGACAGGAGGGAACGGGGGACTCTGGTGCCTTGTGTTTTATGCCCCATACCGCTGCAGTAGCTTAAAAGGGCTTGAGACTGGAGCTTTTTAGAAGTGGCTCAATGTCAGTTACAAGTGTAGATATTTACTGCTCCCTTTTACACCCTTATCCCCTTGTAAAACATCTTATCGTACATGTGGTTTGATAAATCCTTGAAAAATGGATGGAAAATAAACAAGATAAAAAATAGTTAAGGACAGAAGCCATTAAAAGATTAATGTTGTATCAGTAGAGATAAATGTTCTTAGTAACAGATGTGCTGTCATAGTGTGATTTGAAAGATAAGGTTAAGCTCTTCTGTGGAGTAACACTATCACAGTCTGTCAGCTTTGAAGTGTATGTGTGTGTGCATGTGAAGTGTATGTGTGTGTGTGTGTGTGTGTGTGTGTGTGTGTGTGTGTGTATTCACATGCGTGTGTATTGTGTTGGCTATATATCAGATACAGAAAATACAAAAAGTCTATTGAAAGGTGCTCTTAAGACTTACTCTTTTTCTCTGTATCTCTTTCCCTGTCTCTCTCTGTCGCTCTTGTGTGCGTGTGTGGGTGTGTGGTAAGTGTTATCAGTTTTGAAAGGGGGGAAGTAATGATGGAGAAAATTAGGAGACAACATTAACAAGGGACTAACAAAGGACTAACAAAAGTAAACAAAAAGAAGAGTAATACAAAGGGAGAAAAGAGCACTGAGTGCACTGGATGTGTGAGACCTCCACGGAGGCACCGGAGCCCCCTGCTTCCTTTTCTCCATCCTGATGTGCCCACTGGGGCCGCCTGCTAACAATGGAGCAGACAGCCAAGCGCTGCTGGCACCGGTAGCCTGCAAACTGCTAGACAGCAGCCCAGCCTGACACCCCCCCACCCCTACCCGCCATACACACACCTCCCCCATCCCACCAGTCTTTTCCACCTGCCCCTCTGGCCAGCAAAGCCAGAGCCACCACAGCCGTAGGCCAAGCTACAGCAGCCTCCACCTGCTCATCTGTCCCCTGTACACTCACAGGCCTGTCTTGGGACAGATTCCCAGATCTCCCTGGGCAGTCCTGCGTAGTGCTTTGTTGACCTAAACTAGAGTAGGGTGACCTGTGGAATTCAGAAAACTGGGTAAGCAGGCAGTGTTGGGCTCAGAGATGTGAGCGCTTGGAAAGTTTTATGGTAGATCACTAAGACCGTCTACATGCACCAGGGCTTCAAACAGCAGTACTTTGCTACCAGTGTTCTGTAGCACTTTTATCAGTGTCCAATCTGAGCTACTGTACATCAGTCAATGCTTTGATACTACTTTTCATATGGCTGTGGTGGTGTATCTGTTTTAAGATAAGAGCGTTCGGTAATTCTGATACTGCATCCTCCACCATGCGAATGAACTATGAGTCTCCAGAATTTTTCCCCTGCCAGTCAAATGCCCTTATGCTCAAGAACTGGCTTATGACTGGCTGTTTTCATTCACATGCCCTTTGACCCCATGACCTCTTTATCTCCCAAGTGCCTGCATCAGGCATGTCTCCACTAATGTGTGAGAGGTTAATGGACTGCGCACATGCTGCTGTAACTCCGAGCGAGATGTTGATGAGGGCTTGGAAAAACTCCTTACTGCTGACAGGATTCAAGGGCGAAGCCCAGGTCAAGCTTGAGAAGCTGGGGAGCCAGGAAGTCAAAGAGCCCCTCCCTCCCATTTCCTCCAGCAAGCTACTGGAAATGGGAATGATGATACATAGTTGTCCGTAAAGTAAACACTAGCTGTATAGTTATGCCCTGAGTCATCTATAGAATAAATTGTTAGCGCTCATCAGCGCTACAGCGAAAGAGGTGTGAGACAGACGTCTGGCGTCTGGTCCACTCGTGCCACATTCGTCCCAAAGCGACCAATCACCTTCCAAGCCCCACAACCCCCCTGCTCGCTTCCTCTCTTGTCCCGAATGGAGTCGTGGGACAGCTAAGGGAGGAAAAGGCAACGTTGGTGACGGCCGAACTGCGGACACCCTGACACAGTTCCCATCCCCGTGGCGGCCATCATGGCAACCAGGGTTAATACCTATTTATTTTTTTCAACAAAATAGGATGGGGTAGGTGTGTTTGGGGGGTGGGAGTGCAGTGGAGGTGCTTTTGTGTTGTTTCTGTTAATGTTGGCAAATGATAGGGTCTATTGTGAGAGGCAAATTTGGATCTGCCTTGTTCCTCAAACCTGGCGTGCTACCAAGGAGCTAAACATACACCCCCCCCCCAACACACACACACACACACCACCCCACATCTAATTTTTGATCTTTAGTCATTTCTTTGAAAGTTTTTCAGAAATAAAATGTAGGCACAGTACAGCCCACATTTTGCTACATTCGAAAGCTCCATGTACCCTTTGGGTTAGCCAAAGAACACACCCATCCTTGTGCCATAGGGGGACATTTCAAAAAGTCTTGAATTTTATGTGCTGTGCTTCACAGAAACAACAACATGTGGGTTTAGCTTGTGAGTCTCTGTGGCACTTACTGTGCCATGCTTGTGTGTCACCACATGGACTTTCAATTCTGTAAAATCATTTTCACAAAATGCTTTGATGTAGTGTGTGTGAATGCGTGTGTGCATGTGTGTGTGTGTGTGTGTATATGTGTGTTTTATGACTGTGGTTTACCAGAAACACAAAGCATTAATTTACCACTCCACCTTGGCACACATGACCACAAACCACAACAGTTGGCAAGTGTGACCCATGTGTGAAAAAAGGACACACACACACACACACACACACACACACACACACACACACACAGTTTGGTTTAAGTATCCCATCAGATAACATATAATTGTGTGTGTGTGTGTGTGTGTGTGTGTGTGTGTGTGTGTGTGTGTGTGTGTGTGTGTGTGTGTGTGTAGGTCATTGCCTATTTTCCTCTGCACTGCAATGCTCTAGTGCAGTGTTTGGATCAGGGGCTCAGCTGTGGAGCCCAAACGAGGAAATGCATTCCTGCTGTAACACCTCAGGATTATTTCTGATTATTTTCTTGACTTTGGAGCGGATACCGCAGAAGTCCCGATGAAGATGTAACTGAGGATTTATTTGTGTTGTCTTTCTTTGCGGGAGTTTGGAGTTCAGTATACATAAGTAAATGACTCCCAGAAGGGTTTTTATCTGGCTTAGAACTCTTAAGACCTCCTGCAGAATGAATGAAGGCTGTCATTGGTTCAGAGATGAAAAGGTCATTTCCTGTTTAAAGGCAGGCAGTAAGGTTCACTTCACTAACCTCTTAACGCTAAGCACCTCACAGCAGTCCTGCCATGTCTGTATGGTCCAGCATTGCAGAGGGATGATACTCTTATGGTCTTATGGTCTTATAACAAACAGCAGTTTCACACAAGCCTGAAAAGGCAGCACATTTGGATTGAAACCCTGGTCATGCCCTCTGAAGCAGGGTTTGATTGGCAGCCTGTTTGCACACGGTCCAGGCCATCCATCAAAGGATAGCTTTGTTTGTGCTTGGGCCTCATGTGTTTGGGAGTGTGTGTGCTCAGTACCACCTGCAGGATGCTGGCCTCTGTAGGATTTGTGTGTGTGTGTGTTTGTGTGTGTGTGTGTGAACGAGAGAGAGAGAGAGAGAGAGAGAGAGAGAGAGAGAGAGAGAGAGAGAGAGAGAGAGAGAGAGAGAGAGAGAGAGAGAGAGAGAGAGAGAGAGAGAGAGAGAGAGAGAGAGAGAGAGTTTTAGTCCAAAGATTGGGATGACTGGTATGTCAGTTGGGTTGGAGATACAGACCACGTGGCACTGAAGAACCAATCAGCACTCTTATTTGATATATTATATAATCCTTAGGCTTGTAAAAAAATGTAAGGGAGAAGAACAACTGAGAGAAACAAAGCACCGGCTATATTCATAGATATATTGTTGACTACAGCAATACAATTCACAGTCACTGTGAAAACTACTTTCCTCTGTGTCACCCTTGCATACGGTTACAAAACAAAAACAATATAAAAAATGGCCTTGAAACATTAGGCAATGATGCTCAACCATCGAGTGAGATGACAGTTGAGCAGACAGAGAGAGAGAGAGAGAGAGAGAGAGAACGAGAGTTTGTGTGTGTGTGAGAGAGAGAGACAGAGACAGACAGAAAGAGAGAGAGAGAGAAAGGCAGAGAGAAAAACAGAAGTGAACAGAGAGTGAAGAGAAGAAAAGTTTGTCCTGCCTAATGTGACTGATTTCTGTGGCAAGAGCCGGTGGTGTCAACCTGTGGGCACACAGTGTTAGAACGGAACTCTCAGAGACAGGAAGTTGTCTGGCTGCATCTTGTCACTTACCCCCACTCTCGTCACCACCACCTGTGTGTCCTCACTGTGTCGCAGTCTCGCTCTCTGTGGTCTCCTGAGTGCACAGCCAGCATTCAGTATTACTAGATGTATAGCAAGATAACAATAATGAAACATTCTTAGTTTTTAAATGAAAACATTTGCTGATCACCTTAACACTGTTGTGCACAGCAGGACATTTTGCCAGTGCAAAACAAGACATGCTCAACTGTGTTTAATAAATGTAGATATTGGAGTTCAGATGGTGCACAGGGATGCAAGTTTGTTTTCATCATTGGCTACACCCTAATTTACAGTATATAGGGCTCATCCTGCATAAACTGTGTGCATTCCTTTAATGACATTTAAGAAACAAAAACTAGGCTGGAGATTATCTGTGCATAAGCTTCATATGCCTATGCAGGGCACTCTGGTTAGCCCTCTAAGTATGTTCAACGGCAGTAGAGGGAAGAGTTTTAAAAACAAAGTGGTTGCCTTACAGCTTAGCACTTCTGACTACTATGAACTGTACACAGGCATATGACTATAGCCTTTCAGGAAAATGTTTCCCTATGTATTGACTTTTTTTTAGTTTCTATAAAATTATCCGTAAATGTATCTGTTGTCCCTCTCTCTCTTTCTGTGTGTGTGTGTGTTTGTGTGTGTGTGTGCGTGTAGCTCCGAACGGCGTAAGGAGAAGTCTCGCGATGCGGCGCGCTGCAGACGCAGCAAGGAGACGGAGGTGTTCTACGAGCTGGCCCACCAGCTGCCCCTCCCTCACAACGTCTCCTCCCACCTGGACAAGGCCTCCATCATGAGACTCACCATCAGCTTCCTGCGCACACGCAAGCTCCTGTCTGCAAGTAAGAACACACACACACACACACACACACACACACACACACACACACACACACAAGCATACACATAAAATATACAGCTCCATCTCCATGTATTGCTCCATCTCCAGCCACACACATCCCACACACATCCATTCTTCACCTTCTTTTTCTTCTGTCTTTACACACAGACACACACACACACAAACACACACACACACACACACGTAAGTAGACACACAAAGGCCTACATACTTAGAATGGCATGCACAAACTGAAACATGCTAGCTCACATCTGTAAAAACAGGGTATAAAAATAGGCTCGCTAGCATGCGAGCAAAAGCATTCATGGCCACAATTGCATGCAGGCACAGAACACAGAGATAGCCAAGCATAACCACCCAATCATCCATAAGAACATTCGAACAAGGACACACACACACACACATACACATACACACACACCTGCACAAATGCACATCAGTGATGTTTTCAACCAGGGTGGCACCAAACAGTTCAATGGAGTGGGATAACACACACACCCACACATACACACAAACACACACAGATACACTCACACACACAAACACACACACACACACCAAAATACAACATACAGCACATCAACACACCTACACACAGTCTATTTTTCTCCTTTTCACAGTCATGCTCAGTCACGCAATTACCTGTTCCAGGCACTCGATCGGAATGATAATAGTAGCTTTTCTCTAAACTTCTGGATGGGGGCCTGGCTGCAGGTATAAACAAGCTCTCCTGTGCGTGATGGCTCACCGCTGGGGCCTCATTTATGCCTAATGGCTTAATGGGGGCTAATCCAGCACTAATGACCTCCACAGTGTGCCTCGTGGTTCTGGCCTGGGCCTCCCACTCAGTTCTTAGAACCACTTATAATAATATAGTACAGAGAACTTGTACTCCTGTCCTTTTATAATGTTTTTGTTGTTGTTTTTACGTTTTCTAATAATGTAATATGAAGAGTAAGTGCTCATGCTTTTCAAAGGAAGTGTTGGTATGGTTTTGTTTTTTTCCAACTCCTATTGTTTTTAGTGAAAGTACACAACATTTGGTACACATCACAGACCATATACACATGGTGTGCTTTAAAACAGCCTACAATGATTTGGGTAGCCTTTGATGCAGAACAGAACCACCAAGAAAGGAGGATCCTATACTGTTTATTTGCAGGTTCAAAATGGTATCCAAAACAGTTTGGCAATCACAAAAAAAATCTAACTCACGTCATTACCTAGACTTGTGGCTTTCTCCCTGGTCTGCCACTATGCAGATTGCCTGTGTCAGTGTCTTTCAGTTGGTCCACAAGTGTGCGTCATACCAGTGTGTAAAAATACACACACACCCGCTCTCTCCACAGATAACCAAATTGTGCACCACACCACAGGCTTGATGGTGTTATCTGTCGCAGCACACACACGTGTTGCTTTGCCAGCATTGCAGGAAGTGCAGACACTTGTGCTGCCTCACTGACTGAATCGGACAGGAATATTAGAGAAGGATTATCACATTAGTGAATATTGTTTTTCCTGCTGTTTGTTTGGAGTGTAATGCTTTATTAGCTTTAGCAGCCAGCCACAGGTTAAGGTGTGCACCAAGTACTAAGAACCAGCCTCAGGAGACACATCAGCGCAGATAATTAATCTCTCTCTCTCTCTTTCTCTCTTTCTCTCTCTCTCTCTCTTTCTTTCTATCCCTTTCTCTCTCTCCCCCACCCCCCTTTCTCTTTCTCTCGCTCTTTCTTTCTCATATTTATTTACTCTTTCTCTGTCTTTGTCTCTGTCTTTTTAAACTATATGACTGTGTGTGTATATGTGTGTGTAGCTGAGTAGGGAAAGCAGCGCCGCTGTGATATATGCAAACCTGCATATATATAAATGTGTAGTTTTAGGCAGGAGAACCAGTTTTAGGTGGCTACCAGAGCAGGACACAGTGTGTGTGCGTACGTGTCTGTGTGTCTGTGTGTAAATGTGTGCGTATCCTGTGGATTATATAATTAGAAATTTCCGGAAAGTAGACAAAGGAGGGACCGTATTGTTCTTGCATTCCATGTGTTTGTTTGCAGAGAGATGAGAGCAGGGTGTCTCTTCATCACGGACGTGAGTAAAGGCTGATGACATTGGTAGACAAAAGGTGCTAGTTACCCCCCGCCCCACATATGCCTATTATGCCAAATAAACTGTTTTCATTTTTTTTTACATAATAATTATGTTGGGCGTGTGTTGTTATGCTTCAATATTTGTAAAAAGCTATGTAATATTTATTATAACTCTACTCAGCTTCATTCTTGAACCTGTTGTTATTGATTAGGCTGAAAAGCGTCACTGTTAACTTTAGCGAAGCGCTTTCCTGAATTGTTAAAACTTTTTTCCCACACAGTGTAAGAATTATAGAACAAAGGAACATGACCTGAGACCCAATGAAAATTGAGTTTTTAGGCAAGTAAGCAAAATGGTTTCTGTGGAATACAGAAGCACACTTTGCATACTGTTTACATACACAAAAAAATGTGACACGTCAGAAAAGCATGTAAGTGCCCCTTTAAAAGACCAACATGTCCTTATTTCACCCTGTAAAATGCTTTAGTGTTTAAGGCTTCATTACAAGCATAAAAGAATGGTCATTCATAATCATGGTGCTTAGAGCTGGAAGAAAATGGTAGAGCAAAATTAAAGCTTTTGCACTGTGATTGTTAAATGAATGTACATACTGGTATTTAGATGGTGCACAAGGATGCAATTAGTTGGCTTTAATCCTTGACATAATATATCCTAAACGGTTTCAGATAAGGAAGGATGAGGGCGAGAGAGAAAGACAGAAGAGGAGGCAAGGTGAGACATCAGACTATTAAAAAAACTACAAAGTCTTTCAACATAACAGTAAAGGAGAAAAGCCAAATTAAAGTATGACAAACAGCATTGTGACAAAATGGACAAAATACAACCAAAAAAGAGACATAAAAAGATGTAGATAGACAGTCAGACATACAAGCAGAGAGAGAGAAAGAGAGAGAAACTGATACTGGAGAAGAAAGATGGCGAGAGAGAGAGAAGGAGAGAGTCTTAGCAAGAGCAGAGATGGCTCTGTAGATTGCCTTATCTGCCGCAGAGCTTTGTTGGGTGGTGCTTGTCCTTTCAGGCACAGCCAAAACACAGGGCAGCACTGGCGCCAGGTAACAACGACACTGGTACCCCCAGCCCCAAGCCTCCCACCCCCCCACCCCCAAGCCCCAGTCACTGCGCTCACTGCTCCACCCCACCTTAGTGAGAGACCAATCCACCCACCCACCCTTCCTCTCAAGTTGGGGTAAAAGGAAACTCTTTGTTACATAAGAGACAAAACCTACAGTGATGTCACCACACGGCCTGTCCAGTTGGTGTTCCTGTACACGTCTTGCACACACACACACCCTCACACACACACATACACAAACACAAACACGGGTGTGCAGACACAATCACACACATGCACACACATACGGACACACATACACACACACAGGCTTGCTGACACACACACACACACATACACTCTGTCTGTGCCCGCTGATATCACACTATTAGTATGAGCTGGAATCAAAGCTTGTTTGTCCTACTATGCTCATTTAGCTCATAATCACCCTGCTATCAGCCTCTTCTGTCACTCAGTTCATATCCATCTGTCACTGAAGTACTCAGATTAGTGGCATGCTGTACTACCACATTAGATCAAAGCAAAACAATTAGATCAAAATCAATCTTTAAAAATGACATTACTACATATTCACAGCCTATAAGATCTCATCATAAAATCAACATTTATGTGCAATTAATATAACTTATTTGTAATATTTTATTTTATTTAATATTTTTTGCAATAATTCATGTACATAAAATATATGTATAACATGTTACATGTTATAATCCATGTTAATATGGGGAAAAAGTGAAATTTTATTCCAAATGTGAATGTAACCCTCCCCTCAGTGAGAGAGCATTCCAGATTGCATAAGACCACGGGACCATGGGATCCAGGTTTTTTCCAGCTGACAGAGAGCCAATTCCCCGGCACAGCAGGGGATAGGAGCCCTCTCTTGGGGCCTTTCTCCTCGGGGACTTGGCTCTAATCCAGACCCAGGCTTCGGCTGGGCCTGCTAGAGAAGCCCACTGGGAGAAATGGCAGGCCCATGACCCCCTCGTCCCCCACTGCTCTCTGGCCAGCGACCCCAGCCGCCATTAGCCCCCACCTCCCACCCTTTCCTCCAGAGCCTCCTCCAGCCTCACTAACGGGAGACTTTTGCCCTAGTTTCCCTTCTCTCCCTTCTTCATCCTCTTTTTCCTCAATACCCTGGAGTGCACAAGTGCGTCAGCTTTAAAAGGCTTCAATCATTTTCTGTTGTGGGGGAGAGGAATGTTTTCACAACCAGCATGCTGAAATACTCCGGCACGGACAGGACTGATAAGAAGCAGGAGGAGGAGGAGGAGGTGTTCTGATGGACACCCTGTAAAAAGTAACAGGTTCCTTTTCTCGTGGCAAGGAGCATAATGGCTCATAAACTCTTCTTTACAAGGCACAGGGGCACAGGGTATTTGTGTGTATACTGTGTGTGCGTGTGTGTGTGTGTGTGTGTGTGTGTGTGAGAGAGAGAGAGAGAGAGGGAGAGAGAGAGAGAGAGAGAGAGAGCACACAAGGGAAGCAACCAAGTGAAGGTCAGGGAGTAGGGGAGTGTTCATACAGTAGTCACAGGATGAAGTGGCTGAAGTTTGTTTTGGAAATATGCCATCACTTAAAAACAGGCCAGTTACACACACACACACACACACACACACACACACACACACACACACACACACACACACACACACGCATACACATACACACACACACGTACACATACACATGCGCACGCGACAGAGAACCATTACAGTTTTGCATAAGACATGGTTATGGAAAATTGGTTGCACGCATATTCACAAAAACACACACACACTTGTATTTGAAACATACAAGGTGTATACTCATACTCACACAGTCGCTGTCTTTTCACAAATGTACACACACACAGACACACATTCACACACACACACACATGCATGCACGCAAACACGCACACTGATTGTGTTTGTTGGTTGTGTTCTAGGCTGCAGTGGAGGTGAGACAGAGGAGGACAGACAGATGGACAACCTGTACCTGAAGTCTCTGGAGGGCTTCGTCAGTGTGGTAACCACAGATGGAGACATGATTTTCCTCTCAGAGAACATCAACAAGTTTATGGGTTTGACACAGGTGAGTGGTTAGACACACACACACACACACACTCCACAAAAAGAAAGCCTAAATATAAACGTCAGCACAAACACACACACAAATATATTCATAACAGAAAGCTTCAGTTTGCCCAGCTGGGATTACTTGTCCAGCTAATGTATAAGTGCAGCTAAATTGACTTTTTAATTGAGAGTCTTTATTGAGAGGCTGTGAGCAGCCAATGTTTTAATAGCCCTGTGGGAACCAGCCCTGCATGGCCATCAGCAGGCAATGGGGATTAACACCATCTCAAGAGGCCGCCGAGGTGCCTTGTGGGGTTGTGTGTGTGTGTGTGTGTGTGTGTGTGTGTGTGTGTGTGTGTGTGTATGTGTGTGTGTGTGTGTGTGTCAGCCTGCCAGCCACTGACACAAACATTGAGGGCCTGCTGGGTCCCAGAATGATAAAGAGCACTGACAAGCCAGTGAGACATGACTCAAAAAATACACTTACACACACAAGTGTATCGAACGCAAATGCTAGACATTACTAACAGGCCCTATCAAGAAAACACATCAGAACCCAGTAAACCAGATAATTTTTATTTGATCCAACTATTTTTATTAATCAGCTAAATCTTATGCGCAAATAAATTATTAGGGTTGGTCAGCTACAGTAATTGATAAACTCACCTGTGTTCTGGGCACAGGCAGAAAGAATGTACGGCAGGGTTTTTACTTTCTGAAGTCTGGATCTTCAGATAATGTCCAGACATCCTTCAAAATTCCATGCATTGATTCATTGACCTCTCTCAATGGCATAAGTAATAGAAATTGCAATCATTAACAGTTGAAACAAAAACAACTACTTATTAAAAAAAAAAACACTCAGTCCTTAGGTAATCTTGAGAATCCTTACACATAAGAATACATATCACACACACACACACACACACACACACACACACACACACACACACACACACACACATACACACACACACACACACACATACACACACAAACAAACAATGCTATACTAAATGTGAGCTGGAGAGGCTTGTTTGCTCTAAACACTGACAGCCAGGCAGGATGTGTGTGTCTGTCTCTAGCACACTTTTTTGATTAAGTAAGCTTGTGATTCAGAAGAAGGATGTTTGCCTTTGCTTATGTGTGTGTGTGTGTGTGTGTGTGTCCATAAACTGTACACTTCCTTCCACATACACTGCACTGACCTGTGTTTATAAGTAGCTACTGGAGGATTAGACATTTCCATGTTGTAGTACCAGGTTGTTTGTGTGTGTGTGTGTGTGTGTGTGTGTGTGTGTGTGTGTGTGTGTGTGTGTGTGTGTGTGTGTGTGTGTGTGTGTGTGTGTGTGTGATTGTTTTACAGTTGGAGTTGTAAATTTTATGTGTGTGGTTGTGTCACAGGTGGAGCTGACAGGCCACAGCATCTTTGACTTCACCCATCCTTGTGATCACGATGAGATCCGTGAGAACCTCAGCCTTAAAACAGGTAAGCAGCTTCACAGCACACTCCATGCAGCCAGTGATGGGCAGCCTGACTTCAGAAGCTACAGTCCAGTACCACATATATTAGTTTTAGCCATTCAGCAAGTCAGCTGATTCTAATTAGCACAACTTTTCATCCAGGTAAAGGGGTTAATCAATGAAATAACTTGTGTTAAGTTCACAGGTAGAACTGGTATTTGAAATACAGTATGTGGCACTAGATCGTCCAGGTTGTCCATCACTGATGACAGCAAAGAGGTTGGGGCAGACAGAGAGAGCAGGAGAGGGAAGTGTAGAGAGAAAGAGAGAACTGAGACTGAGCAGCTATGACAGGTAGCACATAAAACAGATAATCTCTCATGTACCGGAAACTCCTCTCTCTGACCATGTCCAGCTAAATCCTTGCATTCACTTTCACCTCTGGGGATGACCCGACCACCACCACCACGCAGATGGTAGTAGAGCATGCAGTCTGGACTTTAAAGCTTTGCCAGGAGATACGCCTGACATTTCAATTACTGTGTGTAATGTGAATGCTTGCACTAGGCCATCAGTCAGATTTTTGTACTCACATTCTCAATGTCATCTCAAGTGCTGTTCACTTGCCAAGCGACCCCGATCCTCTCCCGAGGATTTTGTAAACGAAATGACCACTGAGGCAGATCTTGGCAAAACAAGAGAGAGTCTACCTAAGCAGAATGTCATGTTGTGATGAGATAAGTGTCAGAACATTCGTCTCTGGCTCCTTATATCTCAGGATCTTGCTCTTTTCCCTCCAATCCTTTCGATCCCTTGAGTTTAATTATGTATTATAAAGCAAAATGTCTTAGATATGAGAAGCTGTATCCAGTAACTATCAATGTGTATCAAGTCATAAACAGAACTATGTAGGTCATGTTTAGGTGAATGTTAGACACCAAATTCAGCTTGTTTGTGTTTTTGTATTCTCTTTTAAATGTACTAATTTTAAATGTAATACATAGACTAAAGTCTGTAGCATTTAGTTTTCACTATTGCTTGTTACATTACAGTCACACACGCACACACAGAACTGCAGTTGGTCCATAGTGATCTCATTCAGGTCAATGTTCTGCTAGTTGTTACTTCTATATCAACATGGGCCAAAGGCAACCCAAACACCCTAAGTGGATGTATTCATTCTTTTGGTAGATGTATTTATCACGTATCATTGGGCACCAAATGACTTTGTTACAAACTAAATGTTCCCCAAGCCAGCACATGCTTGCATGCCTACTTGCACGTATACACCTACATACTAACACACACACACACACACACACACACGCACACGCACATGCACACACACACACACACACATACACACATGCACACACACACGCACACACCCACAGACATACACACACACAAAACAACCTTCAGCTCAAACACAAGCTAAAAAATGCCCTGACAAAAGTTTTCCACCAAGGACTGCCTCAGACACTGCTGTCAGTGTGTTGCCCTTTCTATGTCATTGACAGCCCCGTTGTACACAAATATACACAAATATGACCTGGCGCCCCTCAGCCTAGAATGCAAAGAAATGTAAAACAACCTGTAGGCCGGTAGCCAACGGACATGTTACTCTTTCCATCCACCTCTTCCCCTGTTTTTATCAATCTATCTCTCTCCTATGCTCTTACTCAGCCCCCCCCCAACACACACACACACACACACACACACACATGCTTTCTGTCTCCCTCTGTCAAATCACTTTAATTTTCTTCAATTTGATTTGATTTGATTTAAACCAGCTTTATTCAATTCGATTTAATTCAGTCTATTCAAACAGATGACATTTATTTGCATGCTTTATAGACTTATCACTGTAATCAGAGAGAGGGAGAGAGAGCGAGCGATACAAAACCGGTAATGCAACAAAACATCATCAGGTGTTACGTTCCAAACATATTGTCTTTTTCCTGGTCTTTGAAACTCAGTATGCCAACATAATGGTGTTTAAAACAAATAAGTTAAGTTTAAGCTTTTTGAGTTTGGCTAGAAGTATTTCAGAGATAGGTTAGGCCTACCATCTAGAGAGCAACTCCAATGTGGTCACATTGTCACCAATGTCATACATCTATTATTTCGCCCAGGATTAGGTCATTGCTTTTGGCCTTTCTGAGTGATTCTGTTTCATGATGAAACATTCTAGAACAGCCATAATCTATCTTCCTGTGCACTCTTTGCATTACAACATTGTTTTAGAGAATCAGTTCAGTTTTAGTTGATCATAACAGTCATGAAGTCATTGTTTATCATTATAAGAAACTGATGTACTGATCATTGTCTCTCTCTGTCTGTCTCTCTGTCTCTGTCTCTGTCTCTGTCTCTGTCTCTCTCTCTCTCTCTCTCTCTCTTTGTTGCAGGTGTGGGAAAGAAAGGCAAAGAGCTGAGCACAGACAGAGACTTCTTCATGAGAATGAAGTGCACTGTAACGAACCGTGGACGAACTGTCAATCTGAAGTCAGCCAGCTGGAAGGTGAGACTCCTAAACACGCACACATACACACACACACACACACACACACACACACACACACATACACACACACACACTATCTGCCAATACATTTACACGAAAGTGCTGGAGCTCATAATGTACCTTTACATGGGGGTCTTATTTTATTTTTCCTAAGAGTTTTATCCTGCTGGACAGAGGAATCATTAAACACAAATTCTTCTCCAGTCATGTCAGGTTTCATGTCATTTG
>CM059286.1:4033897-4038897 GCA_030347295.1 Setipinna tenuifilis
ACTTTCCCTGTCATTTGCTTTTGCTCTTCATCATTCTCCTTTTGTGATCTGCTCTCATTCTCTGTTCTTAATTCCTTTTCAACTCTGTGTATTTTTCTATTTCCTATTTTTCTCTCTCCTTCTCTTTCCCTCTCTTTTAATCTTTTTTATCCTCTTTCTGTGTCGCTCAGTTTCAAATAACAGTAGTCATTTTATAAGGACAAAACCAAAATCTTTTGTCACCAGTCTTATTTTTAAAGGCTTAGATTTTTTACAATTTAAAATCTTATATCTGCCTCATCATATTCTTTTGTCCCTCATAATTTGTACTCATTGTAATTACAATTCTTACTTTCAACGCAAAAAAGAATCTTTTAGACATCTTAGCCTAACATAGAAAAGACATCCTCTGAGGGTGCAGAATGAACATTGTTTTCAACGTCTTTTGTTAGATTTTGCCTGGACGTACAGTATTGATGACTACAGGACATTTGTACGAGGTGAAAATACAGGTTCAGAAAGGATCAGTCTAGATGCCATTTCAATGTCTAACATAGACTTAATTTAGACATTATATAGGTCCACAGAGGGCCATCCCCTGTTCTATTCCAAAAAATAGAACTTGCTTTTCAATCTCCATCTCCTTTGCTCACCATTCGTAAGTTCTTGCAGTTGTAGCATGGTTTTCCTCCCCCATCTCTTCTTACCCTGACGCTGTAAGGCAACACAAGCTGGCTGCTGCCACACCGGATACACAGAGGAGCCAGTGGAGCCCTCTTGTCATGCCGGCCTCTGCTGCCTGCAGAAGGCCCTCCAGGGGCCCCTGTGATCCAATTAGGCTGAGTTATGGTGGCGATTCAAACAAGCCTTATTGGATCTGTGGCATTAGGGGTGGCGTGCGGGCCACTATTAAGATGTCTTGGATCCCATTAGGACCAGGGCTGTGGCAGGGGAGATAAGAGGGGAACATCTGCTTGGCGAGGGGCACTCATGCTGGGACAGGTGGCACAGATTGCACCCCCCCACACACACCCCTCACCACTAATGAGCAGTGGAGGTGGCATGGCTTCTGTCAACACACTTACATGTGTAATTAGCCAATAGAGTGTGTGTGTGTGTGTGTGTGTGTGTGTGTGTGTGTGTGCTCGTGCATGTGCATGTGCACATGTGTGTGAATGGCTGTGTTTGTGTGGGCAGGTGTTGAAAGGTGTTGTTCTGGACCCAACACAGGAGAGGCTGTTTGATGTGTAAACATCTGTGTGTGTGTGGGTCTGTGCGCAAGTGGGCGTCTGTGTCTGCTTGTGTATATTAACTCCCCTTCAAAGATAATATGACAAGTGCTGTATGACGTTTGCGCTTCTCTGCCTATGTGTGCACTCAGTCAAAATGTGTGATCTTACAGCCAGACCTGATTTCAGGGACCCAGGAGCTTCCAGAAACCTCACACACGCACACACACTTCGGCAGAGAATCCCTTCAGAGAATACACTCTCTGTCCAACTCCCCTTTTTCCCTGCAACCAGCTCGGACGAACGGGTTTCCATGACAACGTGACCGGCCTGCTGAGTTGCACATGCAGCGGGTCGGGTCAAGTCCAGCTCGGGACGAACCCTCTGACCCTGGGCCCACAGCTTTCCCACGCCACCACTGGACCCACTCCAGAAAGAAAGCAAGAGAGAGAAAGACAGACAGACAGACAGACAGACAGACAGACAGACAGACAGACAGAGAGAGAGAGAGCAGAAATGGAGAGGGAGAAAGATAGAGACAGTTGGATGGCTCTTCACAAACAACACCCATCAGATCATTCTCTTATCTTGTCTTTTTTCCTCCCTATTTCTTTTTCTATCTTCTGTCTGCATTCTCTCTCTCTCTCTCTCTCTCTCTCTCTCGTTCTGCATGTCTTTCTCTCTCTTATTTTTCTTTTATTCTTCTCAGTCTCTCTCTTCTTTCCTCGCTTTCTTCGTGCCATTTCTGATTCTAATTCATAGAACCCTTACTAGCATGAAATGCTAAATGACCAGAGAGTGTAGAAAAACATACAAAGAATCTCTTTACACAACCAGATATTTCTTGTGACCAGGTCCTGGTGGGCTGTAGGATACAGACTATAGAAAGTCAGTAGTGATTACAGCACACTAGAAAAAATATTACAGTTTTGGCTGTGCGTTGCAAAACAGGTTGTACACTCAATAAAATAATCACAAAAAAGTCTCAATCTGTTTCTCTTCCTTTCTCTTGTCAGTTTGCACCAAGGGACAGGCGGTAAGTGGGCAGTACCGCATGCTGGCAAAGCATGGAGGCTATGTGTGGGTGGAGACCCAGGGCACTGTCATCTACAACAGCCGCAACTCTCAGCCCCAGTGCATTGTCTGTGTCAACTACGTCCTTAGGTGAGCTATATACCACACACCTGAACACAACTACAGCGTGCTTCACACTGTGAAGAAAGAAAGAAGAAAAAAAGAAAGTAAGGAAGAAGAAGAAGAACGGCAGAATAAATAAATGACTAATAAAAGATGTGTCTGCATAATATACACCCTGCTCACTTACATATTCTTCGTCAGAGACTATTTACACATGCTAGCTGGTTTTCCATTGCAGTTTCACAAAATAGCTGTGGTATTCTTAAAATTCATCAAAGCACGTCTCAGAAATTCAAGGGTTTCTATGTACAGCTTTTTGGGAATTTATCTTGTCGAACAACAGTCTCGCTATAAAACTAGCCTATTTCCTATCATTCATGCTATTTCAAACATGCAAACTACCACATTGATTCATCTGAATAACCACCTAATGCGAGTGTGAAACCCTTTTTTGCTATATTGGAGATTTTTTCTGAAATTGAGCTGTTTCTTTGTGTCATCGGTTTCATTAGCTCTTTGTTTGCTGTAGTCATATGAGGAAAAGAAAAATAATACATGAGTGAAAGATTTGTTGGATATAAGCAACGAGTGCTCAATCATATTGATGTGCTCTACTCTCTATCTCTTCTACAGTGACATTGAGGAGAAGAGCATGGTGTTCTCCATGGACCAGACAGATTCTCTGTTTAAGACCCACCACATGAGCAGCTTCTTCAGCCAGGTGGGCACAGTGCCGCCTGAGCCCAGCGACACGCTCTTCACCAAGCTCAAGCAGGAGCCCGAAGACCTCACCCAGCTGGCACCCACACCAGGAGACACCATCATCAGCCTGGACTTTGGTGAGTGGACCTGCGGATCACTGGGAGAGGGGCATAAACTGAGAGAATAAAACTACTATCATATTCTGCCTTCTGCCTGTGCTCTTACCAAAGATGATTGCAACACTTAGCTCATTTACCGGGCTGAAGAGTTGTGTAAATTACGATCAGTTGGTTCAGTGAACTGCCTTGAACAAATATGTGATAGGCCTTTTACTTTCCTGGGATGTCCACATAGGGGTGTCAGTGTGGGAGTGTGCAATGCCCAAATCATTGTAAGTGAGAGTTCACTGTGACACAGGCTTTCTGATGTCCTAAGGAAAGCATAGGCCTTCAGCTTAATAACATTTCCCAGGTTCGATTTGTCATTTTATAGATGTAGTAACGTGAATAATTAGAATACATAAGACATCGAAAACATGGCCAGCCTGTCATTTCTAATGTAAACGCAACAAATATACAGGTTAGTGGAAAGTGGTTTGATGTGTGGTGAAGGGTAAGTGGAGTTCTGCAACAGATGTACAGATGCACAAAGCAAAAACATCTGACATTTGAAGAGACTCTATCGGTGCTTGTGTGGATAAAATTAAGGTTGAAGAAAAGCAGCCAGACATTTTGTGTTACTCATATCCCCACTATGATCTTTTTTTAATCTCTTTGACAAAATTTCTTTGAAAAGTAACTCTTTGTTTTGTCCTTTTGGAATGCTTTCAAAGTTAAAAGTTAAAGCTAGGCTCTTTGTAAACTTCCTGTCACATTGTCTCAAGACGTCATGAGGAATTTGTTTGGCTCTGACCGATAACCTTCAAAATGGCCGCTCTTGTGGAAAGCCTGATGAGATAGAGTCTTTTGTAAACATACTCCCAAATACAAACAGCCACGCGTACACAGCTCCACACACACACACACGTGCATGTTCACACACACAGGCAAGATTTACTGTATCGCTTGGAACTTTTAACAGAATCATGTGTTCTGGTATGTGTTATATGATGGTATCATCTAATACTGCACAAGCAGATGTAACAATTAGGATCTAATTGGCAATGATGTTCTATGTTGAGTGAATTTTATACTGTATAAATGTAACATAGTGTACTGTGATGTGATGTAACCTGCTATTTCCTGTGTGATCATATGCTGGTCTCCAGGTCACCCTCAGTTCGAAGAGCAGATGTTCACTAAGATGTCCCCGATGCCATGTGCCACTGGGCACTCCTTCCTCAGTGATGGTCACAAGCCTGGCACCCCTGAAGTGCCCGCTATCACTCCAACCTTCTGCGTGCCACAAGCACCCCCACCTGGCAGTGCCACCCCCAGCCTGAGCAGTTGCTCCACGGTGTGTGTGTGTGTGTGTGTGTGTGTGTGTGTGTGTGTGAGAGAGAGAGAGAGACAGAGAGAAAGAGATAGCAAGAGTGAGAGCGAGAGAGAGAGACAAAGATGGAGAGACAGTGTGGGTGTATATGTCGGTACAATTCTGAATGTGTGTAAGTGGTTGTAAGAATTGTCACTACCTTGCCTGAGTAAGTTGTGGTTACATGTACTACCTTTGAAATTACAGCCAAGCAGTCCAGACGAGTGCTACACTGCAGTGGACAATGACCTGACCAGCTCTCAGGGGGATCTCACAGAGAAGATGTATGCTCTGGACACACAGGAGACAAAGGCCAATGGCACTACAGAGGTACACACACCCACACAAGCATCCATGCATGCGCACGTTCACACACAAATACACACACACACACACACACACACACATGCACGACACGAACACACAGTACAGACTCACTCACTCACTGCCTTTCTATGTGTCTCTCAGACTGATTTGAGTGAT
>CM059286.1:4041397-4270095 GCA_030347295.1 Setipinna tenuifilis
AACCCTGGCACCCATGCCACTTTTATACCAAACATGTGTTATTACATTGCTCATTATCATGAGGTTTTAGAGTAAGGCCGGACTTTCACAATGTACTTTTAATGCTCCACCTCCCTCCTCTAATATCGGTCTAAGTTGGTTGCCCAAAAATGTAACATTTTGAAATATGTGGGTTCGAGCAGAGATGAGTGAATCCCCTCGTGCATGAGCATATGACAGGTTCTTAGACAGGCACAGATTGCAATCCGCCACTATTGTGCCTTCATTGATGCAGAGGAGCCCTTATTTTGGTGAAAGAAAATGCCAGGAGACATCTATATACAACAGACACAATATTATTCTCACCCGTGCTAAAGTGATAGCAACACAGGTTTCCCATAGGTCGTGCTACCTGATGGGACATTATTTCGGCTGATGTCGATCTAAAAAGAATATTTAGTAAACAAGCAAGCATGATGTGATCTCAGTTTAGCGACTTATCTTGTATCTATGGGCTATTGGTAATCTTATCCACAGACAACTTGCTTAATCCCTGTTATTATTTACAGAAAAGTCGCTTAGAGTTTTATTTTTACTATCTTCATCTTCTAAGTTATATACCTGTATTATTTTTTAGTTTCATGGTTATGTCTTGCATACATTTGGTTGTTTTTGTTAGTGTCTGAAACCTGTTTAATTGAACTGTTGTCCTTGCGTTTGATTCTATACCTTATTTCACAGTCTTTTGTCTGTCTGTCTTTCTACTGGGTTACAGCAAACTTGATCAAGGGGCTCACCCCTGTATTTACGTGCTTGGCCTATTTTTGTAGTAACGATCACAACTAGACATTTTTTCTTCTTTATTTTCATTTACATTTCATCTGTCTCTTTCACACTTCTCATCAACATTCTATTGTGGTGACCACTTTGGCTTCACATATATAGAATATATATATATATCTATTTTAGAGCTGCACCCATGCATTTGTTTAAAATAGATTGGACATGTTCAGTACTGTGTCTAAGAAAACTGTTTTATTGCTTGTAGGCTTCGGTACTTCTGTCTTCTCTATGCAGTAGATATAAATCGGAGTCCTGTCTGTTTGGTTTAAATGGCAAGTAGCACTGTTGATGTTTTATTTTTCTCTCTGTGGTTTAAGATATGCAAAAGCGTTATTGTATTTTCTCTTTTTTGGCAGGCCAGTACTGTTCCATCTGTCATTCTTTTCTTTTGATTTTGTTGTTGTTGTTGTTGTTGTTAATCACAAAACAGTAAATTATACATACATATATATAACAACAAAAATTCCAGTCTTGAGACATGTAGCAGATCTCTAGATTATGAAAGGCAGAAATTGTCAAGACTGCATTTAAATATAACAGATAATTGCTGGTGGAAACATCTGAAGTAAAGATACTTTAGTAGATGGGTCGATACTTTAGTAGATGTCTGATGTGGAGCAGCAGCCGAGTTGTGTATTACTGGGATCCACCCACATTAACACTGTTTCTATTTCGTTTGTTTGTTTGTTTAATTGTTTTTTGAGGGAGGGAGCTGAGGTTGTCTTTAAGGTTGAACTGTGAGTTTCACCAATGCCTTAAAATGTATCTATATTTTCCCTCCATTGCATTATAAAAGACGCAAAAAGATGACAATTAGACTAGCCCCTCAGAGTCACAGACCTTGCTCAGTCTTGTCTTAGTGTTGGATTCACTAACATATATTACCCAATTGCTATTCTATTTGTTTATGCTGTTATCCCAACATAATATACACCCCATCAAGGTAGTCCGATGATGCCTTTATAACTATTCAATAATTCCAGCCATGTAAGTGTCTCACGATAATTCGTAATAATATGCTAGTCTGAGTGCATTGTAGATGACACTGGTGACAAAGGTAAGACGTGTTAGTTGTCTTATTATTGTAAAAGGTTTTCAGGTGTGGATCCATCACATTGTGCAGTCGTGCATAATCATTGCATTGACTGTGAATGCGTGCTTGCCAGATTGGACTAGGTTGTTGGAAAATTGAATAATGTCATGGATGTCACTGAGGATTATGCCGTACACAAAGCTGAAAACTGCAAGTGAGGGCAATGTTCTATATTATAGCCAAGGGCGCTATTCTTCTCAAGCCAAATCGCAAAGTGCATTTAATTATAACTCTCTCCTGAATCCAAACATATTTGGATGTCATGGCTATATTAAGATCAATAATTGCTTAGGCAACAAGAGTAATTGCCCTGCCAAGCAATAACACAAACCCTTAGTTAGCGTCTTACAGTGCTGATTGGGAACACAATGCATGTTGGCATGTGAGCTGATAAAATATCCTTAAAGGCATTTTTCTTGCCTTCAGACATTGGCCTTTGAGAGGTAGGCAGAAAGACTTGCATCCGCGTTGAGCACTGAGGACAGAAAAGAAAGTCTGCACAGCCTACCCACTGCTGCAGATGCCTTTTACCTCACAGTCAGTCTTTCTCTCTTCCTCTCTGTGTACATCCAAAAGCCTCTTCTAAACTACTGTCATCCTTCGATGTGTTAACAAATACAAATATTCACTCTCAAACAAGATTTTAAAAAATCATAGGTTATGGGAAAAAGTACCACAGGAACAACCCTCAGTCCAAAGACGGAGAAAAGACTAAATGTTCTCTTTTTTTTCCTCTCAAGCCAAAGTGAATGGAATCTTGAGCATTTCCCCTAGTGATTCAGAGCCTAGATTAAAAATATCACCAGGATAATGCAAGAGGATGTGCAATTTATGTTGTTTATTTATGTGTTCTGCTAAGTGGACAAGGCAGGGCACATGAGTAGCTGTCAGGGGGGATGAGAAATTGGCGCCTCATCAGTCTTCTGTACACAGATAGCAAGATCTTTCACTCCAGTATAAATATAAGTCTGGTTAAGTTGCCCACAAACAGCAAACATATTCAGGATATATTTGACATGGAATTTCTCCCATTTAGGTAGGTTTATCAAAAGCGCAAAGAGTTATTTCTTTAAATTTTACTTGAATTGCCAGCGATAAAAGCCAAAGTTGTCCACAGTCAAATTCTGTTCTATTTATTTTGTTGGTTAATAAATTACTTTATTGTCATTGTACAGTCAATAATACAACGAAATTAAGAAAATTGTCCCACATTGGTGTAAAACATACATATCTTAGCACTGGTTTGGTTGCACTACAGACCTATAGTCAGTTAAAAAAAAACTGTACACCTGTAAGTGTGGAGAGACATAGGAAGTCATGATGCAACTATCCTGTGAGTCCAATCACCAGTCTTAGTTGTAGCTTCTGTGTCCTCTGAGGGGTGTAAGAAAAACTTTAAACATCATGTGCAGTTAACCATAAAATGTGGTAAAATGGTTAAAAATTTGTTTTAATATCCCTGGCATTATCATGTTGCTCACACTCAGCTTTAGGGGAATAAACTTGTCCAAAACTGAAAAATCTACCATTACCATTATGCTTCACATGTGTTGTAATTTGTAAAATGTTTTGTTTGTTGAGATCAGTAATAATCCACCAGAATGTCAATAAACCAGAACAAGGTTATCTATCAGAACGTCAGTAAACCAGAACAAAATGGCCACCATTCAGTTCTGAGTTTTTAAATGAAAAGGAGACATTCTTTTGTTTAGAAAATGATAGGAAAATATAATGCATGCTTCTACTGGAATAAAGGTGAGGTGATAACACTAATGGTAGCATTTTCATTTTTGGATAGTGTGTCCAATTAAAGACAATGTCAGTGATGGATTTTTTTTCTAATAAAGGGGTTGCTTTCATGGGTCTGTGTCTTCTTTCAACCTTTTTAATTTTGCTTTTGTTTTGTTTTGGATGTCTTATAGTTACATTAGCTGAAACCATGACTATTTTAATATTCTAAATTCATATTTACTATATTATTATGATATTTCTTGTTATTGTTATTACTGTATGGGAAATTTTACCCAAGCAAGAAGTTGTATTTCTGCACTGATATGTTATTAAAGCATATTGATCCCATTCTGTATGTGTAGTGTGTTTATTGTGTTCTGTGTCTGTGTTTGAGTGTGTGTATGTGTGTTTGTGTGGGAGAGACAGAGAGAGAGAGTATGGGTGCTTGTGGGAGGGGGGTGTCTGACCCTGTCTCTCTCTCTTTGAAGTTTTTCTTTCCCTTCCACATGCATAGGAGAATTGTCTAAACATGTTTACGAGGCAGTATTTCTCAAGATTATGTTTTTTTAGGGATATACATACATCTTTTGTTCATAGTGCATCATGATGCCTTTTGGGGCTTCTCAGTCATATTTTACTTCTGTTGGCATTGTACTTGTACGTGTCACAGTAATTGTGTTTCTTTTCCTTCGCCACATTTGACCATTCAAAGTGTGAAGGACTGCAGCCAGTGACCCCTCTCTCAAGATGGCAGGAACTGCAAAGGGGTCAATCTAGCTCCCATTCCTTCCTCAGGAAGAGCCCTGTCATACTCCTCTGTGCTAAAACTCAGATCTGTAGCTATTTGCCACCACATGAGAAAAAGTCTGAACCGTATGAACCCGTGTGAGCCAGCTCCCACACACACACAAGCAAAAAGCACCAGCTCTTCTCACACGCACACGCACACACACAGAAACAAACACACACACACTGAGCCTTGAGCTGTGCTGACATTCTTGTACATATCTAATGGAAACATTTGCTGCTGAAGCGTAGAAATCCTCACACGCATGTCTTTATTGTTGTGTAGTTTTCTTCAAACTCTCACGCAACATGGTGACTTGCACACATGGAGCCTGCACACACACACACACACACACACACACACACACACACACACACACACATACACAGATACACCAGCTTAACTGCCTGTCACAACACAGAGCACCTCATAAATTTCTCTTCTTGTTTTCCTCTCACACTCCTGTGTGCTGTTTTTACAGAAGGTATCAGGGCTAGTGAGCAGCCATCTTTGTTCCCCAGTGCTCCTCCAGGTAAGAGAAGGTTGTTCCGCACCCCTCAAGCCCAGGGATCCTGGCCCAACAGTGGGGGAAATCCGAAAGAATGTATGTTATGCCAAAAGAATTAATGAAAGAGAACATTCCATAAGTGCCTTTCATAATATCTCCACTTGA
The DNA here is from genome assembly GCA_030347295.1 of Setipinna tenuifilis. Classification (NCBI taxonomy): domain Eukaryota; kingdom Metazoa; phylum Chordata; class Actinopteri; order Clupeiformes; family Engraulidae; genus Setipinna; species Setipinna tenuifilis. The sequence continues at coordinate 4,046,504 of CM059286.1, forward strand.
CCAAGGCTTTTTTACACGCACACAAATTAATGCATACACAGACCTGCGCACAGACACACACACGCACGCACGCACGCATGCACGCACGCACGCACCCACGCGCACACACACACACACATTACACGTGGGCTTGGAGACAATCACCCAACAAACATGTCAAAGTGTACCCTGCAGTGTGTATATAGTCCTGAGGTATGCATACCAGTCAGGGCCTCTGTCTCAGCACTCACAGTTCAGAAGAACTGCCTGTCTGACGTGGGTGTTTTCACCAATTAATCATTCTCATAAATCATTCATCAAACATGCCTTGGCTCAGTCTGAGTATCATCCATACCGGTTAACACTGGTTTTAGAAGGTAGAGTGGATAAGGAACATTTAATTCAGGTTGTGTAGTTGTAGCAATGAATCCTTTCAGATCAGATCACAGACAGTCCAAAGGTTGGGAGGATGTCATGTCCTCAACCGACCTGCATTTTTTGGGGGGAATAATATCACAAAGGGGGCTAACATGATTTTAAGAGTCCAGCATTGGCAGGGGGCCCTTTAAGGACACTTGTAATATTATTAAAAATATGGGGGCCCATAAATTCTATTCTTTCATAGGCCCCAGAATATCCAGCCCCTGGTGTAAGCTCCTCCTCTCTTTCCTTCATGTGCTATTCACTTAGTCAGATACACACATGCACACACATACACACACACACACACACACACACACACACACACACACACACACACACACACACACACAAATACAAACACAAACACAAACACAGAGAGAAATACAGAGAGAGAGAGAAACAGAGAGCGCAAGAAAAAAAACAGAGCGAGCTAGAAAGAGACAGAAAGAGAGAGAGAAAGAGAGATGTTAAATAATCTATCCCACAAACATAGACAAGCAGATGCTAAATAATCTCTCTCACACACACACAAACACACACATTCACTCCTGTGTCACTACACAAGGCTTGTCTTGAGCTGGTGCTGCTGGCCCTGGGCCTACCCAAACAGCCCCCCATTATTGTCCTCCTTTTTAATGTTGTGGAGTGTGACGCACTTCCTCCCTCTCTCCCCGACATAGAGACACACACATACTCACTCACATACACATCTAGATGCACACACATACTCACACACGTACACACACAGACACACACATTTTACCTCTTTATTTGTGCCCACAATTCAAAATAAAATAAAAAAGTAAAATGTGTGTGTGTGTATGTACATGTGTGTACGTGTATGAGTATGTGTGCACACACACAGACGCACATGTACACATAGACATACAGACACTCGCACACGTACACACAAACATGGTGATAAAGCCCTATAGACTTATTTAGCCAGGTAGTTTCAGTCTGAGCAGTGATCAACTAATTGAATGCTGAGGACAAATTCTTTTGTTGGAGTGAATCATTTGTTTGTTAGTGATAGATTAGTTATACATTTAAGTGTGCTCTATTTGGCCTTGGTTAGTGTTACATAAATAAGTTGTACCCTGTTAAAAAATCAACATCAAATAAATAAAAATAGGGTTGTGGGTGTGCTCTGACTGCCATACCAATGAGCCCAGATCGTTGGCATTAGGAGTGAGATGGCTTGCTGTGAGGGCAACTGTGTGAGTGATATGAGGGACCCTCAGGTTAGGTTGACCCTGGTGTGAGGGACCCCAGTTATGGGTGAAGCATGAGAATGTGTGGCACCCTGAATGGGAGAAGTATGACAGGAGATGTGTGAGGGAGTAACCATCATTGGGGTTGTGGGTGTGCTCTGACTGCCATACCAATGAGCCTGGCTCTTTGGTGTTGTGGTCAAAGCACATGTTTGGTGACCCAGGTTCAAAGCCGCGTGGGGTGATTTCCCCTCCCTATTGCTACATCCTGCATTTCAAAAGACTTCTAATGTCTAAATGTCCAATGTATTTGTTTCCAAATGCTGGTGGTGTAGCTTTAGTCCTCTGCTCTGTGTCATGTTGGAGGATATTACAGACAGTTGTAATTGTCATTTCCTGAAATTAGTTTTCCATAGGATGTGTAAACAAAGGAGCTGTTTATGTAACAGTCTTAATGACATTCTGAGCCATTTCAGCAAATTTAACTGTTTTAATTATGTGCTTCTACCTCTTCCCTCTAGTTGTTTTACACACACATGCACACACACACACGCACACACACACACACACAATACTTAAGTTTTGCATTCATGTACGTGGAAGTCTGTGTGACTGAATGTTTTGTTTCAGCAGTGCATGATTTTTTTTTCTTTCATCTAACTAAACAGGTAAAAGGGTTTAATTTGCTTTCTCCGCTAGGCACAAGGAAAACAAGAATAGGGTGATAAAGATTGCTTCTTCAGCAGTGTGCAACCCTCAGGCACAATCTTGTCCTCAGCCCTGGATGAGGATGTCAAATGCAAGGCACCGTCTCTTCGGGAAGCACTACAGGGGAGGAAGAAATGAGGAGGAAGAAAGAAGGGAGAAAGAGAGCAAGTGAGAGAGAGAGAGAAAGAGATGTGAGGACAAGCCTCTGCCTGGTGCTTGTACCGTTTATTCTGGGACCAAACACACCCGTCGCCAAAATAAAGACAAACAGTGTGGGAAATTACTGCTGACTTAAAAAAAACTGAGCTGAGCTGAGCTGCCTCTTCCTCCTCCTCCTCCTCCTCCTTCTCCTCCTCCTCCTCCTCCTCTTCCCCCTTCTCTCTCTCTCTTCTCTCTCACCCAGGCCCTTGGGGCTGTTTACCCAGAATGCCATTGTCTGTGGAGTCTCCACAGGCCAGGACACACACCAGCAAGAACTGTAGCCTAAACAAGACCCCACATACACAACTTGGGGCTTCTCCTAAAGATTAATGATGTGTGTCTGTGTGCTGAATATGTAGACAGACACATAGCATGGCAGATGTACTGTATGTAAGAATGTGTATTTTTATGTTTGCGTATACAGTGCTGCAAATCACGTCTTTATATAAAATAATGACATGAAAATAAAATACAGACACAAAACATTGTATGTCCTTTACTTAATTCCAGGGTCCTTCCATTAGTCCTTCCCTTCCCTAGTCCCTTAAAGAGTACTCATGAGGTTTCTTTCTTTCTCTCTCTCTCTCTCTCTCTCTCTCTCTCTCTCTTTCTCTCTCTTTCTTTCTGGTTCCAAAGACTTCTCTTTTTACTATTTTTTTACTTTCTCTCGGTGGGTAATGAATGTCAGAAAAAAACAGAGAGGAAAGAAAACAAAAGAAAACAAAGAGAGTCTTAAAGTGAGAGAAACAAAGAGAGAGACGGGAGGAACTGGCGATTCTTAACCACTGGCGACTTCCTTCAGTCTGTTTGAGCCCAACGGTAGTTAGCAGCTCTATCAAACAATCTGTGTTGCCACAGACCTTTTTAAATGCCGGACAAAGGATGTGTCTCGTTAAGCAACTACACACACCCGCACACACACACTCAAACAACTTCTTTTTTTTACATGTTAGCATGAAATGTTCGGGAAAGCACATACAATGCAGGCACTTGGACGCCTGTTAGTTCAGACACACACACACACACACACACACACACACACACACACACACACACACACACACACACACACAGTGCACATATTCAAATAACCAGTACAAACATGCCTCATCAACACATTGCCCTTTAAGTGTCAAAAAAACAAATACACACATACACACAAAGACAGACAGACAGATATAGACACATTCACAGACAGATACACACACCCACACACACAAACACACACACTAAGCAACATTTTACCAGCAGTAGCTGTAGGCATCATAGGCACAATGCACGTACCCATTTAACTCTCCTCCCCTCCTGAAGCTGATGTCTGGACACTAGCTGGCTCAGTGTACTGTTTGTTTTACTTAATTGGTTCATTCATTCATTCAACATGAAGTCCATGGAGCAAACTGAAAGCCCCTGTACTCCCAGCTTTGTCTTTATGATTATAACAGCAACAATCTTCTAATATCCCAGACAGGATAATGAGTTAATTCACAGCAAATCAGGGGTGCAGAGGAGCACAGACAGACCAGTTAGAGTGGATACAGGCATCATGGGTAATTGCTTTAATGGACCCTGTTTAAGACAGTGCTGCACATCATACCCTTCTCTGTCTGTCTCTCAGGGCTGGACATGACCAAAGAGTTTACTTTTCTGCTTTTAAGGTTCTGGCCTTCACAGGGACTCATTCATTTTGTATGATCACTCAGGGAGTACAGGAGATGGAGGGAGGGAGAGAAAGGGAAGAGAGAAAAGTAAGAGAGAGGACAAAAAGAGGTCAGAACACCAGCTACAACCCTGTGCTCTGCGATGGTTGGTGGTTTTTGGAAAAGTTCTAGGTGATTCCCATGTCGGACAGCCATAACAATGGCGTCCATGGAGTAGTGTGTGGGGACGGTCCCATGCTCAGGGTACCTCAGTTGCCCTCCAGTCACAGGTCCTTTACCTTAACCGCCAGTGAGGTTGGCTCTACACAGGGTCAAGAGTGGGCAGCTCCCCTCTGAAATAAATGTCTTGCCCCCTCAAATTAAAATCTAGAAGTTTAGAAAGCATATTTTAATATACTCACAAAAATAATATAATACAAGTTGACTTCACTCTCATCTCTCTGTCCCTTGGCAGCACGCACACACACACACACCACTCCTTGGAAGATTCAGAAGAATTATCAATGGGCCGACTCATGTCAATAATGGGTTTGGGCTGATTTAATGGGAGAAATAATCCTGAAACTTGGGCTATCTGTGGCTTATGTAATATTCTTTGTGCATTCATTCTCCATTCAATTATTCAGTCAGTCTCTGTTCATCTGACAGCGCAACCCCTACATCACATTAAATGGGTTCTGCAGTATGATTAGTAGGAACAGTGTAAGGACTAGTAGCCTTCTTGTACTACTAGACTAGTTTGTTATATGCCACCTTGTGTTAGCATTTGCTGCCTTATGTATGCATTTGAAAAACTTTGACCTAAGAAAACAGCAATAACAAAAATAGCAAAACACAAGAAGTATGCCTTTTAATACTGAAAAACTGGAAGTAAGATAATTTACTGCAGGATTTATTAAGTATGCTACACCTGGATGGCTCCAGTTGGCAAACAAACTTAGCAAAGTCTGCTTGTCAGCTGTGTAGCAGCCTTATGTTACTCACCCCAATCCTAACAAAAATGCACCTTGCAAGACACATCTCTTGCATAATCCGATAAAGATTCTTCTGAATATGTTTTGGAATATTTATTTTTCCATACAAAATGTAATCAAATGTATCCACATCTGCACTAGTCCTTTGATTTCACAAGCACCTTAGCATCTTGCATAGAAACAAAGTAACTTTCTTTCACGCTAGGATTATGAGGGGAAATGTAAAGTGACAGGCACCTAATTAGACCTTAGCCTACAAACATCAAATACAACATAGTTGCATTATTTTTACATGATATCCTAAATAACAATTTATTTTTAATACCTGTGTGTCTGTGTAAAGCATGTGTTTTGTTTCTGCTGTCTAACAACTTGTTGAAAAGCTGTCTAACAACTTGTTAAAATGCAGGAATGCAGGAAATTACCTTTAATTTATTAAACGTTTTTCTGTCCCCTGTCTCTGCATGTACACATTTCACATACACCATTCTTATTTTTACAGACGAATATAGACTGTTGCCCTCATAAACTGCTATATACAGTCAATGGTTGCCCTATACATGTTGCTTTATTATACAGAGGTGTTATACAGGTGTTTCACACCATATTTACTGAACCAACTGTAGTAAAATTTTGACGGGGGTTTCTTGATTTGTGATTTGTAATACATCAGTTGCAGTTACCGTAAAAATAAATTATTAAATAAAACACAGTATTTGTGCACAAGCAATGAACAAACTGAGAGTGTAACTGTTGGCTTTTGTTTGTGGGAGAGAGGAAAACTTTGAAACTCCTCCATGACCTCAAATGTACTGGTAAACATGTGTGAATTTTCCTTACAATAATACATTCCACTGTCATAAACACTCAACTGTACTGTACCAAACTGATCTTCATAGAAGTCTAACTAATATAAAAAGAACCAAATATTATGTGTTTAATTATAAACATGGTATGAATAAATCCCCCTTGACCATATTTCTAACCATGGCTGACATTCAACAAAAGTATTTAATCAAAAACAGATTTTGTAAAAGTTAGTAAGTGTCCTCCAAAAATCACAAATGAAGCACACATATCCATTTACAAATACATCCTGAAGGCTACTTACTGTTTCCATCTGACTTTTAAACAGTGGAGGATGGAGTATAGGGTCATAATGACTGGTATGACATTACTGGAATAATAAAAAATAATGGTACAAATGAAATTGTGTAAACACACTCTGTTTATCATGTATTCTTTCTTTTTTCTATATACCTGTATACCCCAATACAATTTCTAGTTTTCTACTTTCCTTCAACTCGTTTTAATGTGCATCAAATGCTGTAAATGAAACACTTTGTGACAGCTCTTGTAAATATACATGCTGTTGCTTTGCTCATACTCAGATTTCACATGACACACACTCATTCCCCAAAGAATTCAATTTCCTGTTTTGTTACTGGCATGTAACTTTCAATTAAATCCTTTTGCAGCTTTCCCTGCATCCCTGTTGTGTGTGTGTGTGTGTGTGTGTGTGTGAGAGAGAGAGAGAGAGAGAGAGAGAGAGAGAGAGAGAGAGAGAGAGAGAGAGAGAGAGAGAAAGACACAGAGATAATCTGTGTGTGTGTGTGTGTGTGTGTGTGTGTGTGTGTGTGTGTGTGTGTGTGTGTGTGTGTGTGTGTGTATGTGTGTGTGTGTATGTGTGTGTAGCCTATGTGCTGCCTGGCTTCTCTGGGGAGGGAAGGGGGCCATGGGGAGCGAGAAGAGAGCCTCTTTCCTGGAAGTCCCAATGTTCTCGGCCGCTGTACCTCATTTGAGCCATAGAGTGTGTGTGTGTGTGTGGGGGGGGGGGGGGTGCTTGTCAATATTGACGTCACTCTCGCTCAGCTGTAACTGGTAACACTCAGCCTGGTTTATTTGTGTTTGTTTGTGCTTTAGTTCTCTATCCATCCTCCTTTCTGTCCCACAGAAACAATTAACCTATTTTTTTCGGTATTCATTTGTTTTAACTTTACAGGTTATCACACGCTTTCTGTTTTCTTGATTTTTTTCCCCTCCCACATGCACACACATGCACCCACACACTTGTGCCTACATTCTCTCTCTCTCTCTCTCTCTCTCTCTCTCTCTCTCACACACACACACACACACACACAGCACTGTTCTATTCATGAAACTCAGTTTCTAGTGTGTGTAAGACTGTGCCATAATTATTTTTCCACCACCTGGAACTCCTGCCAGCCTTAGTATGTTGCCCTGTCACTGCCCTGCTTTGGCTCCCGGTGTGATAGGAAGATCGCTCTTGCCTTTGCCTCCACCAGCCAGCCTTAAACCATCTCTGCCATGCCGACCTTACACTTTTATGTAGTGACCAGCTGCTTTCACCCAACAGGATTACAGTGCAGCCAGAAAGTTTTATGTGTGCTCATTGAGCTCTGAACCTGTGGCTGTTGTGTTGTTATTACTTTTTTTCTGGCCGTTGTGAAGCATGTTCCTGAAGGGCCTGGTGCTCAGGGGTGCTGCGTGGGCTGTGCGGCCGAGTCAGGCTTTCCTCCCCAGTGCTGAATGAGAGGCTTGTGCTCTTGTCAGAGCCAGTGTTCCTGCTCGCTGGCACCAAAGCTTTTGTGTGGAAGCAAACAGAGGGACACTAATGGCAGTAGGGGGCTTCGGCGGAGCCATGCCAGCAAAAGGCACAGACAGAGGCCCACCACATGTCTCTACTAACATCATCCTATGGTCCACCTGAGGAGTTGCAAGCATAATTTCCTGAGCTGAGTATTCTCTCTCACTATTCTATCACTGTCTTCACACCAACAAGACATGCCTTAAAGGCTCTGTAAAACCTTGGAGAAGGTCAATTATGTGCAAACATAGTACATCTGAACAAAAAAACAAGAAGTTCGCTCTTTTGAAACAGGAAAAAATTAAAACCCATTTTAGATCTAATAGTAGCAGTGGACAGCCTTGATTTATTTCAGAAGCATTTAAGCAAGGCACTAAATCTCAGCTAGGCAGTGGGCATTCTGTCAGTCAGATGCCCTGTGTTCATTGTGGCCCTGGCCACACCTCCCAGCAGGCTACGGAGACAGTCTCCACCTACACCTATTCTGCCCACGCTGAACAACACATACAGTAGATCTAGCCCTGACACTCTACTGCTCTAGCCCTAATGGTCTCTACTACAGCATTTAGGGTTCATCCCTCCCAATATCATCTGCATCAATTACTCAACCTTGGGACGCTTGGAGTTAAATCTAGTCTATATTTCTGATTGTGTTTTTTTATCATTATAAGTTAGATATATTATTTATGTCACTGATGTATACCTGCCCAAGCTGAACCGAACAAATGACAAATAATGGTCTCATACTATGTAATGACCTTGTTCAATATATTCCTAGATATGTGTAACGTACTGTTAATGGAACTGTTATAAGAAGCTTTGAAGAGGTGAAAATCCTGCCTTCAGAAAGCCACATATTTTATCCAACCATTTTCTAAACTACCTCATCTGATGGCACATAAATCATCAGACAGGTAGATCCACTAATTGGTGAAATCACCTGTGCTAAGTTTACAGGCAAAAGGAATACATGGCAGTTTTTTTTTAACTTTCTGAAGCTGAGATCTCCACCTCTGCTTGATCCAAGCTCCCACACAGTATCCAGTCTTTAATGTAATTGTAAATTTGCAGCCCCCAGTGGTTACATTGTGACATTGCAAACACCAATCATTGGGCAAACTTTCATAGAACCACACAAAGGGTTTAGGAATGCTTTGCGGTAGCAAAGTTTGCATCAGATCTGGCCCTGATCCAGTCCCCATCCATTCCACCTGCTATAGGAAGACACAGGACATTTAAAACGACATGCAAGCATTCCACAACATTCCTCTATATTAGATTGTATCTCTTATGAGGCTTGGTTTAAAAAAAGTGCCCATGATTCGTGAGAACCTTCTTTGTTGCCAATATGAGTGCTTTCATGTATGAAATGTTTCTACAGAAAGCGCCGGCGCAGCTCTGATCATTTGGAAACAGGTTCTCTTTTATTTGATCTCCTGGGCAGAACCACTTCTGGTCCCAGAGGAGGGCTTGCTATTTTAGTGCCAGTCAAAATGAGCCAATTGGGGTCTTGAAACCACATGAGGATTAAGAAGTATGAGAAAGAACAGATCTTACTGCCTTCTGAATTGTTTTCCCTAAAACCCACTTCAGAAAAATACATTTTACATTTTTTATGAACAACAAAGAAGACAGCACCATTTTTCTCTGACAGTGTTTAAGGCTACACAACACCATTTCAAATTTACATAAATAAAACTCTATTGAAGCTCGATATTAGGCAAATCTAAGTCCAACTTAAGTTCTTAAAATGGTGTTTTATTGTTCTCCTATCTGGGTTTAGAAGAAAGAAATCAGAAGTCAATAAGATCGTATTTATTTCTGAGACAAAAAAGTATTATTTTCCTCTGGGTAGTGCTGTAAACCATTAAACCCTGCTTCACATGGAGTTTTCTTTTCACAAATGTATTGTCAGTAAATATAAGTATTGCAACATTTGAAATTAATTATAGTTTAGTTGAGTGACTACAAGGAGTCCCTTCATGTGGCTTGCAAGCTCCCATAAGTACCAACCAATGCAATAAACATCATAATAACATAACAAGCTGAATTACAAAATAGAGATTCTCTGTAACAAGTGAAGTTTCTGAACTTAAGTTACTGTAGTATCTGACTGTAAGTGACATGAGTTAGGCAGCTGTTTAGGTCCTAAATGTCTGAACCTGCTTTATATAATGGTCCTGCATCCTGATGTCTATTTAGATAGGGCCATCTGGGGAGCACTTCAAGTCCTCTGCTTGGGACATGTTCTGACCTTGTGGTTGCATGACTTGACAACAAGAACATTAAATAACAACAATAAAAACAATGATACATTAAACACGTAAATGGCATGCAAACAACAACAACAGCCATAAATGAACTCTTCCATATCCAAAATAATTTCTTCACTTCAAATGCAGTCTTCACTGACCTTGAGAGAATCCAACTTAAAAGATAACATGTGACATAATGTTATAAGGAGCACGTAGCATAAAATTTCAATTATATGTTTTGTATTCTCTGGGTGGACATTTTGTTTACAACAAAATAGTTTGACATGCATGTTTTTATGAGAAAGTTTTTAAAAAGCAGTGCAAAAATATGGATAGCAAAAAATTAAATAAGAAATTAAAATTAAAGTTTTACCCAGTTGCTTTCACAGAAGGAAAATTACAACAAAATGAAGCAGCATTTGTGTCTCCTGTATTACGACAATCTTGCCACCATTTTCTTTTTCTACGTATCCAGTATCCACTAATTGTTCTCCTTCAGAGCTACACAAAGCCATGGCATAACCCACCACCCCCCTTAACACACACACACACACACACACACACACACACACACACACACACACACACACACACACACAAAGACCTCCCCACCTCAGGCTTTTGGCTTGTATATCAGGAAAAGGCTAAATATAGGGTTTGGATAGCGAGGCCTGAAGTCTTATTGATATAAAAACAGAGGCAGGGGCCTAAGACTAAGGATATCCTACAGGGGCTGAGAGCAAATTAAAATAATGAGCCCCCACAGAACAAGACCAGTCTCATTTATCATGGAACATGGGAGAAGAGAAAGTGTTGTCTAGCTGCTGTTTTGCTTTCCTTTCTCTTCAGTGCTTTCTTTCTTGCTTTCTTATTTCTTTTCTTTTCTGTGCTCTCTCTATCTCTCTCTTTCTCTCTCTCTCTCTCTCTCTCTCTCTCTCTGAGTGATGTGTGTATGTGTCAGGGGGTGGGTGGGTTACGTAAGTGTATCTGTCCGGTACAGATAAGAGAGATAAGTGTTTGTATGTGTAATTGTGAGAGTGCGCATACTTGTGTGCACACTCTGAGACTGTGTTGGATGGGATCCAGTGGCATTCTAACTCCTTCAGCTTACCCTCTCGCCAACTCTGTTTCCCTCTAAAAAGTTATGTTACCTGGTAGAAAAAGACTGTCCCATGGAATTAATTTTGTTTCTTAAAGAGACAGAGGCCTTTGTGTGTGTGTGTGTGTGTGTGTGTGTGTGTGTGTGTGTGTGTGTGTGTGTGTGTGTGTGTGTGTGTGTGTGTGTGTGTGTTGTCCCATTTTTCCTGGAAATTGTGATTGTGTCTGTACCATAAATCTGTCTGAACAATGACTTGTTGATGTGACATCTGACATCTTGAATCATTACTCTGTAACCTGACTCACAGGTATAAACACAGTTTCACAACATTTACCCCTCAGTATTGTCTACTGTAGCCTTTGGTGCATGACTAATTATTGTCTGGATGTGCTCTTTATAACAAAGTTGTCATTCTTACTAATGACGTCCTTCACAACTTGCAAACAAAGTTGATTTTGTAGTATTCAAATAGCCACACTTTTAACAGGAGTAGCTTCATTCCCAAAATACAGAGCAACACATTGATCAGCAGCATTGTGTGCATCTAAGATGACCATAAACCCAGACATGGTACCAAACACCAATACATGAATAATCCCACAGATGTATAGTAAGGACGTGATAATAACTAATAGGCTACTACTTCACTTCAATATACCCATGTTATGGGATACTGTACTTTTGTACTTCTTGAGTTGTTTTTATTTTTCAACTTTTACTACTTATATCTCCTGAGCTCATTGTACTCTTGTCATTGGGTAATCAGAGTGAAATGCACACAACAAAGTTATTTTACTTGAGTAACATTATATTGGGTGTCTTCAACTTGCCAATTGCGTTGGTAGGTAGGTATCTGTATTTCTGCTCGAGTGTGACTTTCAGGTACTTTAACATTAGCCCCGTTTACATGGACACAAAATTTCACTTTTAATCTCTTTATTTACAGAAACCGATTAAAAACGTCCCATATATACAGTCAAATAATCGGATTCAAATGAAACCGTTTAAATTTTCAAACCGATTAAAATAGGTGGTTTACACCTTTCTTGTAACGCGAATCTCTTTATTTGAGGCTCATATAAACAGTTCGGTAGAATTCTAATAATCTGACTAAATTCAATCGGATTCAAAAAAGGTGTCCATATAAACGGGGCTACTGAGAACGACAGATGCGGGACAGGATGGTAGAATCAAGGTATGGCCTCCAATTTCCAACATTCCATGCTAGCAATAAGCAATGCCCACTAGCATACACGGGCACTCGCCCAAATTTTTCATATTTGCTTTTTAAACACACTCAAAGCTTACAATTACGCATAACTGCGACATGATCGCCATCTAGTGTCTTCACACGATTGCTATTTTACATATTCCATTTTTTATCGGTGTGACGGTGGCAGTAATTAATATAGGGCCTATGGCCACCCAGATTTCTCAGAAAAGCAAGAGGTGTTGCTGCACCTTAACATGAACAAAAAGTTAACAGGACAAGTTCGGAATTATTGTCATTAGTCTTTCTTTAGTGCTGCAACCGTGCTATGAAGTGTCCTGCCATGATGTAATGGTTTGGTCATGTGACTGTGCGCAGTAACTTAATGTCAACATCTAAAATACCACATTTGTCCTTCGACTGGTAAGGATCGAGTAGATAGGTTAAACGTTTTATCAAGGACTGCGAAACACTGAGTTGTTGCTGTTATTTGCGACAAAAGTAAAACGAACATAAATTCTCAACAACAGGTGGTTCCCAACAGAGATATCGATAACTGTCAAACTGACAAGCGTTCGCAGAAGTGCCCCGCCCCATTACAGCCAGTGGTGACAATAGTGCATCGTGATAAAGGGAAACATTGGCCGATGTCACCATGGTCATTGGACTGTCATCCTCTTTTCTGGTGTCGCAACAGATACATGCCATATGATATTGCATTAGCCCTCTGGGGTTCCTTAGTTCGGCCTGTGTGATGGTTACGCTGTAGTAGAGATGTTTGATTAGAACATCTGCAGCAGGCGCACTATGCTTCTTCGCCGGGGTGGACCGACCAACCCTGGACGGGTGGTGGATAATGAGTTCTCCAGTATGCTAAACGGGACAGGAGTTACTGCGCTTAAATGTGTGGTTGTCGGTGATGGCGCCGTCGGCAAAACCTGCTTGCTGATGAGTTATGCCAATGATGCGTTTCCTGAGGAGTATGTGCCAACCGTGTTTGACCATTACGCAGGTATAAAGATATATCGGCGGTCGGGCAGGGGAAATTGTGTTTTGTGTCAAATACCTTACCAAAATACCTTAGTTATCTCAAAATGTAGTAAGTTGCAGAGCACAGGTGAGTTGGGGTAGGCCTACTGTGTCAAAAATATTTAATAATTGGATTTGTAGGTTTAGGCTTCTTTTCTTGAACGAGGCAATTGTACAGAATCGTAGTTACTGGACACTTGTTGCTTGTTTTCCACTGGCTTGGGTGTTGTTCCATGCCCTCAGCGCTCTTACGTTGCTTTTGTTTCTTCTACAGTGAGCGTCAACGTCGGAGGAAAACAATATTTACTGGGCCTGTATGACACAGCTGGACAGGTAGGTTTGCCGTCACCTCATATACTTCATTATGTAAATAAAACTCGCTTTGGATAATAGCATTTAGCTAAGCACTACATAGCTAAGCACTACAACCATGTATGGCTGACATCTTAACGTTCATACCAAGATATAAGGTTCTTTAGTTGGGTTCAAAGTTGTTTGTCAAGGATACTTAAGCAAGTGCACTCAACACGTCTACCAGACAACTATGTGGTTTGTTGTGGAAAAATATACCCTTTTCTTGGATTTGTAGTATGAAGACTTGGAGATTTCTGCTTTTTCGTTGTGCTGATGGACACAGTAAAGCTCAGAAAGAGTTCCTTATTTAGCTAGTCAGAAAATGGTCGTGCTGACTGTAGTTTCTGTCTTTCTCAGCTGTTTGTGGTGGTGATGGTGTGTGTGTGTATGGCGGGACGCAATGGAGAAGTGTCCCCCCAAAAAAGATAAAAGACTGTTTCAATGAGATCTGGACTACTGGTTCAGTGTGCTACCATAACATTTTTGTTAAGTGATTTGTTTTGTTAAATTATTTCTTCACAGAGGGTTATTTAGAATGTGTCAAGTGTCATTAAGTTTGTCCTTATGCAAGGTTTTCATTCTTCTTTCTGTGTGTATGTGTTTGTGTTTGTTTTTGTGCAAGCAGTAACTCATCATACTTGTGGTGACTCTGTGTCACACCAAAACCCTGTGACTCAGACTGCCAGTCTATAGTGATAGTAGCCTACACCAGCTCCTGCTGGTGCTCATGATTTTATGAAGGATAAGATGGCTGTATTGATAATGATTTGAAAGTTTTTTAGGGCATTAAAATGCTATGACTAAAAAAAATATTGTGCCTCTTACATAGGCAGTTTATACATGGATGTCAAAATGACAATCAACAAATAACACAGCAGAAATGTCATGTAAAAAAGATATTTTGCAGTAATGACCAACCTGGCTTTAAAAGCTATAGTACCACGTATGTGCTCAACAAGACTGTAAATAATTACATACCACACCCAGGTGTTTCTTGTCTAAAAACTCATTTACATAGTTTCACACCAGTTTCACTCAACTCATCTGAACTAAAACATATGACAACTTAAATAGCTCAGTTGTTGCGTAAAACAAAGGTCCATAACTTCTCGTTTCACGGTCACCTCTTCAAATCCTCTGTTGTGTAATCATCGCACTGTCCTGTCCCATGTTTTGGAACTAAAACAGTGAAATGAGGGGTTGACTGTTAAAGCCACTGTACATCACTTTTTTTCCTGCAGGTCTAAAACTAGTGCTTCATCACTCAGGAAATGATACAGTAAAAAGAAGCTTTAAAGCCTTTGAGTGAAAGTACATGATGAGTGCACGGGAGCTGTGTCTTTTGCAGTATATGACAGTGATGTGTATTTGATTTATATTTTAAGCCTTTTTAAATGTGATGGATACTTTAGATCTGTTCACATCACATTTTATCTGTTTGAGGCCAGCAAATCTAATCACAGCGCCCTCTGCTTCGCAGGAGGACTATGATCGCCTGCGACCTTTGTCCTACCCCATGACTGATGTCTTCCTGATATGTTTCTCTGTGGTGAACCCTGCCAGCTTCCACAACGCTCGGCTAGAATGGGTGCCAGAGCTGGAGGAACATGCACATGGCGTTCCCTTCCTTCTCATTGGAACTCAGGTAACCTTCCCCAACACAATAAGCAGTCTGGATGGCTTACAAGAAAGAATTATAACTAGGCCTGACCTATTAAAACTATTGAAAATGATAAAGGTAATTTAAAATAAATATTTAACCTACAATATAGCTTTGTGGGTGTTCTTTACTTAACTTTCTTTCTCCCTTTGATCAGATTGACTTGCGTGATGACCTAAAGACCATTGCCAGGCTTAATAGCATGAAGGAAAGACCCATCACAGCAGAGCAGGGACACAAGCTGGCCAGAGAGGTACTGTATCATATCATACATAAAAGTTAGTGTGGGGTGTGTACATCCAAACATTTTAACAGGTGTCAAAAAGGAAACTAAGAAAAAAGGTCTAAAAATCAGCATGCTTCTTCAAAATGATCCCCTAGAAAAATAGCAACAAATATCATTACAAGGCCTAATGCAGATCTGATGATCACATTTTTAGAAGTCATTTTGAAACAATACGTGGGTCTTTCTTTGACCTTATCCACTTTGTCAGATCATGCTCAGGCTCTTCAGTCACAAAAGCGGGAATTAGGTCAGGGAATTAGTTCTGTGTTCTACTGTATTTCTAAGCCTGGCGTAATTTGCCGTTTGCCGAGTGACAGACCTCTGAAGAATTGCAACACAAAATGTTGTGTTTTTAATGTACTACAGGCATATGATATACAGGATACTATGTCATAGTATATAGCATGACACATCTTATTGTGCAGTACCATACCATACAAAAAGAACAAAAAATCTTTTTCCTGACTTGAATAACCCTGATGAACACCACAGCTGAAACATTGGTCAAATAAACTGAAAATGTAAACAAAAGTTCTGAGTATGCCATGACTTTTTTGTTTGGTTCACAGTTTTATAGTTGGTGAGGACCTCAATAATTGTGCATTTACTTATCACCATACAATAGTAGTGATATCATACCCGTTCTCCTGCTTGTCCTCTCTCAGGTGGGGGCTCGCTGTTATGCCGAGTGCTCTGCGCTGACCCAGCAGGGCCTGAAGGCTGTGTTTGATGAGGCCATCATCACCATCCTCACGCCAAAGAAGAGGAAGAGGAGGGGCTTAAGGAGACAACTGTGGCCCGGCTGTCTTCACTGTTGCCCGATCACATGACCTGAGGGACACGACAAGAAGCAGTGGTGAACTGCAAGATGGAAGATTTGAACTGACTGCAGGGCTGCTAATTTTCTGGGTTGGTTTCATATGAGGTCAAAGAGCCTCATTAGTGGTGTACTTGACAATTCTGCCAGTGGAACAGAACAGCACAATGATGGCATGGAACAGCCTAAAATTGTTCGCACAAGTAAAACGCTTGGGGCAAATGAGAGACATAACTGAATAAGGAATGAGAAGGTACATCAGAGGACAGAGAATTTGGAGTTTTAAACATAATGGACATTGATTTTGGCATGGTCTTAGTTGTCTTGGTACCATACATTTCAGAGTTTCAACTAAATGAAAGCACAATTTCTGCTAAAAGCACAGATAAGCCACAATGCCAAGTTGTTCTTTGATGTTATTTATTTATTTAATGTAGTCACCAATACCCACACTGGTATTGAGCCAAAGCTGTGCTCTTACATTCCTACTACTCTTTTTTTTCTTTATGGTGACATTACTTAAACTCAAGGCTTTATTCAAGAGGTGTTATCAGATCTGCTTACCAGGAAAAAACACTCATAGCAAAATTTCTGTACTCACATGCATTTCCTATAATATCTTTATATGGTATAGATTTATGGTTAACAATACTTCCATAAGTACTTATCCCTCTGTATTGGTAAGTGCTGAATACTTGTCTGTTACTATAGACCGTAGCAGTGTCATTTTTACATTTAGCCTTCAATTACATTTTTTTGTAACAAAGGCTTGATCAAGAAGTGGTTACTGTTGTGTCAAAATCATAGTGACTGGGTGTAGCATGAGCTAGTGATCTACCGATCTACCTTTTCTTTATGTGTTACCCATGACTTTGATACACAGCATCATTCAAAATGAACTGGTGGTCTAATTGTGTCCATATTATGTCTTATGTTGTCCCATACTACTCACATGGAAACATTAAACAAATATTTAAACACATTGGCCATATATTTTGCATGAAGTCTGCTCTGTGTGCTCAGCTAACTACTATAGATATTGGTCTTTTTGTGGTAAACACTTTTGTGAAGTCATAATCAACTCATATATGAAGCCTACCACCTCGTTAATACAGTATAACCTGTGAGCTATTATCATCTGATATTACCCCACTCCCATTAGTAAGGCTACAGTAGATTATTACAATGGTCAGTATCCCTCGCTGCCTAAACTTTGCTTCAAATGCATCTTTAAAGGTGCTGGATGTATGCAATAAAGAACATTTTGCAAAGGATCTGTTCATGATCCGTGCATCCTTGAGACCCTCACCAACAGTTAACTGCAGCGTATATCTTATAGTGAAAAAACGGCATGTCTGATATAAGACCATAAATCAACCCCTTCAAATCAGATAATATGGGTAAATGATACATATTCTGAATCCTTAGAGTCAGGCCAGTATTTCAGTGTTTGGATTTTGTTTCTCTGATACTCCCTGGTGCCACAGGATTAAAAGACAAAATATAACTTAGGCGGAAATGGCAGGAAAATGTGTGTGATTAAAGGTTTGAAGAGCTCCAGCTTTGGATGTACTTATCCAAAATGAAATCCTTAAATGAAAGCCCAGAGTCTCCTGTTTAAAATGATACCAAACATAACAAAATAAAATATTCCAATATTTCCAATATAGATCTTTAGCTATGTCCGTGTTCTGCTTGATTTATACGCATTATTTTATCTACCTTAGTTCACATTATGTGTGATAACTCAAAACAGCTACTCTTGTCAGATGGCCATCATACATCATTGAAAAGCTGAGATTCCAGGCTTTCAGAAGAGGCATGGTAGCCTTTGCCACTTTTTCGGTAACGACCAACCCCTCTGGCTCACGGACTAACAGGGTCAGGAACAGACAGGGACACGGAACAGAGACAGAGAACAGAGACACGGAACAGAACAGAGACAGGGGACAAAACTGGGCAGGCAGGACTCGGTGGTGCTCGCTTGAGCACGTAGGAATGGATGATGTGGGACTCGAACCCACAACTCGGGGGGTCAGAGCCACATGATTGGTGGAGCTGGGAAACCCGGGGATCGAACCCACGACTCTGGGGATCAGAGTCAGCCACTGGGTTGTGTGGGGATCGAACCCATGACGCCGAGTGTTGCAGTTCGGCGCTCTGCCGGCTCAGTTGAGTCGGCGCCGGCGAACTGGATCGGTAGCCGTGGCTGGAGACCGGAGCGTAGTCGGAGACGTGGTCCGTGTCATAGCCATGGCACGAGACTACGGCGTAGTCGGGGTACCGGTCCGGGTCGAAGCCGTGAACTCAGTCCAAACAGAACACGGTAAATACTGGGAGCGGGACTGACAAAAACAGGACAGAAGACAAGGCACAGGCAGGACAAAAACCAGGGTTCAAAACATGACATGATACTGGCAAACATGGAACTAGACTTGACAACTGATAACAGGCGGGAGAACAGGAAACAAGACTGAACAGGACAAGACAGAGTCAGGGGTCAGAATGCTAGTGAACATGCCGTGCGTAGCAAACGAACCAACCGGGAGGGAGTGAAAAACCAGGGTTTAAATAGTGGAAACTTAACGAGAAAACAAGGCTAAACGAGATAGTGCAGGTGCAGCTAGTAATCAGGGAACAAGGAGACAAGGCAGACAGGTGAGTCAAATCAAGACGGAACAAGGAGACAAGGCAGACAGGTGGGGCAAATTTAACAAGGAACAAAGATTCACAGGTGAGGGAGATTGTGGCAGTGCAGGGTGTAGAGAGAATAATTGAAACTAATGATGTGATCAGGGGAAAAACACAGCACTGCCAGAAAACCCCAACGGAACACCGTGACAAGACATGGGTTTTAGCTGTCCAATTCCTTGTGTCAACCCACTGTTAAATAAGAGACAGCGCCAGAAGTGTCTTGCCTGGGCTACAGACAAAAAGGACTGGACTACTACGGAGTGTTCCAAAGTTATGTTCTCTCATGAAAGTAAATTTTGCATGTCCTTTGGAAATCACGGTGTCAGAGTCTTGAGGAAGAGAGGAGAGGCACAGAATCCATGTTACTTCAGGTCGAGTGTAAAGTTTTCACAGTCAGTGATGGTTTGGGGTGCCATGCAATTTGCTGGTGTTGGTCAACTGTGTTTTCTTAAATCCAAGGTCAACACAGCCGTTTACCAACAAGGTTTAGAGCACTTCATGCTTCCTGCTGCTAACCAACTTCATGGAGATGCAGATTTCATTTTCCAACAGGACTTGGCACCTGGACACAGTGCCGAAGCTACCAGTAGCTGTTTCACGGACCACGGTACCCCTGTTCTTAATTGGCCAGCAAACTCGCCTGACCTTAACCCCATAGTAAATCTATTTGTCACGAACACGGACTGGGAACCAGGGAAACAAGACAGAACAGGAGAGAGGACCCAATTGCGTAGCGTAGCCCCAAAGGCCTTTATTCAGGGATTCAGGGAAACACGGACAGTCATTCAGGGGAACAAGGACAAGGACAGGTAAACAGAACAGAGTCAGGGTTACAGGAACAGAGTCAGGAACTGGGCAGACAGGGACACGGTGGTGCTCGCTTGAGCACAGAGACACGGACGACGTGGGACTCGAACCCACGACTCTGGGGGCCAGAGTAACATGCTCGGCGCATCTGGGTAGCGTGGGAATCGAACCCATGACTCTGGGGGCCAGAGTCTAACGCTCTACTGCCTGAACCGACAGTAGTCGAGTCGTCGCCGGCGAACTGGATCGGTAGCCTTGGCTGGAGACTGGAGTGTAGTCAGGGACGTGGTCTGGGTTGGAGCCGTATGCAGTCCAGTCAGACACAGAAAACACTGGAGGCAGGACTGACAAAACAGGACAGGAGACAAGGCACAGGCACGACAGAAACTGGAGAACGGGAACATGACACGATACTGGCAAAAACTGGAACTAGACAGGAAACTGAGAACAGGCAGGAGAACGGAAAACAAGACTGACAAAAACAAGACAGAGTCGGGAGTCAGAATGCTGGTGTGGAGAAACACACCGTGGGTAGCAAACGAACCGACAGGGAGAGAGTGAAAAACCAGGGTTCAAGTAGGGGAAACTAAACAAGAGTAAACGAGGTAGTGCAGGTGAAACCGATTACAAGGGAACAAGGAGACAAGGCAGGCAGGTGGGGCAAATCAACATGGAACAAGGAGACAAGACGCGCAGGTAAGGGAGGTTATTGTGGCAGTGCAGGGTGTAGAGAGAATAATTGAAATTAATAACGTGATCAGGCGAAAACAAAGGAAAAACACAGCACTGCCAGAAAAACCCCAACGGAACACCGTGACACTATTGGGTATTGTGAAGAGGAAGATGTGATATGCTAGACCTGCAGAAGAGCTGAAGGCCACTATCTGAGCAACCTGGGCTCTTATAACACCTGAGCAGTGCCAAAGACTGTTTGACTCCATGCCACTTCGCATTGCTGCAGTAATTCAGGCAAAAGGAGCCCCAACTAAGTATTGAGTGCTGTACATGCAGTGTTGGGGAATAACGCGATACATGTAATTCTGTTACGTAATTTAATTACAAAATAAATGTAACAGTAATACATTACAGTTACTGGAAAAAATGTGTAATTCAATTACAGGTACTTTTGAATTTTTTCAAAATTACAATTTGAATTATATCTTAATATTGTCAGCAAAACCTTGCTAAAACTGTTTCGTGTGTTTTTCTTATAGGCTACACGAGCCTACAAAACATCCCTGTTACATGTTCATACTTTTCATGTATATACTTTTCAGTTGGCCAACATTTCAAGAAATCAGTTTTTTCTCCTGTGTGACAGAAAGTCACTAGCTGTTACTTAATTTGTGACGTCATTCTTAGCATGATTTCAGATACACGCTTCTTATAGCTTGTCAGTTATAGTCATCAAAATTAGAAAGAAACATTTGTAATATGTCTGTCTGTAATCAATGAATA
Source organism: Setipinna tenuifilis (assembly GCA_030347295.1). Classification (NCBI taxonomy): domain Eukaryota; kingdom Metazoa; phylum Chordata; class Actinopteri; order Clupeiformes; family Engraulidae; genus Setipinna; species Setipinna tenuifilis. The sequence continues at coordinate 4,067,941 of CM059286.1, forward strand.
TAATATACGTCACATCATTTTTTGAATGGAATTACTGATTTAAGTTAATAATTTAGTTTAGCCATCTTTCTTTGGGCTTCACTCGCATCAAATGGTAATTTCCATAAAGATGCCTCTTACAAACAAATACCAATTCTGATATTGTGGGAAATATTGCTAAAAAATGTTTCTTTGACATGAACAGAAAAGTAAACTGGCATGATTTTGGCTACGGCTTGGAATTCAAACAGAACAGTACATTTTCTTCTGTGTCACAGAAAGTCACTAGCCATTTTTAAGCATAATGTCAGATACACACTTCTTACAAAGTAATAAGATGAAAAATTTCAGAGTGGAGCTAATATGTTTGGCTGTATTTTCTCCAGTTTACAACAATGCCAAAATCAAGGTTCTGAGCGCTTCTCATGTAAAATTATTTGATTTCATACTCACGCTAAAATGAACAAAAGTCAATGGAGTCTACTGGTCCCTTTCCGAGTGGACCCTTTTCCCATGGGTACTTCAACTTCGTGTATGTTCCTGCCCCCTTGCATATAACATTTAGACAAATATCCCATTTGATGTCCCATTCCATGTTTTGTTGCTGACAGACTAAGACAGCCAAGTGAATCATCTGTTGAATAGTTTATATATATACACTACAGTATATATATATATACTACTGGTCAAAAGTTTTAGAGCGCCACACTTTTTCCAGCTTTTTACTGAAAATTCAGTTTATTGTGTCATTGCACTCTAAAAATGAAAGCACAGAACAAATACGCAATTTAAGTTTAAAAAAAAAAACATGAAATCAATTTATAAACCAAAATGTATTCTAAACTTTTGACTTATCAAAGTAGCCACCTGAGCATACTCGTGGCAGTATTTCTGCAAGGGAAATCAAATATTCTTCAGAAAGTTCTTCCAAAGTTTGTTGCAGAAGTTCCCACAATAGTGTGCCACTTGTAGGTTGCTTGACTTTCACTCTTCTGTCCAGTTCTTCCCAAACCAGCTCGATGGGGTTTAAGTCTGGAGATTGTGCCGGCCACTCCATGTTTTCAAGCTTACCATCTTGTTCTTTTTTCCTGAGGTAGTTTTGGCATAGTTTGGACTAGTGTTTTGGGTCATTTTCTTGCTGTAGGATGAACCTCTGACCAACTAGGCGCATACCAGAGGGTATTGCATGGCGCTGCAGAATGCTGTGGTAGCTATGTTGGTTGCTTGTTGTCCTGTGAGCTGCCTATCATACAATTTGTTAACTCTTAGAGACATGTTCTCTGATTCAGTTGTGGCTTTGGGTCTGCCAGACCACTTCCTGTCAGTTTCCCCCAGTTTTTGAGTGCCTTTTGATGGTGAAGAAAACTGTACTCACTGACACATTGACTTTCTTTTGCAATTGTCCTGTAGGAAAGACTAACGCTTTTAAGTGTTATGATGGTCTGCCTCTCTCCCAATGTTAATTGCCCCTTTCCTGCCATGTTTGTAGCATTACACTACTTTCTGCAGTACAACACTGTTCACCTGATTCTCCTGAGGGTCTGGTACCACAGTGTGTGTTTCAACACTGCTTTTATACCAACATTGGGTGTTGTAAGCAATCAAGAAAAGTTGGAACACCTATAGGAATTAGTAGCACTAGCTGTCAAGGCTGATTTAACCTTTATTGCTGCTAATCAGGTAACCAACTTTGTGTTCCCCAAAAAAGGCCCTTTTTTATAATTCTGAAACGTACATTATTTTTCAGTTTTAGGTAATCTTTTTTTTTTTACCTCTGGCTGTTCAGTACTTACCTTTGTACCATTCCAGGGTATTAATTGAACTTTCACTATTTGAATTGCAATAAATAACTGGAAAAATTAGGGTGTTCTAAAACTTTTGACCGGTAGTGTATATATATATATATGTATATATATATGTATGTATGTATATATATATATATATATATATATATATATATATATATATATATATATATAAGCTGAACTGTAAACTCGGTTTCAACGTTTATCTGCAGTCATTAGGTTAATTAAATAGCTTGTAGGTCTGTGTGCATTTTGTGTAAATGCAAGAAATGGGGCCAAATCTGTAGCAACACTTTAGCATCCCCCGTTACTAATTTAAATATAACGGTTATTTGAGAATGGTTCAGCACATGGCAGGTGTAAGAAGCATCTATAGCAGTGAGCAACATTTCTTAAAAAAGGTAACGATTTACTTCTGCTTTAATTAAGCCACCCTGCTACGAGGCAGTATTGATTTAGATTAGCAGGATAGCGGAAACACTATTCATAGACACAGTCCTTTTCTCCTTTACTGGCAGTAATATGAAAAGCCATGTTTGGAAATTTGAAAAGTGATGACAGCCATGATGCCAGATGCGCAATCAAAAAAAAAGCAACCTCAGCTTAAGTGAAACTTAATTTGTGGAAGTGTCTTACAGTGTTAGAACCCCTTAAAAATGAAATGGGTTTTTCTTGAAGTGGACCCAAAATTCCCTGAAACAGTGTGATCCTTGTGCAACAAGGCTGAATAACCAGTCAGTTGAGGAATGTTTCCAATTGTTTGTATTTCTAATTGTCTGATGAACATTACATATTTTTGTTGTCTTAATAGTGCATAAATGAATGTAAAAAAAACAATATGCAGCTCAGCTGCTCAGAATATTTCTACAAATGAGACAAATTAGTACCAAGAATCCATGATACGCCTCATGCTCATGAATCTCATGTTGGGGTATCCCATGTTCCTCCAGTATCTGTACTCTCCAGGAGGGAAGTACCACATTCTTCCTCTGTAATGGGGATGCTCATACATGAGCCAGTGGCCATCCATGACGTGGCAAGAATTGCAATGATTCCAACGGTAGCGATCCATGATGCTGTCACAGTCATCCATCATCTCATACATCTGACCTCCGAAGTTCTCCCTCTCGTAGATCCTCATTCTGTAATTTCCTCTGTACTGTTATGGAGATGAATTGCACTTAGTAAATGCATTATGTTTTGTAAGAATTACTACCTTAGACATATAGGCTGAACAGATTGAATGCAGGTCATGTTAAAATGTTACCATAGGGATGTAGCGGCAGGATCTGATCCAGTTGTTCCAACCCCACATGCCCATGTAATCGGGGTACTCGCCCCTTCTCATGAAGTACTGCATGCCCATGTAGTTGGGCTGGTCGTACATCATCCAGCAGCCGCTCTCTACCCTGAAGGAGTGGCAGCGGCTAAGGTGGGAGGAGAAATCAGCATAGTCTCCCATGCATTCCCAGGAGCGGCCCCCGAAGTTCCTCTCCTCGTAGAAAATCACCTAAAATAAAAGTTTCTGGCTTGTTAATTTAAAAGTTTCCTTAATGCATTTATATGCACACGTAAATGTACACATCAGAACACTGTCATATACTCAGAGGAACAGCCCTTGAGTTTTCTGTCCTGACGATCTGGAAAACAATTTTAAATATTTTTTTGTTTCTAAATTGTTAAACATTGCTGAATTGTTGTAGAATTAGTCAGTCTTGTTTTTCACAGAGTTTCAGAAATAAACACACTTATGATGTTGTAACCTTCTTTAAAGTCAATAATTTGACATGGACAGTATAATTATTTAGTTGAGATAGTTAAATAAGAATTCTTAATTTACATGATTTACTAAAAGGCTATTGTTCAGGTACTTTTTTTGTAGTTTCACATATCAGCTTACCTTGCCGTGCATGGTTCAGGTTGTGGTTGCCGTTTGAGCCTGACTGTAGAGCTGTGGGCAGTGGCATGTGGTTTTATACCCGAAGGCAACACATAGAATTGGGGGTCCCATTGTGTCATCTGTGTGCATCCATGCAGATACCTACAATAACTACATTGTTCCTCTTCAATAGCACAATAGAAAATTCTTGTCTGTTTGAGTTTCCTTTTCCACTACTGTACAAAACCACTGTACAAAACAGACATGAAATGTACTGCTGACATTGAAGAGAAAATGCAGTTTGGTCAGATTAGTGTTTTATCTTAGTCCTGAATACCTACTGCCACATGTTAACATGTTAACTTTACATGAAATATGTCTCACAGTATAAAATAATAAACAGTCACTACATGAACTATAATCATGAATTCCTAATTCAAACATTGTCTGGCAAAATGATCTATACGTCTATGTACTGCACACAATTGATAAAGAGTAAATTACATAAAATACCATACGATGACACACACACAAGGGACTCAGGTATGTTCTACCTATGTATGTATTTTAGAAGTGGTTGAAACACTGTCTAAATGAATACTATGAATATCTTATTTAATTATTTATCCTAAAATGTCCATTGTGGGTTAGGTTATGTAGGCCAAACTAAACACACCCTTAAAACTTATTGTGACATAAACCTGCTATTTCCAACTGAAACATGGACTATGCCATAGCAAAACACTTTACACATGCAAACCATGGCTCCAATGCCTCACTGAGATTTTGCGACATAGCAAGATCTTACACTTCCAAAGGGGAGGACACATAAATAAGACACTGCACTGGATTTACACAGTCAACACAGTAGAACATAATGGCCTAAATTAAGAAATATGCCTATCATGTTTCTTATAATACCTGTTGTCGATGTTCTTATGTGGCGTGTTACTTTCTCTCCAGCCGACTGATGACAGCATTTACAGGGGGTATATCTATATATAACATATCATATAGTTATACAGGGTGGACCAGAAAAAAAATTGGACAACTTTTTATGATTTCATGAGCATGTAGCCATTTTTTCCAGGGGTAGTTTTATTGAAAAAAGTTACTGAAAAAAGGTTGCTACATGCTTTCTCACATTTACATTTTCAATGATAAGTTTAAGTGACAAGTTCAGATTCTGTTCTAAGCTAACTTTATAACGTTTTTTTTATAGGGCAGTCAACTTGTAGGGGCTTACTTTCAACATGGCGGTGACCGGAAACTACCACAAGGTACTCTGTGGGAGTCAATTCAACACAGGTCTTTTTGCTGTGTGCCTTATTTTAAATGTCAGGGCCTTTGTTATACTACCAAGGAAGTGTGAAGCTACTTTAGCTTTTTTAATGGTTTAAAAGTAAAATTATATAGTAAATTGCCAGTAGGTGTTGTTTTAATTCACTTTTTTTTTAATTTTGATACACATTTTGTGCATTGTGAGGAAAATTGTTAGGACATCTACACCTCACACTCCCTTAGCAGAGCTAGGAACATTATCAAGGACAGCACACAACCCAGGTCTGAACTGTTGCTACAGGTGCACCAAAACAAGGATCAACCGACTTAAAAAACTGTTTCTTCCCAAAAGCCACAACCACTTTGAACTCACACATGCACTGACTATGCAAGCATGCATAGTGACATGTGTATGTGGCATGTGTATAGTGACAGTAAAATTCATTCTACTGTTATATACAGTATTCCATAAAAGGCAAAGCCAAGTTTGGATTTTTATGTTTTAAGATCAATTTTAAGTTCAATAATACAGGATGGCAATAGAAATGAAATGATAAAGAAATGTTTTAAATGTATTTAAAGTTATAGAGTCACAATGACTCTGAAAATGGAAAATGAAAAGCCTAATGTAAATATTTAATTTTATTTTTAGTTTTGCCCGGATAATTGCACTGATGACTTGAAAATTAAATGGCAAAACGAGTTTTATATTTTCCTTTAGCTGTTTTCATTATCATTTCTTTTCTGGCAGCTTTTACCTCCCATAGCAGGACTGGTTAATTCATGCACCACCCCCACCTCTTACCACAAACTAATGTTTAAGGATGAGGGAGGGGATTAACCCATTTATTGTCTTCACACTTTTAGCATCACTGTGTGGCTTAGTCAACTGGTTGTGTGTCAACAGTGTGTTAGAAAGACGCGCTCACACTGTATCACTTTTAAACTTTTTAACTGGGTGCTGAATCCCACATGAAGTATAATATCCTGAAGAAGCAAAGGACAGCACTCTCAGATTTTAAAACTTTTAATCGCCCACTGGACGTTTCGGGCTAACCACCCTTCTTCAGTGTGTAATGGCGATTGCACCCATTAGTATTAGGTGTGCCCTAAATAGGGTGTTCACCTTTGACCCATACCCATACACTTTCTTTCCCACAGGGGGAGCACAAATCAAGACACCTCAATGTGTTACAATGTATCCCAACACCAATCAAATGGCATATTCATCCTGACCAAACAACATGTCAGAAAAAAGGAAAAAGAAAAAAGAAAAGATACAATTGGGAAAAATAAAGAAAACATGACGAAAAATGTGTTCCTAAGAGCACCTACAATTCATGTGATATCACATTAAATGCAAAAATAAAAATAATAATAAAACTGGTCTAAATACAAAGTGATGACCAAAAAATATGAAGAAAATGTTGACCTACAAAACCTTATCTTAGAAGTACAGTTATAATAATAACCTACAAAAAGTAATTAGGCCTACAAAAAACAATTCAGGATCAATTCCTCATTCATGCCTTTGGGAATAATTGTGTCCAAACTATGGATCCAGTGTGAAAATTCCTGAACACCACACCACTACTATTAGAGCACATCATTCTCAGGAGCTACAAGCCGAGATGCAGCGACAGGACTGATCTGATCTTTCAATAACAGCTAGTTCGGCCAGAAAGACTCAGAGAAAGGCATAAGGTTTAAAGGGATTTAATAAGAGAATTAACAATAGTTGACAAGTGGAGGATAGTCTTTGGCGGAGGTCCAGTCATCAGCCCGGGTCTAGTGTTGTGGGGTCCGTCGGATCCTGCTGCGGAGTGTTACTGGAACCGAGACACACCCCCCCGGCGCACGGGTAGACTGGACCAAACTGGTGGTGGTGGGGATGGAGGAGGGGACTTCAAAATGCCGGTACCTGAAGCAGCGGAAAAGGTGAGTTAGGTATGTCATTTTAAAGCAGGTGGCGGCCGCTGATTGGCCGAATGCGAAGTGCGCTTCCGTGCCGTTGGAGTCTTCCTGGCAGAACTTTCGCAGGCTTTCATTTCAGCAGACTATTTTAGAGCCCTATGTTGTCTGTTGATCGATAAATGTTTAGTGATTTACTGGAGGGTATTTAAGCCTTATTTGCTCTAGGCCCACTTGATCTCTAAATAGCCATTTCCGCACTTAGCCATCTCGTTTGATTGCCTCACATGGATTTAGCCTATGCTACGTTTTAGAATCATTATTATTATGAAATTATGTTTATTGAGTTTTTCAGGTCTCCATATGAGTCAAAAGCTGGCTTACAATCGTTACATTCAGGGAGTGCCCATTAAGATACATCAAACAAACATCATACACACAAAGAACAAGAGAGGTCAAACAATGAGGACCTCAATTAAGAAAGTTACACAGAAAGCCCCAAACCCAGGGGGGGAAAGAATCCAATACGTTTTAGAATCATATTTATTTCCCACACCAACACATTTCTGTTTCGCCACTGCCACAGATATTCTTTTTGTACATCTTGACCGATTTGAATGATAAGAATTCCAGTGGGAAGCTGAGAGAGGGGGTGAAATCTCCACAGAGAAGATAAATTCAAACTGAGAGAATCTCCATGATGTACAGCATGGCCTCTATCAAAAAGTCAAGTCATTTTATAATATAGCACATTTTAAAAAAAACAACAGAGCTCCAAAGTGCATTACAACACAAACAAGAAAATGAAACTGCAAAAAACATAAACACCATGAGACCATAAAATGTCTTTAAATACTGGCAAGGCCAAATAAAAAACTATATAAATAAGTAAGTGAGATTAACAAATGTAAAGGCAAACTATTCCAGAGCTTAGGGGCAGCAACAGAGAAAGCTCTGTTACCTTTGGTTTTGAGGCGTGATTGGGGCACTGATAGAGGTAGTTGTGATGAGGACCTAAGTGACCTGGGAACAGGATAAGTAGCTCTGAAATGTACAATGGGGCCAGCCCAATAAGAGCTTCAAAAACAAATATATTTTAAAACCAGCCCTGTACTTTACAGGTAACCAGTGAAGCTGTACTAAGATGGGAGTGATGTGCTGTCTTTAAAAAATATATATTTTAAAGTAAGGGTTTCAACATGAGCATTTAAAAATGTGGGCAACATGTTTGGTGAATACAATTGTGTCATCAGATTTTTAGGAAAGTGATAGCCTTATTAGGAATCAAGAATTTTATTTGTCGACATATATTTGTACAGGTACAAGTAGCAGTGAAATGGAGATTGCGACAAATACTCCCTTCTGTGCAATAAAAGAATCTCTGATAATAAATAAATAATGAGTTTTAAAAAATTATTAGGCCTATTATAATATTTAGAAATAGAAAGTGCTTAAGTTGAAGTTAGTGTATGTATTTATAAACCGTATGCCTTGGGGGAAGAAGCTCCTTCTTAGTCTCTCAGTTCTGGTCTTGAGAGAACAGAATCGCTTTCCAGAGGGCAGCCTTTGAAAAATATAGTGACTGGGGTGATTTTTTTTGCCCTAGTCCGACATCGCCTGGAATATATGTCCTGTAACCCCGATAGTTTGGTCCTCGTAATTTTTTTTTGCACAGTGAATTATTATATGCAGGGCGATCTTATCCTGAAAGCCAAGTGGAGATGTTACCAGAAATGACAAACTCTATAGTGGCAGTATAGAGATCCTCTGTAGCTCAGAAGGGATCTTAAATTTCTTTAGTCTCCTGAGATGACGCTGTCCTGCCTTTTTCACCATGATGGAGGTCTGAGGTCTACCACCATCTCTTTGGTTTTGGTGACATTGAGCTCTAGGCCAGTGTTTTTCAACCCTTTTTAACCAAGCTACATTTTTTCATCGAAAAAAATCACACAGTTGAAAAAGACACACACAAAGCTCTTCCTCAACAGCTCTTAGTCTCTGTTTTTATATTTATTTATTTTTATATTATTTTTATAGCAGTCAGGCTTGAGAAGCTCAGCTGAGCTCCTGCTCCTGCAGAGTCATGCCATTTCCAACGACTAATGGTAAGCTATAAGGGTCCCTAACACAGTCAAGGCATGCAGTGAAGACTGAAGAGAAATAAAATGACATGTTCCAATCCAGCGGACAGAGGGGTACTGTAAGGCGCATTTGACTTGATGTAAACGTTTGCAGGCGTTTGCATTCAGTGATGCATTGTGGGATGAAAATGTTGTATGATGGTTAGAAATTGTGTCAGACTTGCCAGAAAGGTGTGAGGATGTCACCAAAATGCAACAATGTCATATGACCTAAAAACTGCGGGAGTAAAACGGTTACATGTCACTATTCAGACATGTCATTAGTCAGACATTATCGTCCAATTGTCGGAGTAGCGACATTATCATTTTTTAAAAAACATATCATTATTCCGACATTTTTTTTTTCCATTGTCGGAGTAGGGGCATGTTGCTATTTTTGAAACATTCCGCTTTTCCGACATGAATAGTTTTATTGTGACGCTGAAAACCAAGGCCTACCCTGGAGGCAAAACCGACTGTAGTCAAAGTCCCTGTTAACTAGTTTTTCGGATTTAAGTTAGGGAAAGGAAAACTGGTCCGTGTGACAGCAGGCAAGGGATTTTTTCCCTCTTTTCTTTTTTTTTTAATATCAATACAACGTAAAGATAAGCAGCAGCGACAGACACGTACAGCAGCAGGAGTAAACGGGATAGGTGCGCTCAATTAACAAGGAGTTATGCACTGTACGCGCAATAAAACTCAAATTAAAGAACCGTTTCCCCTGGTAGGGCCTATGTCTGTCACATCAGCATAGCGTTGTTGTCTGCAGTAGTCGTTTCATCCAGCTGTATGCTGAATGAATACTGACGCAGACATTTACACAACTGTTCCTCAGTATCCGATGCCATCTCGTTGATCCTCCGTGCCACATTGCTGAGTGGCATGGCCCTCAACACCGATGCTGGATCTTGCTCTGCAGCACTGGACCTCTTCATTGACAGGAAGAACAAGTCTTTCTCCAAAAAGTAACGGTGATCCCGATTTCGCAATTAAAAGAGAAATGCGTGATAACACCAACTCGCTCTGTGTTTGACTTCCCTTCCGACAAAACAAGGTAACAATGTTGCGCTTTGAATAGGCTAATGCTCCTTTAGGGCTTTGGGGAAAAAAACGTGGGCTATCCTCTGATGCCTTGCAGTGTGTATCTTGGTCAGGTGCTCGTTTCGTGTTTCATTGCCTCATTCGAAAACACGTTCACAAAGAAGGCACATCGGGAGGTGACCATTAAATTGAGTTGATGCTCGTTATGTCGTAGGACTTTCTTTTTCGCTGCCATGTTTAAAAATAATATATGCATATATATTGATAAATAGTGTGCTTATTAAACAAAACTCAATGTAGGATTTAAGTAGGCCTACTTTCTAAATCAGCTGAACCCAATTAATCAAGCAGCCCCGCTTCGTAAGAGCAGCTGTCAATCATTAACTGTGAAAAAAAAAAAACTGTCGGAATAGCGGTACTAAAAAGTGTCTGAATAGCGGGATGTCTGAGTAGTGGGATGTCTGAATAGGGGGATGTCTGAATAGTGGGATGTCTGACTAATGGGATGTCGGAATAGGGGGTGAATGCCGAGTAAAACGCATGTTGACGAATGGAGACAAATCATGGGTGCGTTTCTCGAACAGCTAGCTAAGTTAGCACTGTACTACCATTGTACAATGGAAGTATCTACAATGATAGTGGCGAGATCCTTCCGTTTCTCGAAGGTCTCATACTTCGGTAGAACAATCATTGTAGGTACTTCCATTGTACGTACTTCCATTGTGGGTACTTCGGTTTGTGAAGCATGGAAACAACGAAGGAAAAGCAGGGGACAGCCGTTTTGATTGGATGACGAACTCTTTGTTGACACGACATGCCACTGCTATTTCCTTTTAATACATGTCTTTGTTGAAATCATACGATAGCGGTAATAATAAATGGTTACAGCATGGTAAACGTCTGGTAAAACTAACTCAAGTGCCAAAACTTGGCCCAATGTCTACAGTGACACATGTCGTGAAGGAAATTTATTCTTACAAATCCGTAGGTTTTAATAGCGTCTTGACGTCATTCGTCAGTGGGATTGATACTCCGCCATACAACAATGCTGTCTGTGCCAGTAGCTCAATGAGAAAGTTGCGTGGTTTGAGTGTTATTGTTCTCTTTAGTTCCCGGGTTCAAATCTCAGTGCACGCCTGGTAGCACATAGCCTTCATGTTTTAGTATAGCATTGCTCCTCAATACATGTACTCTTTCAAATCAATAACCCAGACAAACTTCAGAGTAGAGCATAAATCCACACTAACATGACTGTGAAACGCTAGGCCACACAAACAGATAAATCATACAATTAGTCTACACTCAGTCTCGAACTGATGGAAAACTTCCCAGCAAACATGCCCATGTGGGCCCACAGTGGGCAAGTGTGGGTTTACTGTGGGGGAGTGCGGGCAGGGCAAACCCACAGTAATCCCTAATGGGTCCCTAATGGGGTAGCCCATGTGGGACCCACAGTTGTTTTTCCCTTTGGGGCCCCACTTAGGGCTACCTGCGGGCAAGCCCACTGTGGGCTTGCCCATACTTAGCCCACATCTACCCCGTAGGGGTAGCCCATGCGGGACCCAAAGCTTTTTTTCCCTTGTGACCCCACTTAGGGCTACCTGCGGGCAAGCCCACTGTGGGCTTGCCCATACTTAGCCCACATCTACCCCGTAGGGGTAGCCCATGCGGGACCCAAAGCTTTTTTTCCCTTGTGACCCCACTTAGGGCTACCTGCGGGCAAGCCCACTGTGGGCTTGCCCATACTTAGCCCACATCTACCCCATAGGGGTAGCCCATGCGGGACCCAAAGCTTATTTCCCCTTGTGACCCCACTAGGGCTACCTGCGGGCAAGCGGGCAAACATTCAAACATTATAGTTATAGTTTACATTACATTTTACACAGTGGCGGCTGGTACATAATACACTGCTCATTTAACCTGAGGACACACTTTTTCACCTATTTTAACAAACTGTTTATTTCGAGTGTTTATCCAGAATGCTACGGCACTGTATTTTGTAATTTATTACCATAATGTTAATGTTAACATCTTCGATATTCGGCTTCACTCTGCCACGCGCGCATATCTGCTACCAGGAATCTCCTCGCGCTTGTATGGTTTAAACAAATGTATAGCGTTCCGCTTGAATTCGTTGGTGTTTGACAGTTGTGGCGGTCGGTCAGATAGAGAAGAAAAGCGTTTGTTTATTGTAAATATTAGTTGAAATGTTATTAGTAGCTGAAATTTAATTAATAGTGTAAATATTACGTCGAGATTTAGAGTAGGATTTGCTCGTTCTGTTCCGGAATTAAAGACATTGGTGGCATTAAAGGTAAGTAGCCTTCTCAGTACTAGAAAGCTAAAGACTATATATTTAAAAAAAAAAAAAACTACGGTAGTTTTACGAGATATGTTTATGACAACTAAAACTAAAGCTGCTACATTAAAAGGTATATCTAACGTCTTATTGAACACGGTTCGTTTGATCCCATTAGCCTACATCATACGCCTGGCGACTAGCCTTTTTTTTTTTTTGCTAGCGACAAAGGCTCATTCGAACTGCAATCATAGCCAATAGGATATTCGCCGGTGTGTTATTATTAAAATATACTTTCCAAAGCTTTCTTCGCATTAACAGAATAATGTTTCTGTTCGTTGGTTAACCAAACGAAAATACATTCAGAAATTGCATTACATCAGGTGTTCCCAAATATGACATCACCATTCTCAATGTAATAAACTATGAGTATCAAAGCTCTCAAACCAGTGGAGCTTTCTCTAAGACTGCAAGGGAAGCTCAGCTTCCCCTAAAATGTACAAAAAATGTAATGGTCAAATGTTTACAAAATGCCTTAAAACGTGTTCATTTCAAACACCAGTTTGTTAATAATAGACCCATTATCACAAATCAACTGAGTTGGTGTTGTTAACTTAGCATTCCACTTTGTTCTCATGGCCTATGGCCAACGCTGCTGGAGCTCAGTCCCATCGCGGATGTTGCATGCGAAGTCGTAAGTCAAGCAGTGACCAATTTCTTAGCATTTCCTCAGCGAAAATACTTTTCTTACACTGTATATAAATCACACTCACACATATTTCCGTTTTGGTTTATTACAATTTTCTTGTTCGTATTTAATTTCGTTTCGTTAGAATTCGTTTCGTTAGGTTGGTGCTAGTGCTACTTCAGTTCAGCTCTCCTGAACTAGCCCGCTAGCGCACCTACACTAGCCCGCTCACGGATGTGTCTGCTCACGGATGTGTCTGGTCAAAACTTGGCTTTGAGGATTTGTCCAACTTTGACCGAGCATATAAACGGCACGAAAAGAGCAACGAACATGTCAATGCCTGTGCGAGATTAAGTTGCCTCGGCAGAGTTAGAGTTGAACACGCACTTGACGAAGGTGCTCGCATTCAAGTAGCAAAGCACAACGCAAATGTAAAACAAAACCGAGCATTCTTAAATCGCCTCATTGACGTAACAACGTCATTGCTTGCCAGGCAGGAGCTGTCATTTAGGGGGCACGATGAAAGTAGCCTAAGTGATAGGGTCACAGACCATTTTCTAGAGAAGGAACGAAGGGTAGAATTTACATATAAGTAAATGGACAAATTTTATGATTAAGTTGGCAGTGAGCTTCCCCTCTTTGGAATACCAGCATCCGCCACTGTCTCAAACGTTCTTAACCCGTTTAACATTTCATCAAGACCTTTTCCACTCTAATTATGAACTTTATTTAGTTATGCTATGTATTATAAGACCTATTTATTACTGATGGATATTAAATGCTCATAGGGCTACACTTAAAACTAAAATCTTTGCCTTTTTCTGTTGTATTGCTTTTAGATGCAGTGCAAGATGGAGGCAGGGATAAAGATGGAGGCAGGATCCAAAGATCAGAAAATCAAAACAAATAAAATTATTTATAATTACATGATTTCTGTTTTAATTGTATTACTGAACAGCTTGTGCTATGGGTATTGCATAGAGGTGCATGTGGGCTGTGGTGTGGGTTAAGGGGTGGGGGGTATGGGTGGCAGCTGTGGGTTTACTGGGGGTAGGGTGTGGGCAGGTGTGGGGTTTCTGAGGGTAGTGTGGGTTTGCCCACAGGGGCCCCGCCAGGGTCCACCAGTGTGGGGCCCACATGTGCCCACCATTTCACAACGGTAATGGGGCCCACAGTGGGCAGCCCACAGTGGGCCTGAACTATAGCCCGCAATGGCCCCACTGTGGGCCCATAATGGGCCCACTCAGCAAAATGTGGGCAAGCCCACACTCTGCCCAAACTGTGGGTTTGCCCACAGGGGCCCCGCCAGGGTCCATCAGTGTGGGGCCCACATGTGCCCACCATTTCACGACGGTAATGGGGCCCACAGTGGGCAGCCCACAGTGGGCCCGAACTATAGCCCGCAGTGGCCCCACTGTGGGCCCACATGGGCTTGTTTGCTGGGTTGATGGAAAACTTATGTTGCTCGCGACTGCGCTACTAGTTGCACCACTGACAATCACACATGGGTTTCTGTTTACCAAATACATATGCTGTCAATAATGGGAAAAGCTTCAATTGAAGGCCAACTTCTAATGCAAATATCTCGTAATCCCACGTTCCAAACTCAGCGAAACTCAATCGGTTTGTAGATGTCACTATAATACTGCTGTTCAACCCATTAAATCATTAAGTCTTGTCATACGGTTTTAACAAGAAAAATGGCATAACATGAATTGGCCATTTAAAAGTTCTATGAGCTGTATTATAGTGTCCTCTACATATCGATTGAATTTCACTGCATTTGTACTGCAGGATTACGAGATATTTAAACTTTACAGTCGAAGATCTACTGCAAGTTTTGCCGTGGGTGGGATCAACCTTCAAAACAACACTTGTACAATGGCTCGCGAGCTGTTGTAGGTACTACACAACTTTACTTCGGAGTTTTGGAAGTATCTCTGCTACGAACGTTTCGAGAAACGCGTAGTAGGTCCCTCACTACCGAAGTCCCCACAACAGAAGTACGTACTTCCGAAGTTCCTCACTACTGAAGTATGTACAACCATAGTAGGCTTCGAGAAACGCGAAGTAGCCTCTGAGGCGGTACTTCGGAAGTACCAACAACGGTAGTGGCTAACAAGTTAGCAATTTTGCGTTCGAGAAACGCACCCCATGCAAGCACTTGCAGTTGCTTCCACACAGCTACAAGTGTCTGACTAACGCCTCCGTGGTGATGCAACTTTGCCCTCATTGGTTTAAATTCACTAATGTCTGTGCACATGTGTTGTGCGGCGCTCTGGTACCAAACTTCTCATCTTATATGTATGTTATTTAAGTCCAGTTTGAAAACATATCTTTTCTTTCTCTTTTTAGCTTCTTCTGGGGAGTTTATCTGATGCTGTCAAGCTCACTCTTTTATTTATTTATGTATTTGTGAATCTCGTTTTTATTTTATTGCCTTGTGTCAGTAGGCTATACCTATTAATGGTCTATGCGTTATGGTTTTGCCATCTTATTTTTTCATCCTTGTGTTGTGAAGCACTTTGGGGCATCTCTGTTGTTTTGTTTAAATGTGCTATTAAAAAAAAGACTCGACTTAACTTGAAGTCTCAGTGCACCGTACTACAACCACGCGCCCCCTCCTTGTCTCCCATACACAACACCTCTCCGACATCTACTACGAAGATCGGGAAGGTGCTAGTTCAGTATCGTTGGATTTGTGTTCGACTTGACCAAAGCCTTCTAAACGTCCGCCCATACTGTGACGAGCAGTTGTTGTTGACGTATGTAGACAGACGCAGACAACCGCAGACTAACGGGTTTGTAACTCGAACGTGCCTATAGGTATGTGCTCTACATTTTACTTGTAGTCCAAGCAGGACAGAAACAGATGCGGAAGTTGGAAACCCATGGGGCGAAAAAAAAACCAGAAAGGGCCCAGTATCCTTTAGCATTCCATAGACTTCTATTAATTTCAGTGTCACTTTGACATGAAATAACTTTACATAGGAAGCACGCCATACCTTGATGTTGGCATTGTTGAAAAACCACTGCAAAACATATTTGCCTCGATCGGAAATCTGTCATGTCATTGGGCCCTATCATGTTGCAGCGCACTGTGCATTCGCGACATGCGCATGCTGTCGTTATTATACTGTGCCAGAGCATCGTTCATTTTTTCAGGCAAAAAATCACATTGTCTAGATAGCAGATGACACTGCGCCCTCACGGGTGTGTCAGAAAAAGAAGAGGTGTGGTCTGGCGCAAAGCGCAAGAGATGCTATTATAAGGACGCAAAAATCAAATTCACCGATGACCAACAAAAGCCTGGTCTGTCGTCAGTTGCGCCTTGCTGAAAAGCTATTTTAGGGGCGCACAACGCTTTAAACCCAGATGCACCTGTTGCTGCACCAACTGGAGCTCAACTGGTAGAAAAGCTACAACTAGCCTGTATAGCCATGTATTTTAATGTTTTAGTAAGCAAACAGGCACAAATATAGAGAGTATAGCAATGTTGTGCAGTTTATAGCAATGTTCTGCAGTTAATTTGGACAAATGGAAATGGACAAATCATCAATGGTTTGATGGACCTCCACCTTCCGTTTATTTTTGATGTTTCCTTTGAGTTGAAAGCTTTTGTTTCCCCGTCTTCTAACATGTTGTACCGCTTTCGGCACTGTTCGAATGTTCTCTTCTTGCAAAAGGAGGAGGACACAATTATTTCCCTATATCCCTCCACTTAAGTTAGCATGATTGTACTTATGATGATGTTAAAAATATATTTATTAAGAAAATTATCGTATGTCGTCTGATTTGTGATTGAGCATCTACTAGTCAGTTTATCGTATTCGGGTTCGTTGGTCAACTGGTGACCAATTTGAAAAATCAAAAATCTGGCTTCATTTGGTCCCCATTGAAAACGATGCCATCACTCAGTCCATTTCTTCTACTGTCTATGTTGTAGTCTATCTGTGGATCTAGCTCAGCAATGGCAGCGGAGAACAATTTAAGCAAGGCCATTTAGTCTGTTAGTTTCCAGACTAACAACCAACGTCACAACTCGATGTTAATGACTGGGGTAAAGTCCATAGACAGTAGTAAGTCAGATCCAATCATTTTAAATTTCAGCAGAGCCCACACCTCCAGGAAGAAAACGTTTCTCAATTCAGCACCGCCAGACCCTCTGTACAAAATGAAGTAAAGTACAAGGGGCTGGTTTACCAGGCTAGTAAATGCCCTCCTGTGTGACAGAAACTCACTAGCCATTGCATTATTTAATGACATGACATATTTCCGATCGAAGAAAATATGTTTTGCTGTGGTTTTTCTGGTGTCCAACAATGCCAAAATCAAGGTAGTGTGTGCTTCCTATGTAAAGTTATTTCATGTCAAAATGACGCTAAAGTAAATAGAAGTCTATGGAATGCTAAAAGCTACTCTGCCCTTTCTGGGTGGGCCCTTTCTCCATGAGGTTTCAACTTCCGCGTCTGTTCCTACCCCCTTGGGTTTGATGTTGAATGGCATGTATACAGGCTTGCCAAATAACTTTACACAAGAAGCACTCAGAACCATTTTGGGATTGTTGTACACCAGAGGAAACAGCATTTAATTAACCGTGATGACAATGTTATAACAGTTTGTAGGCAACTTAGCTGAAGCTATGTAGCAGTTATGCTAAAGATGCTAATTATGCTAAAACTTCTACTTTACTGACTTGGCTGATGTTTATCCAATGATCAAGAACCTTGGCACATGCAAGCACACTTTTAGCATTTTCTGCGGGAATGTAGTCTAGTTTTAGTTAGTGTTTATATAGCGTTGCAGAAAATACATCACAGCAAGGACATAAAAGGAAGAAAGGATGTATTTATTTTTTTCATTCTGGTAAACTATTACAGAAATACCCAAATCATTACACCAAATTAAAATTGATTATATTTTGTGTAATTTAGAAACCTTTGATAGATTTATGAGATTCACAAATTATAATGTCTATAACGAATAATACATGAAGATTAAGATTTGACTTATATCACCAATAAAGCAAAAGCATTTAGTCAGCAATGGTTTCAGGACAAACAGTTTGGCTCATGGTCAGGGCAGCATCAGGACCAACATGAGTAGCACGCCCACACTGAGGACCAAGGAAGCCTCGTGATTTGCCCCTCCTCCAATAACGGAAGTCGTAGCTGAGGAAACACAGAGCAATACATAAAATAAATAACAAGCATAACATAAGCATAAAGAAATTTGACAACAAATCTAGAAGTAACCAGCAGTAACGACAATGATGTAATGATGTGCTGCTAAGAGTTTGTTTTTAGCTGCCGGTTCATTATTCAGTCTATGTAGCAAATTTTCTAATTTTTTCCCTACCGTCAGCATTCTGTGACCCTGAACAAAAACACTGTGGAGTGATTTATACCGGATTTCTCCTTTAATAACCGTACTGGTTAAAGTAAAGTATTGTCTAAATGGTCCAAAGACCCAACCTTTTGAAATAAAAAGCTAATTTCATGTCACATATTAGATTATGATTCTACAGCTAGTTCCTTTGCATTCTAAGCAATTCAAACATACAGCAGTGTCGAAAAACACAACATTCCAGTTTAGTTATGTGGAGCCTGACAGACTAGGAATCCTGGGATGGGATGGCAATCTTGATAAAGGGTCCGAAATAAATGGTCATTCACTTATTGTGTCACATGTGCATGGATAGTCCACTGTAACTGGGAGGTGCACCTACCTTGTCCTGGTACAGTAGTAATGCCCTCAGTGGTGATGGTGTTGGTGGTGGTGGTACTGCCGTTGCTGGTGACATTGGCCAGGGGGGTAGCAGTGGCTGTAATGGCCACAGAAGCTCTTCCTCCCTTCAAGCCCAGACCCAGCAAGTCAAGATCTGACTGCAGCTGCTCAGCAATCCAGGCCTTGATGACTGAGTTGTTCTCAAAGATCTTCAGGTCATTTATGTTCACTGAGCCAAGAAGTCCTTGAACATCACTGACACTTAGGTTCTGAAATGTAGTGAAATGAAAAGAGTAAAATAAAACAATAAGTAAAACAATGTTTGATCATACTAATTTTACTTTCTTTTACTTTGTTTTCAATTATTTGCATGATTGCTTTAACAGCATGGCATGGCAATTGCACAAATATTTTATTATTTTAAAAATATTTTAAAAATATTTCGATATTATATATATTATTATATTATTATATATTATGATTACTTCAATTTTTAAAACAAAAAATGTAGTTAAACTGCTTCAATTACATGTAGTTCACCAGCCAAATAAAGTTAGTCATTGATGGCAATTTAGCCTGTTACAATAAATCATGGTACTAAAATGTGTTAGCAGTTACCGTGACAACATCAGGATTGAGGCTGAGAAAGGTAGTGATGTCCATGCTGATGTTCTGCGTTGCCAGACTACGCACATCTGTTAGGGAAGCGCCGCCTGTGAGACAAAGACAGTAAATTAAATGCATACTAAAATGTATTGATTTTATGCAATAACATATACTCTCTATAATAAACAATGTTAGTATACACACATTATAATAAATCATTTATACAGACTAAACAATGGCTACTTTCTGATCACATAGGTCCGTACGTTGTATTCCCTGCTCCCTATTCACTGCACAGGGTATAAAATCCAAGCTAACGGTTCTATTAGGAATGTCCCGGGAATGCCCTGCTAAGATCATGTTACCATGGAGACGTTCATATTCACAAGACTGCGTTTGCTTCAACCATAGACGGTAAAAGATCTGAACAGAGGGATAGCATCGTTTTCACTGTCTATGGTCATTTTCACTGGGACTGAATGAAGCCAGATTTTCAATACTTGGCTTGGTCTACTGCAAAAGCTTGGGAGCCAGTGTGGTGACCCAAATGCGATAAATTGACTAGTAGATACATAATGAATATTTTTTCTAGCGTTATAGCTGCAATCATATTGGGGATATACAGTAAGCTGCCAAAAAATAAATTATAATGAACACAGTCAAATGAAAATGCAAAACTCTTTTTGCCATTTCATTTTCAAGTTATCAGTGCATTGATCCTGCCAAAATTATCCTGCCAAAAAAACAGTAAAATCCATAAAGAGTAAAAATACTATAATCCGTAAATTTCCTTCTGTGTGACAGGAAGTCGTTACTTAGTTTGTGACATCATTTGTGACAACGTTTCTTACAAGGCAATTATGTTTTGCGGTTTTCTCAAATGTCTGTCAAATGTCAAAAGTATAGCTTTGACAGATTGCATATGTTGTTGGGAGTGTATTTCTGTAACCGTGTGTGCAAGTTGGCTAATTTTGCCTTCATATCTCCTCCCATAACTCACACCTCACATCCACATTCCCACGAACACTTCCAGGTTTGCATATGCATGCCACAGAAAAGTGGCATTTGTGCTTTTCTGATTATACTGCATGGTAGTTGGAGATTTAACAAAGTGCACCCTGTTTGTACATACTACGCAATGTTTTAGGGGCTCCTTGCGAGACAATAATGGCAGAAGTAGGCACTAATAGCTTTGTACATCTGGCCCTCAATGTTCAGTGAGAAATTATGATGATGGGCCAAAAGTCACAGAAAAGTGATGTTTGGTGAAAGTTGCAAGCTCGCAATGAATTGGTGGGATTGGCTGAATTCACGTTAAAAGTTGCAATTTCAGCATCACAAAATCCTGGAGGGTCTGATTTTTGGCAAACATCACTCCAATTCTCTGCGCTATTGTGATGTGAAATGGCAGGTTGTGTCATCTGCTATTACAAGCTCTAAGACATTTTATAGAGCTCGTTCAGGCCCTGCATGTCTACCCAGGTAGGAGGTGATGAGGTGGTAGTAGGAGGTAGTGGCGATGGTGCTCCTCTGCTCTCTCACAAAGCTAAAGGCAGCTTTGGCAATTTTGTAGAGGGCCGTCTTCTGCTTGCTGGAGCAGGTGGTCAGGTCTAGAGCCTCTGTGTTCCTGTGGAAGGATGAGCGGCAGAGACAGAACAGGGAGAGGAGAGGGCTTGAGCATGGGAGTAGTGGTTTGGCTGGGTGGACAAAGGATACAGTGGAGTGGGAGTGCCAGTACCTGCTCCATACTGCCCGCCCAATTTGATTATGTGCATGCAAGCAACCAAAAAGTTTTTAAATGTAAATAAAAAGTAAAAAATAAACCATATATTTTGCTTAGCTGGTAGGTATTTCAATGCCCTCTATCTGGTACAGATTGGGCAGACAAACCATTTCTTTTCCCAATATGTAATTAAATGGATGCACAGAATGGATCGTGCAGGTGACATGGTACCAACTGAGAAAAAAAAGGAAAACGGAATTGGGGATGTCCTAACAGCCAATCACATACTACACATACAGTCATAACAACCATGGCAGCCTATCATGTCAGGATCGGCGTTTTGTGTGTTTCGTTTCGTCACTGTTTTCCCTAGCCCTTGCTCCTGTGTCCTGTTTTGTTTCTTGTTTTCACTTGTGCTTTCATTTGCCCCTTGGTTGTTTGTCTCTCTCTCTCTCTGTGTCTCTCTCTCTCTCTCTCTCTCTCTGTGTCTCTCTCTCTCTCTCTCTCTGTGTCTCTCTCTCTCTCTCTCTCTCTCTGTGTCTCTCTCTCTCTCTCTCTCTCTCTCTCTGTCTCTTTCTCTCTCTCTCTCTCTCTCTCTCTCCCTCCCTCTCGCTCTTTGCCTACACCTGCCCTGCTGCCTCGTTTGTACCTCGTTTACTTGTCTTTCCTAGTTAATTGTCTTGATTGCCTTGTTGTTCCCCCACCTGTGCCCTGTTGTGTTTTGCCCTATCGTGTGTCCCCTTGTAATTGGCCCCTCTGTATTTAAACCCTGTGTTCTCTTTGTCCTGTGCTGCGTCATTGTCTAAACTGCGTGTAAGTCTGTGTCCTCTGTGCCAGATCCTGACCCGAGTATTGTAAGTCTTGTAACTTCTTGAAGTTTTGTTCTTGGTGTTAATTGTATTTTCTGTTTTCCCCCTCGTGGGTATCTTTGGTTTGTAGTTCCCCTCTCAGTGTTCCCCCTCTCACTGTTTTTGTATTCCAGTTTCCCGAGCTCCCCTCTCAGTGTTTTGTAATCTAGTTTTCCGTGTCCTCCCGAGCCCCCCTCTCAGTGTTTTTGTGGTCAACTTCCCGGTGTTAATAAATCCTCTATACCCTGGACCTCTGTTGTGTGCGTGCTGCATCTGGGCTCCCACTCCTTGAACCGTGATATATCAGCTATTTACATGTGGCTAATCAGCTGATTTCACAAACATTTCATATGCCACAGTAACTTCAAGAAACACTAAGGAACATGACTATTGTACCCTTAACGTGCACTGGCCCTGAGGCATGAGGTGTAAACTGCACTCACTTTAGGCTGTCTGATGTGATGTTGCTCAGTACGCCGGTGTCCAGAGAACAGAGGTTGGAGCTGATGGCATTGATCTCCTCACTGCCCAGTGTGTTGTTGGCTACACTCAGGTACTTCATGATGACTGCTTTACTCTGGAGTCAGAGAAGCAATGAGTATTAAAACATGAGAGCAGTGTTTAGCAGTGTGTGTGTTTGCTTTTAGGTGGGTGTGTTTTAAAGTAATTTTTGGTGATTGTGTGAGTGCAGTGTGTGATAAATCTGATGTGTGAAAATGCTTATTTACACAGATGGATTGAAAAATGGCATGTGTTTGAGTGTGCATGTGAAACACAGAAAGTTAAAGCAGTGTAGTGTACGTGTGTGTGTGTGTGTGTGTGTGTGTGTGTGTGTGAGCAAAAGAGTGTCAAAAAAAATAGAGAATGTGAGTGTAAGAAATAATGCTGCTATGACATGCATTTTGATCCTCCCCCCATCTTACCTCTGTAGTGTTCCACTCTCCATCGTCTGTGTTGAAGAGGGATGCCAGCGTGTCGATGGTGGTAATGCTCCACTTACTGATGTCATCTGGGGTGGCCACACGGGCTGTAGAGCCAAGGACTTGGAGCTCAGAGTCCTTTATACCATCTGGATATGCCTGGTAAAACATAATATGATGCAGGACACTATATCAGCACTGTCTTAAAAACTAAACCCATAGCCAGAACCCAACTCTAGGTTTGTTTTGTCTTTGTTCTGTCTATATTTTTTCTTTTACATTTAAGATTGCATGTTTATTAAGTGTATTTATTACTTGAACTCTCAGGGCCCTATCATGCCGCGGCACACTGTGCATTTGCAAAATGCCTATTCTGTCATTACTATTCCGTGCCAGCGCAACAAATCGGTAATTTTTTCAGGCAAAATACCAAATTGTGTCAGGAACGCCCCCAAGGCAACTTGCGCGACAGACTTCAATGTGCATATGATCGTGAAAATAGAGCCCTAAGTGTCTGTACTGTGATAGAAAATGCAACCTGGAGTAAAATTCTTGTCTGTATACTTAAACTTGGCCAGGTGATTCTGATTTTGGATGGAAGAATGATAGACAATACAAACACGAAAATAGAATATTAGCATATGTGAGATACTGCATTATGCCTGACTTCACACAAATACATAACGACCAACATCAAGAGTCACAAGATGGTAAGGGGTTTTTAACGCATACTATAATGTAACAACACAAGAGCTTGCTTTTACATCTACTTTCAGTAATCTGTAAAACAAAAAAAAGGAAAAGGTCTAGCTATCTGTAGGGAGTAATATCAGAGGAGTTACCTGATTCAACTTGGCTAGGATGATGGTCTGGAAGGATTCATCATCCACCTTCTCTGTTACTGTGGCCAGGTTGTTCTTCAGGATGTTCACGTCTAGGCAGAGGTCAAACTGTGCCGTGTCATAGCCAAATGGGAAGGAGGGGTCATTGATGGTTGATTCAGTAATGTTCCCAAGTACGCATCCTGAAGTAAAATATAAAAAAATAAAGCCAACTGCTAAACAAAGCACGTCCTCTGCAAGTAATGGTCAAAGAGCAGAGCATGGTCAAAGCGGATGTAGGACAAAATCAGTAAGTGTGGTGGAAAAAAGTGACTAAGTGCTGTATGACTTCCTTACCGACTTCACGCCTAAATCGGCGTGAGTTGCACCGCCTGAAGAGCCTTCGCAGTTTCCTCTTCTGGACCCTCTGTTTCCTCATGGAGGGCATGAAGGACCGAAGGAATGCCCGTTTATCCGACTGTCAAAGACAACGGGACATATGCATTTTGTGGAAACTTCTTGTACTAAACTTAACTACACAGACTACACAAGTTCAAGATATTCTACCTGACATCTACCAAGATATTTTTCTGACCTGAAACCTATTAGATTGAACATTTTCAAAAGTGCTGTGTTACATTACTCTTTATGTTTAATCCCATGTTGGGTGGGGGCTGTTGTGATTTTTTTTCTAATATTTTGTGTATTATGCTGCATTTACATCTTAAAATATAATAAAAATGAATACATTAAAAAAACAGATTGATCACTGGCTAATTTCTGAAAAGACACATCTAAGCCATTAATTAGGCTGAAGAGGGATGAGGCTGTGATGCTGAGAAGCCTCACTGTGATAAAGTGGTCCCAGAAGGTGCGTGTGAGGTAAAGCGGGAGGATGCCTAGGTCATGGAGGGTCTGTTGATTCCATGTAGACGTGTTTCTGAAGAGGATAAGGACATGAGAAATGTGTAGGATGCATTCTGGATGTTACCTTACAATCAATGAAAAGTCATGGGCCTGGTTTGCCGAAGACTTCTTATCACTACATTGTTTTTAAGTTGTACCTAAACCTGTTGATGACGGTACAATTCCCTAAACAATCGTAGGTTAAGTATATCTTCCAAAAGTTATGCGTTTCGTAAAAGTGGTCAGGAAGACTCTTAAACTTTATCTTAACAAAGTGTTTAAGCTTAAACACACATTTTACTGCCTGAAAATGTCATGTTGGTGTAAATATGTGTGCACTTACTGGCAAGGAATATTTTCACATGGTTGCATTGCGTTTTGTGTTTCATTTAACACAAATATAAAGACATCAGGTATACTTTGCTTTATTTGTTTAATCCCTTTATAATGCGAACATATACGTAACAGTTGTCAACATGACATGTTTGACAATTTGTTACATTTTACATGCCCAGGCTTATTTCTTGTTGATGATGATCACCTGTGCTGTCATGCCAAATTTCAACAACATAAATGACAACCGATACCAGTAATATGGACTTAGCCTCCTAAGATATCAACATAGACAACGTAGCTAAGGTGACTCCCAAGAGGCGGTTTGGGAACCACACTTAGGAAAGTAAATAACTTTGTGAAGGTGTATCTTAAGAATGTCCATCAGGAAACCAGGCCATGATTCTGAGTTTAATGAGTTGCATACTACATAGGCTACTTCATGGTAATTTTCTAAGTTATTTACTGTTCGCCTTTATTGGTTCATTTTTTGATGTCTGAAATTATACAGTGGTTATACAATGCATACACACCCATATTTAGTGTTTCCAGAGAGAAGGAGGGTTTCTATGGCTGTGACCTGGGCATCGGTAAAGTCTGGACAGTTCTTGAGCTTCTCCAAAATAGCACTGTTGGAGTTCTGGATGTATGTACCATCCAAGTTGCACACCATGTTGCCAAGGATGTCCAAGTCTGCCCCACTAAGGCTAAAACTGGTGATACCCTATGGTAATAGAGTCACACAGGAAAAATAATAACACATAAATATTTTTGCAGAACCAGCAGAAACCTGATGATCATCATTAGCACACGCTAACTTTCTTTATCACATTCTAAAGCTATTTGGTATCAATAAATTGTTAAGTAACTACATGTAGGAGTGAACTGCTGTGGTTACACTTTTTGGCAAAAAAGACGTCTGAAAAATGTAATGATACTAATTGTAATGAATGTATCATAATCTAAATATACAAAAGGAGTAAAACTGCAAATGGAAACACCTATACACTAAATATGTATTTGATTTTTTATGAACAATATACATAAACAAAATAAAATTTAGACAGATTTATTACGTACCCATGGGGTATGTCAGGGTATGTGTAAACGTTACATACTTGAAAATGTCACAATTAAGTACACTAGCCCCAGTGATGGTCAAATTGGATTCAGAAGCTACTTTCCAGCACTATATTATATGTCACCTGGTTCTACCTGTGCAGTTCAGGAGGGTAATTCCATTAATTAACACTGTTACCAGGTAGAGAATTGTGCTGATTGGAATCAGCTGATTTAGTGAGTAGGTGGATCAGATGTGTGGTACTGGATTCTGAAGCCAGGTTGCCCATCACTGACTATCCCTCAGCACTTACCAAACAACTTCTAGCATTGTTCCAAAGTCTGGTCTTAATACCGAGCCCACTAGAAATGACAGAAAAATCTGCAGCACTAAGAGCTTGGAAGTAGGACTTGCAATTGGTCTTGTCTACCGTTGAATAGCTGAAACATGAACAAAATTGCAGAAATCAGCAAAGACAAAAAATGCCCACAAATTAAAATAAATAACATTGCTCAAAATTAATAAATCATCTACAGTGTATCATGAGCATTTCCCCAAAACCAACAAGCATTTGTTGTCACTTACTCATAGTAGAGCAGCATGTCTGTGGGGTAGTCTGTGAAGTTCTGTGGGTCTTGGCTCTTCACATAGTTGTACATGCAAGTCAGCTATGAAATATGGTATTGCAACCATTAAATGTTGCTTACACACACAAACACACAGACACACACAGTTTCATTATAAAGAGAAAGGGGGCCCATAGAGATTGATTCCACGTAGGTCACAGAGTGCTATGCGTGCACACATGCACACAACCACAGACACGCATTAACAAAATGATATATACATAAAACTTAAGTTTGCAAGGAGCAAAACAGACCTCCACACAGAAGAAGTGGTATGACCTAAAGAACAGAGCCTCTCCCTTAAACCCAGGATTAGCTCTGGCTGAACTACTCACCTGCGGCTCCATCAGCACCACCTTACGACGATGGTGCCGTGGCCTGCAAGCTCGGACCAGGCGTTGCACCTTCGGCTTTAAGACAGTCTGCACCGAGCTGCAGGAGAACCCTTGCAACACAGACGGAGACAGCCTGTGTGCACAACAATAGCACAATGAGTTATCATGAAAGATAACACTGAACCGCGTTTAAGAATATCAAGCAATAGATAGAACTAAACAAATTATGCAGCCCAACACAGCATTTAGTCTAAGTCAGGCAAAATAATTCATTAAAAGTTACACAAAAACAGGATTTTTGGTGCTCAATCTAAGGTTAAAATTGACAAAAGGGAAAACAATGTTAGAGGCTTTGCTTTGTAACACTGTTTGTTTTAAATTACATTTTGAAATCATTTGTTGTAAATGAATTTTGAATGAACCGACATGGATGACAAGGAACTAAAAGCCATGAAACAGGTTCTGCTACACATGAATAGAGTGGAAAGTTGAACTATTTAGCTTGTAGCCACCCAAAGATGGGCCAGCCATTGCAGTTTTACTGCTGATGTTAACAAAGTATATAAATTGTATAGCATGAAAGCAATGCCAGTCCTACTTTCCTCGGAGATATCATCTCTTTGTGCATTATCATCTCTCATGTAATGCTGACACTGTACTGTACATGTGGAACTTACTCCTCTGTGTCATCTACAGCAGATGCAACTGTGTTGAAGAACATCATAGCCTGTCCAAAAGAATGATTATTGTATAAGTGTTAAATATGCTTTATCACCAAAATGCTCTACATAAAGAGAGATCATGATGGTAATTGTTGGACAATATTGACTAACAAGACTAGACAAGTCCTGACAAAAGACTAGACAAGTCCTGACAAAAACTAGACAAACCTAGACGCGATGAACAGACTGAGGCGGACAGGCATATAGACAGCATTGTCATAGCAGAGCATGTATCATAATCAGCTATAACATAGCATATATTGTGTCATTTCCAGTGCCATCGTGTCTGGCTAGGAGAATCCTTCAACTATGAGCCAAAAGTAAGGCTGGAGGCTAGTTTGCCATGACAGATAAGGAAGTGACCTATGGGCATTTAGCAAAGCAATGAAAACTATTTAGATCAAGACACAGCAAACTGTGTTGTAACCTCAACAGACTGTGCTAAAAAGATGTTGTTTTACAAATATGCCAGTTATACAGCGTGGCAGTCATAGTATAAGCTGCATAAGAGCTAAATAGAGAATCATGCACTCCAAGGTGTATTAAACACATTACACCTTGCCATGCATCACTGTCCCCTACGCTGTGAACAAAATGCTTGACAGTGCTAAATGCCTGCTGAGTTACCTGATGGGGCTTCCATGTTTTCTTGTTGATTTCTGTTATGCTGGCCGAGCTGGAAGATGTCAACAGAACTCGAGGAATTGAGCCAGCCAGTGCATCAGGGACATTTGTCAACAGCTGAGTTATACTCTGATCTATGGAGATTATCTGTTGCAAGAGTGCAATACACACACACACACACACAATGAAAAAAAATTAGGTAAACAATTTGGTCCTTTAAGATGACATAACTCATTTTATCACTGAACTCTGTGGTTACCTTCTGGACATAGATCTGCTGTACAATGCTGGGTGCAGTCAGCATGTTTTGTATGAATACAGTGTTTTTGGTGGTGGTGAGGAGCTCTGAGGACACGATGCTGGATATGATTGTTGTCGGGACACCCTGGATGAGGGTTCCCAGGGACACCAAGGAAGCAGCTGTACTGATCTAAAACAAAGGATGGGCATTTTTGGAAACATGAATTACTAAGATTGGATGATGGATGGATGAATGGATGGATGGATGGATGGATGGATGGATGGATGGATGGATGGATAGATAGTGCTTGACCTTACTACAGCCCTCTGATGAGCGTAAGGAGAAAAGTGCTTAAGTCCAGGGAAGAATACGTGTAAAATTAATTTACATTAGAAACACCCCAGTTTTTGGGTTGCGCCCCCTGAAGTGCGTAACTGGCTTCATTGCGCGTAAATGACTGACTTAAGCACATGGGACCGCAATGTGTTTGTGAGCTTTATTGACATAAAAGATATCATTAGCAGAATTTCCTAATAATTATGATAATGCAACTTATTTAAAGCGCCTTTCAAGTCACCCAAGGACACTGTACAATTAAAAACAAGAATAATACAGCAATCTGCCTCAGCTGGTGTGGAGGCACTCAGAGCCTGAGACCACACACAGGACAGGCTCTCCTTCTGTACCAACTCAGAATCTGTTGCCTGGATGTCAAAGAACAGGATGTCGGGGAACATTAGGGGACACAATAGAAATCTAGTTGTTCTGACAGTTTAGAGATTTGAGATTATTAAATGTTTAAAGATCATTTTTTTAGTCTGCACTTACCTGCCATTTACCAATAAAACACCATAGAGACATAAAACTGTAGACTTAATAAAAGACACCACACTTAATGGGGACAAAAGATTGAAGCTAACAGACACTCATTAAATACCTGCATGGTCTGTGTGATGGACTGGATTATGGCATTGGCCTGCCCCTGGTTCCAGCCACTGACCAGACTGAGCGTGCTCAGTGAGGAAACGATTACACTGGATGGGGCAGCACTGATCTGGCCCACTGTCAGGCTGGTGCTGTCATTGCCTAGCGACTGGATGGTGTCAGGAGAGAGCTGAGGCAGGTTGGCAACAAGAGCAGCAGAAATCTGAACAGGACAGAATGAATTAAAGGGAGATACATAAGATGCAGTCCAATACTACAGGGCCAACTGTGTTCAAAATATTAATCACAACCAAATTTAACACAAATTATAACCAATCAGCACACTTGGACTGCAATTCAAATCACAACAAACCTCAGGTTCAGTTCCATTGCAGTAAAGTTTTAGGCGGTCCAGCATTGTTATACTGTCCTTCTCACCCAAATTCTCATATGAAGACAGAGGGACTAGGCACACAAAGTGGCCAGGGAGACTATGAAATACACAGAACAGTAAAAACAGGGTTGGGAGAAATCAGCCACGAATGTCAAAATTAGAGATGAAAAGCAAGTTATATATTCCATGAAAATCAGTTTCAGTGAACCTATTTTGCCAAACTTTGTAATGAAAGCTTACATGTTCTACATATGCAGTTTAGTGAATTTAATGTAAAGTTTGGCAGAGACTGAGCTCACGACTTTTACATGTTCACAGTCACAAAGGGAAAACGTGTGTACTATTGTCACAGCACTCAAAAACACTTTCAATAAATGCAGTTTTGATAAGGCCTTACACCTTTAAAAAGAGTTATAATGCACACATAAAGCTTAATAATTGATGTTGGTAGTAACCAACAAAAACTTTATAACAAAAACTTTATAAGATGGCATTATAATGCACATGTAAGGCATTATAATGCCATCTTATAAAGTTTTTGAACACATTATAACCCTTCCGGAATGTGTTTATAGAGTATTGTAAGTACTGGGTTTACAGATAAAAAAAGACAGAAAACATAATTGACCAATGTGGTAAAATACATTTTTAAAACATGAATAAAGCATAGAGCAAGTTTTACTTAAAGACAGGAGTTTTACTTACATCCAAAAAAGGAAATGGATAGCTGTCCAGTTGGCAGAGACAAGAAACAGAGAAGCGGGACAGACAGACAGATAGACACTTACCTGACTGGGCTAAAAGTGGGGTTGAGGGTGTAGAGCTGTGTTGTGTAGTAGGATACAACAGTGGCAGAGATGTCTGCGCTGCTAAAGAGCTGAATGTTTGCAGTGTTCTCCAGAAACACACCAAGCTTTGAGGGTAAACCATAAGATATAAGGATGAAATGTGTGTGTGTGTGTGTGTGTGTGTGTGTGTGTGTGTGTGTGTGTGTGTGTGTGTGTGTGTGTGTGTGTGTATGTGTGCTTAAAAACTGTAGTTTTGGGCTGTTGATAATTTAACCCATTGTTAAGTCTCTTTGATGTATGCCTTGGGAATATGAACATAATTATTTGCTAATCCAATAAAGCTCTTTAATGTGAATGAGGTTTATGGGTAGATATAGATATAAATGAAGTTCATGTATAGGGAGAGGTATGACTAGATCACCTGGCTGGAGGAGGAGAAGGACTGAAGGTCGCTCACAGTGACATAACTGATGAATGTGCCAATGTAATTCACAAACCAGGCAGTGGAATTTAGCTCTGGGTCATGTGGATTGTAGCAGCGTGGTGAGGTATCTTTACACATAAAAAAAAAAACAAAAAGGTCAGTCCCAGTGTCTTAAATTGTGCTTCATTCGTATCTTTAAAAGTTCAAAACTATTAACAGGTATCTTGGGTATTGACAGTTTAAATTGCAGTAATTACAGCAAAAGTTAAAAACTAAATGTTATGAATACTTACTGTATGAAACCACATACCTAGTAAGTTATTTACAAGGTTACCGGATTTAGAGAATAATGAGCCAGTGACCATTTCTACCAATTAATTATTTAAAGTTCCTGTTACATAAAGCTTACTGATTCCAAGGTAGGCCTTGATGGAGGAGTAAACATCTGCCTGATTGAAGTCAGCACTGCTGTAGTTGAAGCTGCTGCCCATGACAGAGACTCTGAACATCAAGAATACCAAGACGTTAGTCTGAAACTAACACTCATACATACTAATATGAAGAAATGGAACAAGAGAAAGAAAAAGAAAATAATGCTGGAAATGTCAGTGACTGTGATTATGTAATGGCAACAATAATGGTGATGGTGATAATGATGATGATGATGAGGGACAAATTAGGAATAAAATGAAGCACCAAAAAAACGAGAGGAGGAGAAATGAGAACAAAGTGGCACCACTCTTATTACCAATCCCAACAATCAACTTACAGTTTTCTGAATGAGAGGCAGGAGGCATTGTATATCAAAGAGGCCCTGATAAGGTCTTTGGTGAGGAATGGCAGGTAGTTCTTCAAGGCCTTGTCAAACCAGCGATTTGCCTCAGCTGGTGTGGAGGCACTCAGAGCCTGAGACCACACACAGGACAGGCTCTCCTTCTGCACCAACTCAGGATCTGTTGCCTGGATGTCAGAGAACAGGATGTCGATACATGATATGAACACGTTGTTCTATCAGTTTAGATATTTAAGATTATGAGATGTTTAAAGATGAATGCATAATGTTTTTTTTTAATGTAGATATTTAAAAAAATGGCCAAGTGATTTTGTTTTCTAATATAGTGTTTTAGTACTGTATGTTCCTTTGGAAAAAATAACAGACATAAACATGATAAGGAGAGCACACATAGGAACAGTCAGGATCAGTTATCAGGAAAAACACATGGAAAAACATCAGTTATCAGGAATAACACTTAAACAAATCAGAGAGAACAAATCCACCCAACATCAGCAACAGACATCATGAGAACACTACTGAAAGTTAAAGACCAATATTGATCAGTAGCTCACCAGTTCCAGGTAGTCAGTGGTTCTGTTGTAGTTTCTGAGGACAATGCAAAGCTCTGAAGAGTCGGTGATAACAGCTGGCTTATTGAAGTAGTTATTCAGTTCAGATGGATTAATAGAGTTTAGAACCTGGAAAGTCCACATATTTATATAATGAGTCACTGTCATGAAGTGCTATCACTAAGTTCAAAAATGCGCTCTAACTGCCATTCCAACAAGCCTGTCTCTTGGGAATTGCAGTTAGAGTGCATATTCAGTATCCCATAGATCTGTGTTGGTGAGATCACTGCTCTCGCCCTTCATGAAAGTGGGATGGCTTTCCATGAGGCTATTGATGGGTGAAGTGCTACTGGTATGTTAGGAATCTCTGAGATGGGAGAAGTATGATGGGGGATGCATGAGGGACACCTGTGTGTGCAAGAAGCGCATGGGTTCACTTTCCTAAGGGGAGGGTATTGTGATGGAGTGAATTACTATTTCAGAATATGCTGCCTTTCTAACAGGCCTGGCTCTTTGGTGTTTGGTCACTGTGAGTGTTTAGTGCCCTGGTTTGAGTGACTGCTCTTGCCCTTTTCTACAGTCTCCAATTATGATTACTCCTCAATTAATTATTGTTTAATTTTCCTTACCGTATGTACCAAGTACTGACTAGAATTTATGAATTTATATACAGACTGATTGATGTATAGCTGCCATTTTTACTCTCTAAACACAGAAATGGCACACCGACAAAGAATGAGTTAAGTTATAAGGACTTTACTGATAAGTCTGAGTGCATGTATGTGTTTAAAGTTACCTCAGGTAAGCGATTAGAGGGTATGAGGGAGAGGAAGGCTGACAAGTCAGGCAACCTGAAGTGAAGGAAAGTACTCTGCAGGAACCTGTAAAAGTTCCCACCACTGTAGCAGCGGAGTGGGGTTGGTCCTGTAGGATTAAATGGTTTAAATGAACTAATGAATAAAAATACTTGTGTCTAAATCTGGGGTAAATGAACATTTAAAACATTACATACGAAAATCAGGTTAGTCAGTGATACAGTGTTTTTTTGACGCATAAAAACAATGATACCTTTCAGTAGAAGTTGGATGTTGTGCTCAATCTCCCTTTGAGCTTCCTTATTCAGCAGAGAATGAATGGAGTCAAGTGCATTAATTCTACAGTAGTGAACAGGAAAAAGAACAGCACATTGCTGTTGAGTATTCTTTATGATATTCTGGATATTGGAATTATTATTTAGTGAGGAAATACAATACATGCTATGTAAACACTGATTAGATGCATATGAGAACACAAGGTTTAGGACATGAATCATTGTTTCAGTCTTCAAACATGCAATAATTCACCACACCAGAAAGAGAGACAAAGCTATAAGTAATCGGTCTAGAACTTTATCTCACCCCTCTTGACTTATGTTGCAAGTTCGGTCTTTGACAATGCTGAAATATTGAGCCACTTGCGGCGTGGACAGGCTCTGTAGGAGGGGGCGAAGGCGAACGTTCACCCAGTTTGCAATCTCCACATCTGGGACTGACGGTGATGAGAGGTCTCCTTGATCAAAGATCACCTGAAGAAATGCACTTTTCACTTCCAGTGTGTAGTTCTTCTCTAATCTCTGTGATGAAATAATTAGGCAAAAATTGCAAATCGATAAGGGACCTGATACCATTGCTTGACATGACAGGATGGCAGGAAATACTTGACACAACTTCACAAAAATAAATCCCCAGACAGAGTTCAAACAGCAGTATAACAGAAATGTATAACAATCTGCTCATCAGAAAAAAACAACCATGGCCTGGCACAGCTTGACTAATTACCATTGCAAAATGCATTATCAACTGGTGACAAACTTTGTTTTACTTATTTTGCTTTTTTCTCCTCTTACATTCTGTCTTTATTATGCCTCATGGTATCAGCATAATGATGGTCAATTTTAACATTCATTTTTAAGTTTTATTTCACTGCATTTCAGTTCGCTCCAGTCTTCACTCCACAAAATAGTTCCAGTTCGAGTTAACGACATCTGTGGTTGCTATGCACCAAGTGTCCTACACAGTGATTTGGACATTTCCCTGTATTGTGCAGGGATATGACTGTTGTTGTTGAAGGAATAAAAAATGAAACTGTTGCCTATGAAAACACTTTTTCGAACATTAGTTAGTCTAATCCAATTGAATACCTCAATGGCAGGAGATACAACGTCGAAAAATGCAGCAAATTTGGGTGGTGTGAATGCTCCCATGACCTTCTGCACATCTGCAGAGCTTGTCAGTTGGCCTGGGACAGTGGCCAGTTCAGTTAGCTGTGTCTCTGTGAGGACCATCACAGCATCCACCTGTTTAAAATTCAGACGAAGGAAAAGCTTCGGCCTTAAAGCAAAGTAGTGTAATAAGAGGTGATATACGCTTGTGAAAGGGTTTCTTTTACTGATACATTTAGTATGCTATCCTGAAAGTTTTTTCTAAATTCATCAGGTTTATACCACACATTATGAAATACAAACTTCAATAATATACTGTATACAATGAAATATTTTAGAAATGTAAAGTACTGTGATCATTTTTTTATTTACCCCATTAAAATCATTCTTCAGCATCAAGATGTCTGAGAATGGGGCAAAAATACTAAACTGTCCAAAGTTCTTCACCAGCCAGTTTTTGTCACTATCAACAGATTGAACACATGAAGGACCTGTGAACATAGAAAAAAGGGAATGATAAATAAGCATCTCTCTCTCTCTCTCTCTCTCTCTCTCTCTCTCGCTCTCTCTCTCTCTCTCCCACACACACACACACACACACACTTGCACATGTACCAACATACACACCTTTCGTTGACTGTCCAATCATGTATTTCCTGTTGAAGCTGAAAATGTTTTTAGACTGGGTAGCTGACAGCTGAGCAAAAACACCATTAAATCCTTTGACTCTGCAAAGAAATTAAAATGTACAACTGTTTTATTTAGTCTCTAGCCTTTCCAACATATTCATAATACAATACAGCTAGACATATTTCATAAATGTAAATTCCTTTGACTTTGTAGTCTCTCAAATCATTTGCTTAATGGGTCTTCCACATTAAAATTGTCAAATTTTCCCATCATGGGCAAGCTTACATTTGATGGAATGAGTCACAGCTGATATTTGTTGGAATTATAGAGAGACCTGAAGGATCAATGCTGGGCAGAAACAGAACAAGATATTTCTGGAACCACAGCGCAAAGTCCTCTGGACGGAAGTGGGAGAACTTGGCAGCAAGATCAGTCAGGGTCAGATTCAAAACAATGTCCCGCACAACTGCAGGGATGGCTGTCAGATTTTTCTGAGAACACAACATTAAAAGTGGAGTTTTGATGAACAAAGAACATAAAGTCACAAGCAGTGAAGATTATTAATTTTGCACCAGGTCCTTGTACCCAAAGTTATTTTCAACTGTCACAAAGTAAGTCATGATACTACTCACTACTACAATAGACCAATAATTACTGATAATTGTTTTTTTTTTAAGAAAGGTTTGGCTATTAACGCTTATGAGCTTAACACGTGTTGTCACAGAATTTCACATTAAGATAAACATTATATCATTAGACATGCACACATGCGGCTATAGATGGAGGATATTGTTCACAAAATAATTAGCATTAGTTTTAATGTGGAATGTGGGGTACAGGGTATAGGCTGTTTAGCTTAGATTGGGAGCCTGCAGTAAATCAGATGTTCAACACAATAATACATATGCACAAAAACACATAAAACTGATTGCCTTTGCATTCACCTTGGCTGCTGTGTCAGTGACTGATGTAAAAAATGCTGTGAGCTGGATGTCATTATTAGACTCAAGTAAGCTGGTGAAGGTGTCTCTAACTAGTTTCTCATCCAGTGCGTCGCCATCACTCAGGTCCAGTATGAGTTCTGCTTTCTGACTTGCAGAGAGAGAAGACACCACTGACTCCTGAAAGCACAACACAATTAGTTACTTGCAGAGCAGTTTCTCAAGTGATTATATCAATGCTAACATACTTTTAGCATTGATATTTTTTTCATAAGACCAATAACACTTCTGCATTGCTGGATCCTGTACCTGAGATCAGCATAGTTACATGACTGCCATAGCTGAATCTTCAAACAGAACATATCATATTCAGTGGGGTTACTGACTAATCCAGGAAATCTTGATATGAAAGGTGATTACGCTTTTTGTGAGGTATATTGCCATTTATACTGCATATCTAAACTGCTCAATGCAGATTATCATTTAACTCGTGTTGCACTGTTTATGTATCACCCCTTTGACCACATCCTTGAAACACATGCATGGTTTGATATCATTTTATGTCATCATATTAATAACTGACCACTTGGATGAATTAACTTCTTTAAAAACTAATGTTTGACACAGAAAAAAAATTCCAATGCACCCTGGCAGCGTTTGTGTAAGTATTGGATAATTACGCAAAACCTAAAATTCTTGAAATGACAACTGATCAGGATTTCAATTTTTACTATTTTGTAAACAATTAGAAAATAAGGCTTTAGGTGTTAAACTCTGAAACATCCTTTACATTACGAATCAACAGAAATGGCAAGACAAAACATTTAAATGCTTATTTTTCATTGCAATGTAAACAATGTGCAAGGCAATATGACACACAGTAACAGAACACACATCAGAAAATAATATACAGTATGTCACAGAAGTGAGTACACCCCTGACATTTTATTCCTTTTTTTATTATATCTTTCCATGGGAGAAGTCTAAAGATATAATATTTTTCTACAATGTTAAGTAGGCAGTGTACAGCTTATATAACAGTGCAAATTTGCTGTTCCCTCAAAATAACTCAACACACAACCATTAATGCCTAAACCACTGGCAACAAAAGTGAGTACACCCCTGAATGAAAATTTCCAAATTGTGCCCAAAGTGTCAATATTTTGTGTGGCCACCATTATTGTGGGCTTAGGTCTGGGGACATGCTAGGCCAGTCCATCACCTTCATCCTCACCCAAGCGTGGTCATCTTGGAGGTGTGCTTGGGGTCGTTACCATGTTGAAATACCGCCCTGCGGCCCAGTTTCAAAGGGGGGGCATCATGCTCTGCTTCAGTATGTCACAGTACATATTGGCATTCATGGTTCCCTTAATGAAGTGTAGGTCCCCAGTGTCGGCAGCACTCATACAGCCCCAAACCATGACACTTCCTCCACCATGCTTGACTGTTAGCAGGATACAGTTGTCTTTGTAATCCTCACCTGGTTGCCACCACACACACCTGACACCATCTGAACCAAATAAGTTTATTTTGGTCTCATCAGACCATAAGACATGGTTCCAGTAATCCATGCCCTTAGTCTGTTTGTCTTCAGCAAACTATTTGCAGGCTGTCTTGTGCATCATCTTCAGAAGAGGCTTCCTTCAGGGACGACAGCCATGCAGACCAGTTTACAGATTACAAAGACAACTGTGGCCTGTTAACAGTCAAGAATGGTGGAGGAAGTGTCATGGTTTGGGGCTATATGAGTGCTGCCGGCACTGGGGACCTACACTTCATTAAGGGAACCATGAATGCCAATATGTACTGTGACATACTGAAGCAGAGCAGGATGCCCCCCCCCCTTTGAAACTGGGCCGCAGGGCGGTATTTCAACATGGTAACGACCCCAAGCACACCTCCAAGATGACCACGCCTTGGGTGAGGATGAAGGTGATGGACTGGCCTAGCATGTCGCCAGACCTAAACCCAATTCAGAATCTGTGGAGCATCCTCAAATGGAAGGTGGAGGAGCTCAAGGTCTCAAGCTCAAGGTCAGCTCCGTGATGTCGTCATGTAGGAGTGGAAGAGGATTCCAGTGACAACTTGTGACGCTCTAGTGAACTCCATGCCCAAGAGAGTTAAGGCAGTGCTGGAAAATAATGGTGGCCACACAAAATATTGACACTTTGGGTACAATTTAGACATTTTCACTTAGGGGTGTACTCACTTTTGTTGCCAGTGGTTTAGACATTAATGGTTGTGTGTTGAATTATTTTGAGGGAACAGCAAATTTGCACTGTTATATAAGCTGTACACTGCCTACTTTACATTGTAGAAAAATATTATATCTTTAGACTTCTCCCATGGAAAGATATAATTAAAAAGGAAAAAAATGTCAGGGGTGTACTCACTTCTGTGACATACTGTATATAAATAATGTTAATTATTGAACAAAACAAAAACACTAAGTAAAAACGAAAATCTTGATTGCCAACATCAAATACCACCAGCAACACCAGTAAGGGTTTCTCAATATCAACTTAGAGACAAATGCAGAGAACGGCAGTACAAATAAGGTGTGTCTTACCCCGGTAATGTTCAGCTCTTTAAAGGCAGTGTAATCTACTTCTTTGGAGAAGGGACCCAGGTTGACGTCCAGCCATTCGGCATCATTGCGGATGTTCAGCCGGCAGGCTGCAAAATAAAGCACACGTGGGTCAAAGTCTGAGGTAAGCGCCAAGACCTCTGGAAATTACTAACAGTTTTGAAAATGACATGCTTTCGCAAGGCTCCGGAGGTGAGGGCAAGCCCAATTACCTATTTCGCTGAACGGGGCCAAAAACTGCTTCAGATGATTTACCAGGACGTTGGCCATTGCCTTCCTGCTCGGGAGTGGCAGGCTGGAAAATACCTTGCCCATTCCTTTCACACTACGAGAGAAGAAATAGCAAGATATCAAAGGCGGGGTAAATTTGTAGCCGTCACGATGAATTGATACACTGAGGAGCCATCAGAGCCATTACACAAGTGCTTACACGACTTGGTAGTTGGTGCAGTTCGCCTGTGCAGTTGTGAGAGTGAGCATCTCTGCGGTGAAACTGGGTAGGACAGGAATGAGTTTCACGTGGAACCAGGCGATCCAGACTGATGTCTCAAACTGCGGGAAATTCACGCTGATGACTTGGAAGGTGCGGTTCATGACTAGGTCTCTGACGGGCGGAGCAATTTCTGGAATCTGTGGAAACAGGACAGACATAAGCATTTGTAAGGTAGGGTTGTAGGGTGTAGGGCAGAGTGGTGGAAATTTTTGTGGTCTTGAAGGCATGATTTACCTCAGGAGCCGCGCTCAGAGCTGTCAGGAATTGGTCCACGTTTTCAAGAGCATCTCCCTTCTCTAGGCGATCAAAGACAGCCTCCATTTTTGCGGAGTCATTCAGTGCTCCGGATGTCAGGGTCAACTGTGCTGCCTGGGATGGTGTCAGCAGGTCCAGAGACTCGAACTACGGCACGCAAAAGAAAAGCGTTTACAGGCGTGCTCCGCCAGCAAGTTTACAGCCGAGTTGAAATTAATGATCAGGAAATGACGCAAGGCACTTACGCCAGAGAAGTTCCCGTTTAGCTTTTGCAGATCTTCCAGAGGCGCATAATCCACAAAGTCGCCAAAGTTCTTCTGAAGCCAGTCTTTGCTGCCAATGGTGTCGGCAATGCAACCAGGATCTGAAACAAACACAGCACACAAACATGATATCTGCTCTTATTCTGAAGAGGGAAAACAGTGTCCAGTCTTTGAGAAATCTTCTCAAAGCCTGGAAATCTTTTACCCAGCCTGAACCTTGTGAGTCTCCTCTCGATAGGAACAGATACAGGAAGTTCCTGTTTAGCTTTTGTACGCCTTTTAGGATAGAGAACTTTTTCAAGTTTTTCTTTAGCCATTCTAAAGTGCCGTTTGCAAGATATCTGGCAAGAACTCAACAAGAATATGCTTTCCCTTTTTCATGTTGCCCTGCTGCATATATTCATTAATTATTTGTACACCATACACTCATGTGACTCCCACACTGCAGGCAAACACCAAAATATCTTTGTCGTTGCTGTGAACTTGGGTATTAGTAACATGTCAGATGGGTGTCTGCCTGTCTCTATTGTACTAATGTGCATTTCTGATATGTGTTTTATGTAAAGAAATATAAGTATGGTATTTTATTATGTTTTGGTACAGTTATGTGTAATTCTATTTAAATGTTAAATGTCAATGAGGGTTTAAGTAATAATAATAATGCCTTTGGAGCTTCCCCCTTGTAATAGTATAACCCATTTTCACCAAAGTTATGTGTGTACCTAAGAGGTGTCTTATTTCTCTTTTTGAGAGTGTAGGAGAAAGTGCTGCTGGTTACCAGAGGGAGCAGTAAGTACAAGGAACACTTATGCTTTGTGATTGTGAATGTTTTCATTCATTGGTATTTGGTTTCTTTGTTTTTGTGTGAAGTACACATTCTTTTCTGTTAAATAAAAATACATTTTGGATTGTCATTGGACTGTTGGAGGTCTATTTCAGACCCTTCATTTACCTCACACAGTCAGTCAGTATCCTGTTCCATGAGGTGTCGACTCTGGTCCCTCACACATACATACATACAGACACATAGACTCACACACATGGCGTATGGCTGCTATATCAGTTCATAACCATGGTGGAAATATTCTTAATTGTTCCATTCTTTAGGTGTGCCATGATTTACTTCTCTTGCTAAAATTAAGTATATGAAGTATATGATTGGCAGAAGAGCAGTTTGACTCATTTACCTGTGATGTCTTTTCTTGACAGGAACCCATAGATAAAATGGCTGTAAACAAACATTTGTTGTTTGATCTTGATGACCCCAAATTGTTGGCTGAGACCCTTGATGCTGAAAAACAAAAACATTTAACAACTGTTAGTGGCACTGTATGATTGTGGTCAAAATTGGACGATTGAAGGTTTTTAATGCCTCGTCAGAACAGAGTCAGCTGACAGAACACATTTGAACGGGCGAGCAGGAGATGTGACAATGTGTTTCAAATATTTTCAGTATGAGATTTTGTGTTATGGATTGCTGAGGTGAGTACATCTAATTTAGCATTTAAAGGAGTGAGTATTTTGAACATTCTATAAAAAAATGCATTCTTCAACAATGTAAGAATCTAAACTTCCAAGCTATTTTCTATGGTGCCCAATGTTTTGAGAGCATTCAAGGTCAAAGCCGTATTTAATGCTTCTAATTATAGAGGGTGGGGCATAAATTCTGAACACATTTTAAATGCTACTATCTTGGATTATAAAAAGTTCAAACTATATTTTTTAAATAACTGATATTCACAGGTTTTACATATTATCAGAGGTGTCAATCCCAGGTTCAGAAAGTAAAACTCCTGCCACGTTTTCCTTCTAACACAGGTGACTTCACTGAGAAGCTGATCTACCTGTCTTGAGTGCTCATTACGATCAGGTGATTCAGAGTTGGTTGGATCAAATTTGTGGCAGGGTTTTTACTTTCTGAACCCGGGATTGACACCTCTGCATATTATCTAAGATTTTACCATTTCATACAGGTGTTTACTCCCCGGGTGAGACCACCTCTCAGCACCCACCCCCATCTGCCGAGACAGACAGACACACACTGCTTCTGTGGACGGGAACTTCTCAGCCAGCAAGGGCGCCTGCAGTTACAGGGCGCCTGCAGTTAGGGGGCGCCAATGTTCCAATTGCAGCGATATGATACACAGAGCTACTTTTTTTTTTTCCCCCCAAGCGCTCGTGGCGCACCCCACGAAATGGCGCCCAGGGCCAAAACCACTACCTCACACAAATGGCTGCAATTGGTCAACATTCCTGTAAGTAATGCTGCCTTTGTGCATGGCTGTGCATGATTGCTGTGGATAATATAGGGTTTCTTTTGGGATAAATGGGTTTCTTTTTCTGTGATAACATGATGACAGCAAACTGTCTATGTATATGTAAAAATATACATTTAAGGACTGTCTTTTGGGATGTTGCAACCATTTTACTTTGATACTCTTCTGGGCCCTCCAACATGTCCAGATTATCTTCCCCTTGTCCTGTTCCCTAACCTACAGCAACTGGGTCCTCACCCCAGCCTTCCTTAATTTCTTCATGCTCCCCAGTCCACTTTGTTGCCTTTGCCATTCCCAAGAAAACAAATACAGTATACTGGATGGCACTGCTTACATTTCCTGGTAGCCTACACAGGTGAAGTTCATCTGACTGAGGTGTATCATGAAGTTTTTGGACAGGTAAGGCAGAAGAGGAAGTAGTCGGATGTTCACCCATGCCTGAACAAATTCAGTACTCTGTAGACTGTCTGGGGTGAGAGTGTCCAGACCTCCAAACATGGCTACAAGGTCAGTGGTCTGCTGTGATGGGTTCTAAAACATAAAAGAGATAGATTTATATTTACATTAGCAAACGTATAGCAATGACACGATAAAATATTATGATAAAGGCTTTTGTGGTGGTAGCAAACAACACAGTGGCCAGCCAAATGACCTTGCCAAGGTTGTCAGTCACTGAGTTGTTCACTTCTGCCACAATGTGGCAGAAACTGGTATTACGACACTGGATGGATTGAAACTTGTTATTTAGCATGCTAACTGGGATAAATATCTCAGCAGCCCAATACATAGACATCATTTATGTGAAATGAATACAGAAATCCTACACATAGCACTTTTAATATTGTAATACTTTACAATATTACTTTACAATGTAACTTTACAACTTTACAATTTTAAACACTGTTGTGTGTCATACCATTTTTAAACTTATATTCACTTAAATACTAAAATGACCCCCCACCAAAAAAGATCAACAAAAGACAAGGAATTTCCTGTTGATGATATTGAGTAAGAAACTCTTCTTACCACATGAACCAG
This sequence comes from Setipinna tenuifilis, assembly GCA_030347295.1. Taxonomy (NCBI): domain Eukaryota; kingdom Metazoa; phylum Chordata; class Actinopteri; order Clupeiformes; family Engraulidae; genus Setipinna; species Setipinna tenuifilis. The sequence continues at coordinate 4,110,993 of CM059286.1, forward strand.
GATGCTAAGTGTCGACTTTATGATTTGCCCCAGGTTAGCCTGGACCAGCCTGGATTTCTCCAGCCCAAGGCTACTGTTGGTGTGGCTTTCACAAAGCAAGTGCTGGGTCACATTTTCCACTGCCTTCAGAATCTTAAGGGGCAAATCATCAAATATGTCATTCTTCCAATAAAGAAAAACACAATACATACGTACATCACTAATTTTATTGTATTTCCTTCTTGAAATGACATCTGCTGCAATGCAATGTAGATGTTCTTTAACCCTGATACCAAGATGGACCCCTAAATGGTAAAGTAGTTCATTGGTGACAGTTTTTTATTAGTCTACCAACTAAAATTACTGCCTCTAGGGTGGTTTCAGATAGCATGTTGTGTGTGTGTGTGTGTGTGTGTGTGTGTGTGTGTGTGTGTGTGTGTGTGTGTGTGAAAAAGAGAGCAGAGCTCATAAACATACTAGATTAGTTTGGCTCAGTACAGTACAGCTTTTATATAAGGTGGAAGGTCACCATGTTTCCGTCCTTCTACATCTAAATGCTGTATTCTTTCCTTAGTTTCACTTCAACATCTTGACTTTAAGGCAAGGCAAGGCAATGCAATTGCCTGATTGAACTTGTTCACATTGTAATGCACAAATGCATGAGCTTACAATCACTGGATCTGAATCATAATCAATGAAACATCTATATTTTTATATAGGCCTACAGGAAAATTTACAAATTTAACAACTGCAAATTAGTTGACTTACCAGAGAACTTGTATAATGCACTGAGTGTGAATTACACTGCCTTTCAGTTGAACTGTTGAAAGTGCTGATAAACAAGACAAATAAACATAACAGAACAAAAAAAATAGTCAAACTTAATAGTTGAAACATGAGAAAGATAACAATGATATAAACATTATTTCTTTAATGTTTTTTGTTTAAAGTCACCAGACCATTGAACTATGTTGCCAGAGGGAACAAAACATACCTGTTCTCGAAAACACATTGTCCCAGGCCTACAAGAAATATCATAAAACAACAAAGAGACTGAATTTGTGTCTGCACCTCGACTTAATAAAAAATAATTTGAGGCTGCCATGTAAGTTCATTTTTATTTTTCTAATCAAGCACGCTAATCTCATCTCTCAAGCAACAAGTCTTTCTTTTCATACTGGTTAATAGAAACATTACCAATCATACTAGCTCTACAACAGTCCTTTCATTATGAAACAAACCAAATTGATTAAATTGAGGACTTTAATAGCAGTTATTCATTATTATTCGGAATTATACGCTTACCATTTATCTGAGTTGAGTTGCACTGAAATATATGTTGGGGGTGGGTGGGGAGGACAACAATGTCAGTACACAGGAGACAAAGTTATGTATTTTGAGAACATATAAGATTTTTCCATTTATATATCCACACATAAGCCTACACTGGTTTTGTTTGAGTGTGTGCGTGTATAAACAGACATTAGCATACCTCTGCAGCCAAAGATGGTGACAAATAGCCTAAAGAGAATAAAACTGATATTAGAACAAAACATTAACTTCAAAGAATAACAGACAAGCAGAATGGGATAGATAGATAGATAGATAGATAGATAGATAGATAGATAGATAGATAGATAGATAGATAGATAGATAGATCGATAGATCGATCGATCGATCGATCGATCTTTTTTTCTATGTTAAGGGTGGTCAGAGGCAAACATACCTATTGAAGCATTGTGTCCCCTCAAAGACATAGGGGAAGTACTGCCTCAAACATTTACAGGCTCAACACCCCTAATCCTAGTTGTCACCTGACCCATCTGTCAATTTGTAAAACCTATTCTGGCCTTTGGGTCAAAACGTTTGTCCACTACATCTGAACAAAAGGTTAGTATCATGTCATAGGAATTTTACAAGATAGGCCTAGGAATTTCACTGCTTGCATTCACCATGGCAGTAATGGTAAAGTTTCTAAATTAGTTATTGGGAGAAGACAAGCTATGTTTGATCAACATGACAGTGCTGACAACTGCATATTGAAACAAAAATGTACTGCTGGTTCAGAAAATAGCTGCATCAAATATAGGGAGTTTACTTTCTGATGAACTGAATGCCAATCTGGAATGGGTAGGGATAAAAGTAAAACCAAGCTAATGTGGTGGATTTATTAGGAGGATAAACAAGTCAAATAGTTTAACATTGATGGTAACATGATTCCTGAGGAAGCTTTTTTTAAAAAAAAAAAAAAAAAGATGGTAGCTACCATTAAATACTGAGTGACTGAGAATTGGTTTTAGAGCTTGACAGATTAAAAGCTATAATCTTCTTGTCAAGATAAAATAAATTGGGGATTTACCAATCAGCAGCTCAGTGGGGAGTTCAAATGTGATGTGACGTGACCAACCTGTAGACAACCTTGTCACCTTATAAGGACCCTGGCAGTCTACATCACTCAGCGTCGTATCTCTGCACACGCACATTGCGCACAGTGCGTAGGGCACCACCAAGTGCTTGTGGCGGCACCACCAAAAAAAACAGGCTCGTGAAAAAATCATCACAATAGGCTAGGTAGTAGTAATGATGTATATCCTATAAATGTGTAAAGCATGTTAATGTTTCTAAGCATTAAAAAAGCAACATAGCGTCTTTGAGTACCATGAAAAGCGCTATACAAAACTTATGTATTATTATTATTATTATTATTATTAATAACATAGGCCAATTTGCTCCAAAAAGGGCAAATCTCCTTTGCGGCCCCTTCTCCATTCTACTCCTGGTGCCCCCCCTCCCCCTCCCAGTCTTAGGTAAGTTAGGTTAAGTTTGGCAGACAAATGTTTGGACATGGCCTTGAAAAGGCATCTAAAGTCGGGAGCGGAAAAAAGAAGAGAGAGCGAGATGAAGCTCAGGTGTCACTTGCAGATAAGACCGTGTTTTAAATAAATAATGATGATACAAAGTTCATTTTGTAGGGCTTGTCTTGCTCTGTACCATCAACACACTTTAACGTTTGCTTCCAGGCTACTAGCCACGTTTAGACTGTTAACAAGTGTTGCAAATGAAATGAAGTTGTAAGTGATTGATGTTGTCTATCTAGTTTAGGTTGTGGATATAAATATGGACATGGACTATTGAAAGCAATTAATCATTGTCACTTGACTGTTTTCAGTTAACGCTCGGATAAGACTAGCGCGTTCTTCCTCAGGTTGCTAGCTTGCTATGCTATTTTTGTCTGGTCTCGTGACGAATACTCTATTCCTTTTTGTTATGTAAGGGATAATGTATTGTCCACGGGCGACTATAGGAAAATATTTCTCGTCAGGGGCGAACAGCACCCCGACGCCGAAGGAAACGAAAAGATGGCTAAACGCCAGCCTTGTATGGACATGTTAACTAGCTAGCTCCCTCGACATGCTAACTTGTAAGATTGCCTGGAACCAAAGTTAGTAGAGAAAAAATCAAGTCCAGAAGTACAATACTAGCCCTCCACTTAAGTTAACGTGATGGTACTTATGATGATGGTAAAAATATATTTATTAAGAAAATGATCATATGTCGTCTGATTTGTGAACTAGTCAGTTTATTGTATTCGGGTTCGCTGGCTAACGTCACCAGGCTGGGTCTCCAGTTTGCGCAGTAGCCTGGGGCCGGTTGCACCAACAGGGCTTAAGACTAGTCTTAACAAAAGTCGGTCCTAACTCAACGTTCTAAGTCCAACTAGATTGTTACGCCCGTTGCACCAGCGGGACTTAAGCCTTTTTCTCGCTAAGACCGGGCGTAAATTTTGGCATTCACCCCCTATTCCGACATCCCATTAGTCAGACATCCCACTATTCAGACATACCACCATTCAGACATCCCACTACTCAGACATCCCGCTATTCAGACACTTTTTAGTAGCGCTATTCCGACAGTTTTTTTTCCACAGTTAATGATTGACAGCTGCTCTCACGAAGCGGGGCTGCTTGATTAATTGGGTTCAGCTGATTCAGAAAGTAGGCCTACTTAAATCCTACATTGAGTTTTGTTTAATAAGCACACTATTTATCAATATATAGCCTATATGCATATATTATTTTTAAACATGGCAGCGAAAAAGAAAGTCCTACGACATAACGAGCATCAACTCAATTTAATGGTCACCTCCCGATGTGCCTTCTTTGTGAACGTGTTTTCGAATGAGGCAATGAAACACGAAACGAGCACCTGACCAAGATACACACTGCAAGGCATCAGAGGATAGCCCACGTTTTTTTCCCCTAAGCCCTAAAGGAGTATTATCAAAGCGCAACATTGTTACCTTGTTTTGTCGGAAGGGAAGTCAAACACAGACCGAGTTGGTGTTATCACGCATTTCTCTTTTAATTGCGAAATCGGGATCACCGTTACTTTTTGGAGAAAGACTTGTTCTTCCTGTCAATGAAGAGGTCCAGTGCTGCAGAGCAAGATCCAGCATCGGTGTGGAGGGCCATGCCACTCAGCAATGTGGCACGGAGGATCAACGAGATGGCATCGGATACTGAGGAACAGTTGTGTAAATGTCTGCGTCAGTATCCATTCAGCATACAGCTGGATGAAACGACTACTGCAGACAACAACGCTATGCTGATGTGACAGACATAGGCCCTACCAGGGGAAACGATTCTTTAATCTGAGTTTTATTGCGCGTACAGTGCATAACTCCTTGTTAATTGAGCGCACCTATCCCGTTTACTCCTGCTGCTGTACGTGTCTGTCGCTGCTGCTTGTCTTTACGTTGTATTGATATTAAAAAAAAAAAGAAAAGAGGAAAAAAATCCCTTGCCTGCTGTCACACGGACCAGTTTTCCTTTCCCTAACTTAAATCCGAAAAACTAGTTAACAGGGACTTTGACTACAGTCGGTTTTGCCTCCAGGGTAGGCCTTGGTTTTCAGCGTCACAATAAAACTATTCATGTCGGAAAAGCGGAATGTTTCAAAAATAGCAACATGCCCCTACTCCGACAATGGAAAAAAAAATTGTCGGAATAATGATATGTTTTTAAAAAAATGATAATGTCGCTACTCCGACAATTGGACGATAATGTCTGACTAATGACATGTCTGAATAGTGACATGTAACCGTAAATTTTACACCTGGTCAGGGGTAGGCGTAAATGTAAGATGTGGCCCAATTTCTATAGTTACGAGAACGGGAGCAACACAAATGGCACGTCTTGTACACAGGCTGTACCACGAAAGAGCTTTCCGGAGAGAGAGAGTGATACGGGATAGAACTAACCCCCTTGACATTTATAATGACGAGGAGCTCATACAGAGATTCCGATTTAGCAGGAGGGAGCTGTTAACTTTAATTGAAGAACTGTCGCCAGATCTCATTTTAACTGAGCGCAATGCGGCAATACCACCAACCTTACAGGTACTAATAGCCCTGCGATTTTAAGCAAACGGGGCATTTCAGAATACCGTAGGGGACATGGTTGGGGTTCACAAGTCAACTGCCTGCCGTGTTATAAGGAGGGTCTCTGTGGCACTGAGTCGTCGTCTCCCGCGGTAGGTTCGTTTACCAAACGAAGCGGAGTGTGCTATCATTAAGCAACGGTTTCAGCAGGCCTCTGGCATCCCTGGCATCGTAGGCTGTATTGACGGGACACATATCCGTATCCAGGCACCATCAGAGCACGAGTACCTGTATGTCAACCGAAAGGGAAACCATTCCATCAATGTGCAGATTGTATGTGATACGAGCTACAGCATTTTAAACTTGGTGGCACGGTGGCCTGGGTCAGCCCACGATGCCAGGATCCTCCGGGAAAGCCGACTGCATGACATCATCTACTTCTGGGAGACAGTGGGTACCCCTTGAAGCGCTGGCTCATGACCCCATTCATCGCTCCGAGGACTCAGCAGGAACGGCGATACAACACCATCCACGCCGCCACAAGGTCTGCAGTTGAGCGATGTATTGGAGTTCTCAAGCGCAGGTAGGCTAAGTTTGCGCCTTTAAAACCCAGTGTCAGGCATTTACTAGCCTATCTACGGTGCTGATTATTTCTATGACACTAAATTAAACCAATCACTGTTAAGTCTAATCAATTGTGAATTGATAGGTTCCACTGTCTACATGGGGAGATGAGGATGCACCCAGAGAGAGTCTGCACCGTTGTAGCAGCATGCACTGTACTGCACAACATTTGCATCGCCAGGAGGATTCCTCTACCAAGGCAAAATCATCTGCTGATAGAAGAGGAAGATGACCACGTCATAGCTCCTCATGATGATGTCTCCGGACGACTCATCCGTGCTCATATAATTAATAATTTATAGGCTACGTGTGTGTTCAATTCAATAAACAATCTACTATACAGCATACAATTAATAAATGAAAAGTTTGAACGGATTACACTTGATTACAGGCTATTTTATTGTTCTAGTTATTGCTCTCGATTAGTTTTTTTTCTTCTATAGAATGGCGAAGGAACGGTCTTCATGAAATATGTGTTCCGCCGGCCTTGCAATTTGCTGGTGGAGCAATTGGATCTCCAGTTGCAGCTTCTGCTTTTCCAGCTCCAACTTCTCCTGCTCTGTGTTAAGTTTTTTTGTTTCTGTCTCCACACGAATTATCTCCTTCTCAAGGAGAAGTTGTTGGAGATCAGTCCTCCGGAGTGGCCGATTCACTGTCCGCAGATGGTTTGCGGAGACTGGAGCAGGACTGGGCGGAGGCGAAGCCTCCAATGAATCTATAAGTAAAGGACTGATTAGGGAACGCCCTATTAAGAATATACTATTTAAAATGTATTAAAATGTATTTTAGTTACACACCTTCACATCCTTCTTCCTCAGTTCTTTCACTGCTGACCGAAAGCTCCCCGGTGCACAGGCCTATGCCACTCTCCTCACCATCCAAACCAGCGAAGTCAGGAGAACCGTCTCCTCCAAATATATCAATGATTATATTACTGTAAATGGAGGATTTTGGAGGAGGACCTCCACCGGTTGGGTGTTTTTTCTGGTCAGATGCGTCTTTTCTTGCCTTGCTTAATAAATCTTTCCATTTCTTCTTAACGTCTTTCACAGTCCGTAAACAGTCGGAATAGTTGTTAACGGCCTCCGTTATTTCGGCCCAAATTGACATTTTTTTCCTGTTAGTTACGGTATTGGACTGTTTAGCCGTCAATACGTGTTTGTGCTCACTATAAAGCTCTATTATTTTTCTAATCTCACCGTCGCTGAAGTTCAATTTTCTTTTCTTTGGAGCTGACATAGCTATCTCAAAGTTCAAAGTGGTTGATCAAAGTGGTAGATGACTGGCAGGTAATGAGAAACCGTTTAGCGTATCACAGCAACGTTCATTCTTCGTTCTAAAATAGAATTCTCACATGGACGCGCGTCCCTACGACCTGGCTTAGTTAAGACCAGGCGTAAGTTCCGCTGGTGAAATAGACCTAACATCTGTCCTAAATATTGGTCTTACCAAAGACCACTTTAGCAGTTATGACCAGGCTTAGCTAAGCCCTGTTGGTGCAACCGGCCCCTGGTGACCAGAGGAGATTTCTCTAACGGCCGGTTCACATTACAGCGAATTTCGCTTCGCTCTCATTGACTTTGAATGGAGGCGAAATTTCGCCTTCCCAGGGCGAAGGCAGGCGAATTCGCCGAGGGAGGCGAAATACAGTTGGCAAAACCTGAACTTCATGCAAATTAGACCACACAAGCACCAATCAATTCAGCGTGTGATGTGTATTGTACGTGACGTCTTGTGTAGAGGCGGGAGTATCAAAAAAAAGTCTGACCAACATGGCGGCCACCAGTGGAGTCAGTAGCGTAAAAACATTTACATGATTAAAAGGTTTCTTGTTGACCAAAAGTGTGTTCATCAGCACGGATTGTTGTTTAGATGTGATGTGAATATAATCGAGGCAAATACAGGTCCTTCTAAAAAAATTAGCATATTGTGATAAAGCTCATTATTTTAACTAATGTAATGATAAAAAATAAACTTCTACATATTTTAGATTCATAGCACACCAACAAATATTTCAGGTCTTTTATTGTTTTAATACTGATGATTTTGGCAAACAGTTCATGAAAACCCAAAATTCCCATCTCAAAAAATTAGCATATCATGAGAAGCTACTCTAAACGAGCTATTAACCTAATCATCTGAATCAACGAGTTAACTCTAAACACCTGCAAAAGATTACTGAGGCTCTTAAAAACTCCAGTTCATTACTCAAAACCGCAATCATGGGAAAGAGGGCCGACCTGACTGCTGTCCAGAAGGCCAGCATTGACACCCTGAAGCAAGAGGGTAAGACACAGAGAGAAATCTCTGAGCAAATAGGCTGTTCCCAGAGTGCTGTATCAAGGCACCTCAGTAGGACGTCTGTGGGAAGGAAAAACTGTGGCAGAAAACGCTGCACAACCAGAAGAGACGACCGGACCCTGAGGAAGATTGTGGAGAAAGACCGATTCCAGACCTTGGGGGACCTGAGGAAGCAGTGGACTGAGTCTGGAGTAGAAACATCCAGAGCCACAGTGCACAGGCGTGTGCAGGAAATGAGCTACAGGTGCCGCATTCCCCAGGTCATGCCACTTTTGAACCAGAAGCAGTGGCAGAAGCGCCTGACCTGGGCTACAGAGAAGCAGCACTGGACTGTTGCTCAGTGGTCCAAAGTACTTTTTTCGGATGAAAGCAAATTTTGCATGTCATTCGGAAATCAGGGTGCCAGAGTCTGGAGGAAGACTGGGGAGAAGGACATGCCAAAATGCCTGAAGTCCAGTGTTAAGTATCCACAGTCAGTGATGGTCTGGGGTGCCATGTCAGCTGCTGGTGTTGGTCCACTGTGTTTTATCAAGGGCAGGATCAATGCCGCTAGCTATCAGGAGATTTTGGAGCACTTCATGCTTCCGTCTGCTGAAAAGCTTTATGGAGATGAATGTTTCATTTTTCAGCACGACCTGGCACCTGCTCACAGTGCCAAAACCACTGGTAAATGGTTTACTGACCATGGTATCACTGTGCTTAATTGGCCTGCCAACTCTCCTGACCTGAACCCCATCGAGAATTTGTGGGATATTGTAAAGAGGAAGTTGAGAGACACCAGACCCAACACTGTGGGTGAGCTTAAGGCCGCTATCGAAGCATCCTGGGCCTCCATAACACCTCACCAGTGCCACAGACTGATTGCCTCCATGCCACGCCGCATTGAAGCAGTCATTTCTGCAAAAGGATTCCCGACCAAGTATTGAGCGCATAACTGAAGATAATTATTTGAAAGTTGACTTTGTTTGCATTAAAAACACTTTTTTTATTGGTTGGATGAAATATGCTATTTTTTTGAGATGGGGATTTTTGGTTGTTCTTTACTTTTTTAACAAACTTATCAATATTAAAACAATAAAAGGCTTGAACTACTTCAAATGTGTGTAATGAATGTAAAATGTATGAAAGTCTAATGTTTATCAGTACATTACAGAAAATAGTTAACTTTATCACGATATGCTAATTTTTTGAGAAGGACCTGTAGACGACCGTAGATTGCCATCTAAGCATTTGGTTTTTTTTTAGTATTTAGTAAGAAACTGGTGTTTGAAATGAACATGTTTTAAGGCATTTTGTAAACATTTGACCATTACATTTTTTTTTACATTTTAGGGGAAGCAGAGCATCCCTTGCAGTCTTAGAGAAATCTCCTCTGCCGTATAGCTTATACAACATAGTCCGGCAAGAACACCACTGCAGATATTTTGAACACTCAAACTGTTGAGCTAGCTGACAGGCTACTCAACTTGCTAGTGAGCCGGCTAAGCACTTGGTACTTTTACGTGACGTATGCAATTTCGCCGACCACGCCCCCAGGCGAAATTCGCCTGCTGTCTGAACCCCCGTAAGACTGCAAGGGAAGCTCTGCTTCCCCTAAAATGTAAAAAAAAATGTAAGGGTCAAATGTTTACAAAATGCCTTAAAACATGCCCATTTCAAACACCAGTTTGTTAATAATAGGCCCATTATCACAAATCAACTGAGTTGGTGTTGTTAACTTAGCATTCCACTTTGTTCTCATGGCCAACGCATTTCCTCATAGACGTCCAACTTCAATGGGCCAGCACGGACCCCTAATTTCTATGCATGGAAACTGGATCTGGTCATTGGAGAAATGCCATTTTTTCTCCCGCCCCCGGACGCAGAGCGTCTCTCTGTGGGTTGACACTGGTCACGTCGGACGTGACACGTCAAACGCCTCCAATGCATTAGCCGTGTTCGGATGAGGGTAAATGTCTGCAGACGGATGTAGCCGCATGTAATCAGCAATGCATTGTGGGCTGAAAATGTTGCATTATGGTTAGACCTTGTGTCAGAGTTGGCAGAAAGGCGTGGCGCTGTCACAAAAATGTCACGAGGTCAGATGACCTAAAAACCCATGTGATGTAGTCGCATGTAGACAAATCGTGCAAGCGCTTGCAGTTGCTTTTCCACGGCTACAATCGTCTTACTAACGCCTCCATGGTGACGCAACTTCGCCCTGGTTGGTTTAAAGTTCATTGACATCTGGACACGGATGTTGTGTAGCGCTCTGTCACGGAACTTCTCATCTTATATGTACGTTATTTTAGTCCAGTTTGAAGACATATCTTTTCTCTCTCTTTTTAGCTTGTTCTGGGGCGTGTATCTGATGCTGTCAAGCTCAATCTTTTATTTATTTATGTATTTGTTAATCTCGTTTTTATTGTATTGCTTTGTGTCAGTAGGCTATACCTATTAATGATCTTTGGGTTATGGTTTTGCCGTGTTATTTTTCATCCTTGTGTTGTGCAGCACTTTGGGAAATCTCTGTTGTTTTGTTTAAATGTGCTATTAAAAAAACGACTCGACTTGACTTGAAGTCTCAATGCACCCTACTACAACCGCCCGCCCCCTCCTTGTCCCTCACACACAACACATGACCTCTCCGCCATCTACTACGAAGATCAGGTGGTGTAAACCGGCGCCTTTTAAACACCCACCCATCCTGCGAGGTGGAGTTCTTGCTGACGTATGTAGCCAAAGTCAGACAAACATAGACAGACCGATTTGTTACTCGAACGGGCCTACTGTCAATGAAGTCCGTCAAACGCATTCGCAAAGGATCTCGGGAAGGCAGCGCGTCTGTTTCACCAGCTCCGTCGCGTCCAAAAGTTGAGCTCTGCTGAACTTTATGCAAATTAATCCGTTAATTAAGACCAGAAGGAACGGTTGCCATGGTTGCTATGTCCAGTTGGTTGGCTAGCCACAAACACACACCAACTACGTGTTCTCGAAGTCATGGTTCTTAATAAGCCTTCATAAAAGCTTTACCTCTTTACTTTTGAAGGAATAGTGTAGAGAATAGAAAAACTTTAAATTTGGAGGGGACATCGGTTACGCCCACGTAAAAATGTGTCACGTCCAAATGAAAGGAGGCGCCACGATTTTCTAGAGAAGGAACGAAGGCTAGAATTAATGTATTAAGGTAAATGGACAAATTTTATGATTAAGTTGGCAGTGAGCTTCCCCTCTTTGGAATACCAGCATCCGCCACTGCTGGTGACCAATTTGAAAAATCGAAAGTCTGGCTACATTGAAAACAATGCCATTCCCTCAGTCCATTTCTTCTACTGTCTATGATCCAGTCACATAAAACGTCCATTTCTTCTACTGTCTATGGTGTATGGGTCTACGGTCCTCAGAAGTTCCTAGCGAAGTATCAACAGTAATGGCCATGCCCCCGGCCCTCTATACTGCCCTTCTACTGTCTGCTACATAGAAAAACTTTAATTTCTATACATATGCTTGTTTTTTTTTTCAAATAAGACTATATGTGTGCCTTTATAAGCTGGTGGTGTTTATTCATACATGACAACATTAATTAGGCCTAAGTATTAATCCTGAAACAAAAGTATTTATTGGCTGTTGTCCTAATTTCTGTAAAGAGAATGAGTAGTTTGCCTTCATAAGAATTAGTGTCTCTGTGTAGCAGTGGAAATACATTTGGAAGAGTCAGCAGAAACATAATAGGAAACTGTATTCCCTCAAACCTAATGCTGTAAGAGTTAGGTCTATGTTTGGAATTTCCGTATAAGGCTAAGAAGTATGACTTTCCTGCATCTGAAAATGGCACAGCTATTTGCCAAATATGCATGAAGGAAAGCCATGTATAAGGTAGACAGAGAAGGTGTGATGGTCAGAATGGTCAGGAGATGCTCTGTCTAGTGTGACTATTCTCTCGGTGAACGCATTAAAGATCAGGTGAACAGAAAGATTTCTTCTGTCTTCTTCCTGAATCTTTTTGGGGTCCTCTCGGGGAACAACACTATTACACAGAAAATTGTACAGGGAATTTATACTCATAACATTCTCTCAGGAAAGTGCCACAAAAGCATTTCAGTAATGTTGCCTGGCAACTTAGCGCTAAAAACTCCTGTCTGCATTACAACATTGTGAGTGTACTGTATATTGAACTGAAACTGGATTGTGGTCCACACCCTTTCAAAACAACTCCACCTCCAAACCAAGTTTAAAAATGTGCCTTATTTTCTTTTCTTAATTTGGTCTTTATAATTTCCCAATTTCAAACAAAAAATTGTAAATGAAATAAGTGCTGATAGAGGCTGAGGAGATGGCTGGTAACCAGAGGGTCACCGGTTTGATTCCTGCTGTATGACTAAGTCAAAGTGCCCTGGAGCAAAACTCTAAATCCTATTCTGTTCCTGATCTGCTGTGTTGGTGCCTTGGGATAGCAGCCTTACACCATCAGCGTGTGAGTGAATGTGAGGCATTATATTGTGAAGAGCTCTGGGTTATCTGCTGAGTGGGAAAGCACTATATACATCCAGTCAGTTTACCTCTGTAGTACCATGTAGTAATTTTACTTACCAATGCCAAAGAAGGCAATGACCACAAGTCTGGTGGTCATATGTACACCCTTTATTATGTCCATGAGTACACCATTGTCTGTCATTGAAGGAAACCAGTAACACGTCTAGGTAAATCTACAACACAGCAAACAATACAAGCCTGTGAATGAATCATTTTCAAAGCCCACCATTTCCTATTAGATACACAGCTAAATGATAATATTCAAACAAACACTTTGAAATGGAGAGAGAAAAATACAATGACTAGTTCTTTTATGCAACATGGTTAATGTTGTTTTATCTTATTTTATTCTGATATGCGTGGAATACAGTTAAACAAGTAATTAAAGTGTCAATGATGTGGTATGAAGTTGGTCAAGCAAGTGTAAATAATATGAATTTAATGTCAGCCTAAATGAAGGCAAGTACTCAGTCAGTGATAAACGAAAGAAGAGACCTAACAGTGGTGATAGAGACAGTAAGCTTTGGGTCACTCTACTGTGTGTGAGTATAAAAAAGTGCTTTTATCATATCATGACCTTCTCCCAACAAAACCACAGGGCTCTTTCATTAAAAGGTTAACAACTGCTCACAGAGTTTAGTTTAGCCAGTTTTGTCTCAAAACTGCATGGCCCTAATTATGTGAGACATCAAAATAAAATGCCATATGTGCACTTGTGTGTGTCATCACAACCATTAGCATTTATGTGTTTATGTTACATGTCAGTGTGAGAAAAGCAAAACTCTCATGATGGCATTATTGATTTAATTGATTTAATTAATGCTTGCAAAATATTAAACTGCAGTGTAAAACGTGCTTCAACCAACTTCAAAAACATAAATGCAAGTAACTGCATGGATCTTTTTACATTGGTTTAACTTAAAATTTCCATGTATGTGCATAACGTATATGGCATTACTTAGTAAAACAAAGTAGGAAGATCTATGCAGCATGTTGACCTATTTGTCATTACCTCCACCATGCTGTTTTTGCAGGTGTTTGTCTGTCTGTTATTAATGCATCATTAATTTTTTTACAGTATGTTGGTATTCTGACTGAAGGTCTGAAGGTGATTCTTTTTTTGGTGACACATAACATTCTTAATTTAAATTGATTTTTTAATTGAAAACTAACATGGGAAATCCCATTGCCAAATTAAAAAAAGGGGGATGGGGGGGTTGCTTGGCGGAGTTCTGCGCTCTCCGAGTGCTTTTCTCATTTTAGGTTGGTTCTATGCTTTACCTTTTACAGTGTCTGGCAGTACTACCACCACAGTTAAGTAGTAGTTATCCTATATTAGCAAAGGGTAGATTAGTGGCCTGACTGCCACATCGAATAGCCGAAGACCTATTGCTGAATGGGCCTGGATGCTTTTTTCCCACCCTTTCATTCCAGCAATAAAAAGTGTCATATCTAAGTAAAACAAAATGTACCATCATGTTTCAGAGTGGCACAACCTGTTATGCCAGATTCTGAATATTGGTAGCTGTGTAAAATTCAGTTTTAAATGACTAACTGAAAATTGGAGTCGCACATGATTATTTAAAAAAAAAATGAAGGTCTGCAATTAAGTGATAAATTAGAGTCACAATAGTTTTGACCATAATACTGTGTTTAGTTAAGTACCAAAACATAGGAAAACAGGAGAAATGAATGAAAGGGTAAAAATGTTCTCTAGCAAATGTTCTCTAGTTTACAAACATTTGCATAGTTCTTGTAAGCATTTCATTTGCCTCACAAATTATTGGAATCACATCTTTCCAACATTTTCAAACTAACACCTGCTATCATCTTTAAGAGAATATATAAGTTACATGTTGACATTACAAAGGTATATAATATTATTTTGCATATATATTTTAAATGAACTGTCAGTCATTGCAATGCTGCACAGTGCACTTACCTGTTTTACGCTGTCTGATGAAAGACTGAATATGATGGAATGTAAAGACACCTTTAGAGAGCTGCTCTGCTTTAACTCAAGGGTGGAGCTCAATAATTTTAAAGGCCTGAAATGTTCCCTCTCAATTACATCTACTTTAGATTTGAGATGTTGCAGATGGCTTTTATTGCAACAACCTTGACATGTAACATAAATGTTCATATTCAGTTGTTCACACCATTTTGCAACATCCAATATAGTAACATATGAACTGTACTGAGATAATGGATCTTTGGGTCAAAATAAGGAAGCAAGTAAAGACAGAAACAAACAAATAAACAAACAAAAGAAGAAAGGTAGAGATACATATGGACAGGTAAACAGCTCAACACACTTGCTATGTAATATGTAAAACTATACAACTATTTAAAACATTAAGAAGACCCAACCATGTAATGAACTTATGTCTTAGTGGGAGTGACATACAGTGAAGTGTGAGATTCTGAGATTTATTGAAGTACATTACCCTAAGCATTTGTGAATTGGTGGAGAAATGTCTTCTCTGTTTGGTCAGATTGTTGTTGCTACAACAGCTTCAATGTTCAATATTTTATATTTTTACAGGGCCCTATTTTTAGATCTTTTTTAGTTGAAACATTCAATATGGATAGAAACAAGCAGAATCAGTAACAATTTTGAATTCGAAAGCCATAGCAACTGTAACATTGCTTTACTGTGCAGTTCTATGGTGCAAACATATACACTATAGGGCAACTGTTTTTTTTTTTAAGATTAAAGATTGCCCTCTTGTCCAAAAGGCTCATTTAGATCTGAGAGCTGATGCTGAAGTCCCAGGAATTATACCTCAGATGGGGTGAAGGTAGAACTGGAGGTAGAGCTGAGTCAGAAGTGAACTTGACAAAGGCTCAAGAGATTTATCTTCTTAGATTGAAATGTTGGTTTGTTACTAACAATTCATGATACTGAAAACTTCAATTCAGTGGCATTATATAGTGTAATTTATCAGCTAAATAATGAGCCAGTCATTGGCATTACCTTCACCCCTTCAAATATGTTGTATAGACAGATCATATCTGAAATAGATGCATATTAGCACCTGCCAAAACATAGCAACAGTGGTGTGGTCTGTTGATTTTACTGGGTGTCCCTTTATGTAAGCCAAACAAAGGCAGTGTGACGTGACGTTTTTGTTGAGGACATCCAAAACCAACAGCAGAGGTAAAGTGTTAGACAAGGTTTGACAGCTATGCATTGAATGAATAAAAAGATGAATGACAGCATATGATTCACAGGTTTGACCACCTGTGCATGAAACAGACTGAGAAAACAAAACATACCAGAAGATTAAATTACCAACACTTGCCCTGTTTTTCGAGTTTTTTTTCTGTACAAGTAATACCTCAGAAGAGAGTATGGTAAATCTGCAGGTAATAAAGGTCTTTGGCTTCATTTTTGTCTGAATACGTCTCAATCAATTATAACAACTGCAGTGACCCATAACCTGCACGAAAAAAATAGACACACAACTTATGGGGTAACATTACATGCTAGCATCAATTTAGCAGTATCTTGACCATTACAACAATTAAATCAGTGTCAAAGTAACATCTGTCCTCTAAGCAGTGTTACAGTTAAGAACGCTTTAACCGAGACTAAGACACTGCCGGGACCAGAGAGTATCAAAACCAAGACTAAGACCAAGACCAGACGCACTAAGGTTCTAAGACCAAGACCAAGTTCAGGACAGAAAATAGACTAGAGTTAGAATTGACCTGACATGATTACTCGTTTCTAGAAAAAAATGCCTTGCTGTAAAGTGTCATTACTAGTTAAACCAAATTCGTGGTTGAATCAATTAGATTTGCCATAGTTACACCGTAGGCCTATATTTCATAACCGTAACACTTCTTCGTCCTGATGGAAAACAACATTTTTTGACACCGTAGGCCTATATTTCATAACCATAACACTTCTTCGTCCTGATGGAAAACAACATTCTATGACCATTTCAGCAGAACTCATCAAAGATAAGAGATGGAATATACCAGGAAGATTTTCACAGGTACAGGGGCCTAGGGTAATGAACATGGCTACAAAATGATCCCTTACAGAGAGTGAGCCTACAGTTTGACTTCCACCTCCAAGACCATGCTTCCTAATAAATAATGAACACCTGATTTAGTTAAATTCTAACTATACTGTAGTTGTAGCTGTTAAAAGATAAACTGAAAATGACATGTCCCACTAGCATTTACACTTTAATATTAATATTAGTAAAATTACGCTCTTCCATATGTGATCCACTTAAGGGGTCAATGTAACCAATATTACAGATGTAGTTGACCTTAAGCTTTTTCTCTATAATGGGTGCCTATGGAAAATGTTTAACATGGCTTAATGTCAGAACACTTCGACAAATCAGCATCAAATTCACACAATTATTGGTACCCCGTAAAATGTAACTGACTCGTTTTTCAAATTATATTCAAGTCAACTTTAAGTTAACCACAGCGTCTGTGAACTGCAAATATAATTTGGTTGAGTTCCTGGTTCACTCAGGTATAATGACGGAGAGGTGAGGTGGCCTAGTCGTTTTGCAACGCAATAAAAACAAAATAATAGAAAATTAAAATGCATTCTGGACATTGTTTTGACATTAGAAATATGTACATGGCTGAAAATGCCCCGTTTGCAGTTAAAACAATAAGTAATTCCAGTCAACTTAAGCTGCGACATGTTTGGCTAGAAAAAGACCCATGTTTATCTTGCCCCAACATACAGTGAGGAGAATACAAGAGAGGCAAAAAAATCTGAATGGACCACTGTTGGAGAGGACCAAAAAGAAGCAGCAGCATGGGATCACCAAGACTCTGAGGAAAAATAACTATAAAAACCTTTGGAAGTTACCTCTGTGTTAATAGATTCTTTTAAAAAGTATACCAAGAAAGTAAGCTATAGAGGAGAATGTACAAGCAGGGAATTAGAAAGATCTGGATAGAGTATGTTAAGACAAATGGTCTCAAATTCTTTTGTTTTAAAATCTAGATTTATGGCATGTCAAAGGAAAAGGGTAACAGTTGTATTTCATTTATATTAGTTTTTGTTTGCTTTACAGTGTTTTAAATACAAGGGTGACAACAATTGTGGCACCTGTGTTTTTGATGGAATGCTCTATAAACCAAATATTATTGGAACCATATTATTGGTTTGACAAGTCAAAGGCCTAAGTAATTTAATAACCAGCCCCTTTTGCAGTATCCCTCCCACTCCCTGTTGTTTTGTACACCAGGCTATTCTAAAGCTTGCTTGCTTTTCTGTTGTACTTTTTAACAACAGGTTGCAACAGACACTGATTTATAATTGTAAAGAAAATATAGACTAATTTAAATTCCAGTTCCAGCATAAATATTTCCTAAGTGTCCTCATCCATCATGAGTGAGAAATGGCAGTAACTACTAATAAGTAAGGCTTCACCTGACTGTTATTGTGAAGCAGTATTTCCACGTGTGCTGTCGACTGTTGCTGTACAGCCCTGGGTGGAGTGGGTGGACCAGGAGGATTAAAGCAGTTTTCATCGATATTGTTATTTTTTGACGTTGTATAGGTTAAAGAGTCAGTAATTACTACTTTGCTTTAGTGGGCCTGGGTGAAGTATTTAACAGCAGAAACAACATAATAACTAACAATGCATTGTGTCAGTGTGTGTCTGACTGAACCAGTTCAGCCATGGGTGTGTGTAAATATAATGGGGTCTGGCATATCTGTGGTTTGGTGGCATACCTCTTGAGTGTGTGATAGCCCAAGTGCACACCACACTAAAGCTGTGTCTCCATTAAGGGTACAAGGGTACATACTTAAAAGCATCCTACACTTGCTTACAGAATTCTGGCCTACCATGGTCACTAACCAATTGTAATTCAGAAGACCTGGCCTACACAGAATTTCCCAGAGTGCTTGGCTAGAAACTGAAGAAGGTAATTTGATATTTAACATTTTTAACGTTTAACATTTTGCAGCAAGCATAACAGAAAGTCATTTAATTCAACTTAATTCAATTCTGGCTTTATTACAGGCTCAGATAAAAAAAAAACATCAGCCGTTATGCAAAAACCACACATAACAAGTCTAACAATTAGGTCACTAATGTAAGCGCACAGTGTTTTATAAGCCCAGAGGGACACCTTACACAGCTCTTTTTAGAGCTGGTTAACACTACTATAATGAATTCACTGACTCATCCAAGCGGCACATGAATTTGCAGGGAAGATGGTATTTGCCTCAGGCCCAATGTCAAACCCATGTAACACTGAGTTTAAAGTTGTATGACTGATGTGGAACACATTCAGGGAAAACCAGCTACGCCTGTCTGCATCACTGTGGGAATTCAGTCCACATACTGAAAGACAACCATAGATATGTTGAGGTGTGTCAAGACTAGTCCCTTAATGTAGACAACATGCTTTACAGACCTTACCCTCAGAGAGGCATCAGCTTGCTAATAGCTGATAACCTGTTTAAGGCCAACAAAGTTGACTGGGCCACTGTAAATTAAAGGCTCATAGTCATACTTATAATCATTATGCTGTGGCCCCTTTCTTGGATGCTGTAGGGCGGAATGCTCTTTGCCAGTGATAAAACCTATCTGACTGCAGGTTAAAATGGAGCAGACTCTGGCAAATGTGCATGATGCAGCTTAACAGTGAGGATGCTGAAGGACCATCTACATCTCAGGTAATAGATAACCTGTGAGAGCTTCTTGAAAGCCACGTGAAAGAAACCCAAAAACATTACTTACAGTACAGATGTCAGCATGAGGTTAATAGGTTCCTTAATGACCTTAACTTAATGTCCACTTACATATTGCTCTGGCCAAAAGATGGCACTAACAGCAACATCTGTTTCCTGTGAACACAAGTAAGGAATGTGATTATTTTTTTTCAAAGGAATTGCTAAAGCCCCAAACACAGCGGAGCAAATCATGTTTCTAAATATAAAACATGTAAATACATGTAGAGTGGGGGAAAATGCCCCAATGGGGTAAAACATTTAGTGTAAATATTTATTGTTACCAGCTTTACTAGCTAGCTAGTGCAGTTAGCTTTAGTTCATTGATGTTACATTTTTAGATGGAAAAGTACTAATCTGTTGATTTTGCTCTTGATCTATGAAGCAAATACATGTAGATCTGTAAATGGGGGCCTTTTACCCCACCACTGGGGCAAAACACCAGTTTTGTGCAAAATACTTTAAATTACTGATTCATCATACATGTTTGACCATTTTAATATTTGGTTTACTTGCAACCAAATTGCATGTAACCAAAAATTGGTTACTTGCAACTAGGATAGCAAATCAACCTGAATTTGTATGTTTTAGGAGTAGAATTAAAGGCCATTGCTGACAGAAAGGGGGGGGGGGTTCCCCCACTTTCCTCTGTATTTCTGCATTCTTGCTACACATGGTTTTCATGTTTAGCTTTCTTTTTTTTTACGAACACAAAACAAAGCATCCTCTGAATGGGTTTCCAATAAAGCCTAAAACGGAATCAAATAATTGACATTCTGTTTTACCTACAAACACTAACAATAGTAATGAAAAGCAAATGGTGCAATGAAAACCAAGCTAATTTATTGACATTCATTTTATCCACAATTAAGGTGTTTTAGATCAATAAAAGCAAAGTGACATAAATACATCTGAAACATCTGAATATTGGAATCTATCAGAGACTGTACACAGTTATTGGGATCCATGTTTCTGTATGTGTAGGGTTTTTTCTATGCCACTAGATGGAGTAGTAGGGCATGCTTCAAACCTCCACCTCAGTTTGGTGATAAAAGCGGCACTGCTTCAAAAGCTTCGAATGGACCATTCGGGATGGTACATCCCACTAGCGCTAATGGTTACAATGCACAAGCTTGAGAGCAAAAGCTGCTTTCGGCACACTCATAGATTGTATCAGTTGGCACACTCTCATATCCATGCCAAACAGGCTGTGATGAGGAAAAATGGGGCACATGTTCAGAAAAAATGGGCCATTGAATAGATCTCATTGAAAAGTAGAAGCTAAGTATTTTTATTTGAATTGTTTTATATTTATGGTACAGTTCTTGGCTGATGAGGTTGTAGCTTGGAAGCTGTGGACGTTTCCTCTGACCTCTTTCTGTTTTTGGTAGTGTTACCATGTTGAAGATGCTTACAGCCCCCTACAAGACATATTATAAATTAGTAAATAACAGTGACAATTAAAAATGTCTCATGAAGTATTAATGTAGGAACTGTTTACAAACCATGGATGTTGATGGCTGTGTATCATCATCAACAACTTCCTGGGGAGTAAAGACAGTGAAGAGCGATGTCTCTTCTAGTGCAACACATTCCAGCACCACCTCATGTGCCATCTCTTGCTCATCAGCCATAAAAACTTCTGGGCCTTTGGAGCTTGCACAAGGCTTGAGAATGTGGTGTGTGAGTGTACAAGTGTGGAAGCACAGGGCTCACTAAAGGGTTGGAGTGTCCACTGCATTGCTGTAGCTGCAGAGGCCCATGCAGGACCAAATACAAACAAATTAACAAAAAACTACTTTTGACAGCTTCTTGCCAGCCATTCTTGCATGGTGGTGTGAGGAGGTAAGGAAAATATGTGCACATTGTTTGCTTTCATTAAGTTAAAAAATTACATATTGTATGTGTGGCTGCTATGGCCATCAAGGAGGAGATGTGGCTTGCGGTAATGAGGACGTAAATAAACACATGACCCCACTCAAAGAGCAGACCTGCATTGATCCAGCCATTGTCAGATATCCTTGCAGAAATACCATCTGGGCATCTATGCATCCTTTTACCTTTGAATATAATCATGGTGTAAATATGTTCCAGCTACGCTGAATGCTGCAAGAATAGTTGTCGTCTCCCCTTTTTCTCCAGATGTCAGTTCCAAACATGCTGCTCCAACTTCCCCAACTACTTTTGGAGAACAGAAATGATCTTGTACACCGGACTCATCGCAATTCCATATGTGAGATGGTTCATCACGGATTCCTAGGTTATGTAGCAGTTTTTCATACTCATCAAACCATTGGCCTACTGTTGTTTTATTTAGGGACACAGCCCTTGCTGCAGAGAGGGTGTCAGGTTTTCTCATATCAAGATCAGGGTTTCTGAAATGAGCAGAATTCCGCCCTGTTCTTAGTTGGAGAGAATCTTTAAGTTGTTCATCTGAGCATATTGATAGGCCAGGCTCTGAACATCTGTTTTTGTTAGAGGGAATCGTCTCTGGCACAACTCTTTAATCAGCATTGCTAGCACTTTTTCAGCATGCCCTGGGAGGCATAGTCTTCGGCCAGATGCATAGTGGGTTCCACCCACCTTTGTAGTCGACCTGCCCTTGGTATATTAGATACCCTTGCTAAAAAAAACAGACATTAGCTTTCCCTCCCCATTGCCACAGTTTCTTCATATTCATCTACTACTACATTCATCCTTGCTTCAACCCACTGATTGTATCTCTGCCCCTGTCTTTTCCTTCCTACTCTTTGTTCTTCTCTCTTGGTTATTTTCTCTGTGATACAGCAATTCAAAACTTTAATACAAAAAGACTTTGTGAGTGTATTTGAGTGCTTCACAGTAAGTGAAATCCTATGCCTATGTATGTAGTGTGCATGCATATGGTACCCTACTACCAATAGCATTAGGCCTACACAGTACAGATGTCACACATAGCTTTAAAATTGTGTCTAATCAGAGTTTATCTAAAAATATTACTGTTTTAATATTGAATATCTGAAAACAATGGCATAACGTCAGTGAAATAGTGGCACATTTTAGCTGAGACCAGTGGCCCATTTCAGCTAAAATGGGCTGGTAACTGAAATTTGTTTTTAGTAAGAAAAACATTTTTGTGTGACTACAACCATGTTTTTCTGATAGGGGACAACAAGACAATATTAATGCTAGCTTACTTTCATTACTTCATTCGTTTCTTAACATTTTATTAACCATATTATAACAAAGCGGTATATTGTCTGCCAAAGCACTCACCCTTCAGTTTTTCCCTCCAGTGTCCACATAAGGAATTGCTCCACCCATCTTAGCAACCTCAGACCAGTGAAATCATTCAAAACACACCAAGCAGAGTTGTAGCAACAATTTGAATTTATTAACAGTGACTGGCTACTCATATTTTGCCACATATCAGCATACACGAAGAGGTCTGCACACCGCCTAGCCATATGTTCCAAACGTTTATTTAATGGACAAATTAGTCAGTGCAGTAAGAGTTGAGTGTAATGTCAGCAGATTGACTGTTTATAATCCATTCTGTGTTCCTTCCATATTGGTAACTGAAAATCCAACTGAGTCACCCCTAAAATTAAAGATTATTATAAAAACATATGCAAACATTTGAAACATTTTTTAAAAATTTGCAGCAAATGATATAATATGTATATTGTATATTGTAATAATGTATATGTTTTGCAACTCCTTGGGCAAATAGGTGTGTAAAAGCACCTATTATATTCATTAATCTTTATAAGATATCTCTCTAAAAGTTATGCTTGTTGTATATTACTGAATCAGGCTAAACCTTGTTCCAGTATTGGGACAGAAAGAGTACCTTGGTCTCTCAATATCCTCAATGGTCTCTGGAAGGCACCTGCCCCGTGTCTCTGGCAGAAAATGGGCAATCAGACTGGTCAAAATGGCAGTACAGCACAGCACAACTTGGGGAAGGCTTGTCCAAATGTCCTCCAAGAGTAGGATCAGAGGGGCTATAGCCACGCCGAGCCGAGCCATAGAGGAGTTGTAACCCATCCCATTTTGCCTGTTAAATGGTGCAGTGGACAAGCAAATCTTTGTTATGATAGTTTAAACACATATGGGTGCCCATACCCATCACATAGAAAAAAATGTATCACCTCTACATAGAAAACTAGATGTATCGATACTCGGTACCAGACACTCAAGACTGCAGAACAGCAGCTGTACATCAGGCCTAGTTCAGACTGTGAACAACGGCAACAATCATATCGCAGCGGCTGCAGGGGAATGTCCAAATCAACTGGTAGGACATTTGTTTCATAGCAGTCACAGACGCCGTTAACTCGAACTGGAACTATTTTGTGGAGCGGAGACTGGAGCGAACTGAAATACAACTAGACTGGATTCCCGCAGAAAATGCAAAAAGTGTGCTTGCATGTGCCAACGCTCAACGACACAGCGTACAGGGAGGAGGTACACCAACTCATTAACTGGTGTGAGAGGAACGACCTGCTGCTCAACATTAACAAAACGAAAAGAAATAACTGTGGACTTCAGGAAAAAACAACCAACACACATCCCTGCACTTTGCACTTTAATCTTCGCTTTCTTCTAGCTCACATATTACATCCACATCCTTGCACATACCTGTATGTCCATAGACTGCACCTCTGTACCTCTGCTGCTGTGACTGTGTGTGTGTATTTATTGTACATGTCTGCATCTGTGTGTAATTACTGTTTTGTTTTTTTAACTGCACATTGGAGTCTGGTCAAATGCAATTTCAATTTTCTGTGCTAAGTGTGTTACATAGATTTTGACAATGAAGTACACTTTGACTTTTGACTTCTACTATTGTTACAGGCAACTGGTCATTCTCTTCACCAACATGACTGAGCCCTTGTCTGCTGAAGGACCATTCTGCAGTTCACTACTCATGAATAGACTATCAGCATGCAAATATGTGTGCCAATTATTGAAAGTTTTTACCAATTGGCACTATAGGCTACAAAACACTCCCATGGCAGAACATTATGCAGGCCATGGCATGTAGTCAGGGTCAGTTTTCCAAAAATATGAACCCTGGAGGCAAATCGTGTTCATTTTTGGCATACAATTGATGTAGGGGTATTCAAGGGTGCTGAATCCAAATCTGCTGTATGCTGGGCTCAAAAATGTACCGAAATGCCTCAAACAGGCCAAAATCCAATAATAATGGGTATTATCACATCACCTGAGAGTTCTATTCCTGAACATTCCACATTTAAAAAATGGCAGTTGGTCCAGGTGCAACTGCCACAGTATTGTCTGCCTCTCTTTCACCATTTTTAAACTGTCCTGTTTCAAACAGTTTAAGTAATTGCAGTCAAATCGCAGACATCCACGACAAAGTTTAAATCAAGTTTATAGGTTAAACGGTTGAGTTTTGATCATTTAAAACCTCAGACATGCACCCTGACCTGTTTACAGTAAGATGATGAAATGTATGGCAAAATCCCTTAGACTGCCTGACACCATTTTTAAACTGTCCTGCCTCAAACAGTTTAAGTAGTTGCCACATGAAAATAACACAGGTCACAGTCAGATCCCAGACCTCTCTTACAAAGTTTAAATCATGTTTATAGGCTAAGCGGTTGAGTGTTAATCATTAAAAAAATGAGTGGGGGTTAGAGTGAGGGCAGAGCTCACTCTGGCTGCTAAAGTGGAGCAGTGTACTGTGACATCATCAGCCTGAACATTCCACCATTCATTTTCAGTGGAGACAAAAAGTTGCAGAAAAACAACAATAACGGACGAACGACAAGAGGTACGGTAAATCGAACCGTGGGCTACCATGTCCAAACCAGTCCAAACTGTGCCAGTCGTTTTAGAAGGGCTGATGGATGAAGGAAAGAGCAGACTTCATTAAGAACCCATTCAAATATTTATCCAAACTCTAGGGGAACAAAAAAATCAGTCTCAGGAGATGCCTCTGGAAGTTGTTGAAGGTGGCGTGGAGAAAGAAGTTAAGGTCAGACGGCTGTTTTATCCCTAAAGAAGAGAAATCTTTAAACATCAAAGAATTTCATACCATCTCTCTCCCCAACGTGGAGGGGAAAATCTTCCTTGGGATGCTGGCTGGAAGACCGACCACCTTTATGCTGGATAATGGATACATGGACACATTAGTACAGAAAGTGTAACGCCAGCCTACCCAGCCAGAGGTGGCTGGGTGCCTCGAGCATACCAGTCTAATCTCCACGATCACTGAGGATGCAAAAAGGAGCCATGGTGATCTCACAGTACTGCAGCTCGACTTGGCAAATGCCTATGGTACAATGCCAAAGAGAGGTTCCAGATGCACTTCACCTGTAGAAACTTTACCACCAATTGGCAAAGGTCCTGGGGATTGTGACCGGCTGCACAATATCAGTGGTTTTTGTAAATGGGAGTACAGACAGGGGGACCCATTTGCAGGGCTGAAAATGTTGCATTATGGTTAGACTTTGTGTCAGAGTTGGCAGAAAGGCGTGGCGCTGTCACAAAAACGTCACAAGGTCAGATGACCTAAAAATCCATGTGATGTAGCCGCTTGTAGACAAATCGTGCAAGCGCTTGCAGTTGCTTTTCCGCGGCTACAATCGTCTAACTAACGCCTCCGTGGTGACGCAACTTTGCCCTGGTTGGTTTAAAGTTCATTGACGTCTGGACACGGATGTTGTGTAGCGCTCTGTCACGGAACTTCTCATCTTATATGTACGTTATTTTAGTCCAGTTTGAAGACATATCTTTTCTCTCTCTTTTTAGCTTGTTCTGGTGCGTGTATCTGATGCTGTCAAGCTCAATCTTTTATTTATTTATGTATTTGTTTATCTCGTTTTTATTGTATTGCTTTGTGTCAGTAGGACATACCTATTAATGATCTTTGGGTTATGGTTTTGCCGTGTTATTTTTCATCCTTGTGTTGTGCAGCACTTTGGGACATATCTCTGTTGTTTTGTTTAAATGTGCTATTAAAAAAACGACTCGACTTGACTTGAAGTCTCAATGCACCCTACTACAACCGCCCGCCCCCTCCTTGTCCCTCACACACAACACATGACCTCTCCGCCATCTACTACGAAGATCAGGTGGTGTAAACGAAAGACTTGTGTCCGACTTGACCGGCGCCTTTTAAACACCCGCCCATGCTGCGAGGCGGCGTTCTTGCTGACGTATGTAGCCGAAGTTAGACAAACGTAGACAGACCGATTTGTTACTCGAACGGGCCTATTAGCAAAGTTCAAGTGATATTCCACAAGGAGCAAAGTTCAAGTGATATTCCACAAGGAGCAAAGTTCAAAAAATATTCACAAAAACACAAAAAGCCGTGAAAGGCAAACACAAACTGGCAGAGTTCAACAAGAAAAGCACGGGGTAGAACAATGGAAACACAGAAGCACTTACTACACTGAAGGGTCATACGGGCAGACAATCTGACACAGAGCACAGAAAAGGCAGGGTTTAAATAGGGAGTGGAGCACAGGTGATTGGGCCAATAATGAGGAGCAGGTGAAACAACTCCGGCAATAATGAACCAGACAAAGAAAAACAAAAGCACATGGACAGGGCAGAGGTAGTACACAAACAAACCACAAGAGGGCAGACAGTGAGATAAACAAAAAGTGACAGGTGGTGACAGTTTTGTTTTCCCTAGCAATGAATCTTCTTGTTAAGTCAGCTGAGGATCAGGTGGAGAGGTATAATACTGGCAAGTGGTACCCAGCAGGTGCCCATGAGGGCATTTATGGACTATCTGACTATTACAGCGAAGTCAGTACTCGAAGGGAGGAGGAAACCAGACACACCAAGCCGGTGACTATGGGCAAGCAGGGCCCATAGTCACCAAGAGGGGGTGCACAAAAGGGCACTGACCTGGCAGGACATCTAGAACACGGAGGGGTACCGAGTGAAGTTCCTGTTATGCTCTGTATATGGTATCCTTGTAATACTATCAAACCTGCATATGTGGGGGTTAGCAGATAGCACAAGCTGCACACTCTGTGGAAAACCTTGAGCATATTCTCTCCTCATGTTCAAAGCTGGTAGATGGGAAATTCTCATGAAGACATGACCTGGTCTTGACCAAACTGGCAAGACCAGAGCAGACAAGAAAGAAGCTGAGGAAACCTGTTAAAAACCCCCAATTTATCGGGGCAGAAGAGAACAGTGTGGTACAGACATGGGCCAGATGGATTTTAGCAACAGCAACAGAGATGCGGGTAGATTGACCAGAAATTGTCCTCTGGTCAAAAGCCATGAAGCAGGCCATACTTGTTCGATTAACCACGCCTTGGAAAGAGAAGATAGAGGGGGCACATGAGTTCAAGCACAAGAAATACCAAGCCCTTTAGGGGGTTAGTTGCAGTAAATGGGCCAAACAAGTATGATTGGGCATAAAATTAATGTGGATTGCATTTATGCAGGCTGACAATACTGTACTAACAACACAATCCCCAAATGCATTTAACTGAATAAAAAAATGCCTCTTTGGTTGTATAGAACACGTATGGCATTAACTGCCTTATTTACCTGATTACCGTAGGGTAGAGCTCTGATGAGTACAGAACCACGGTGCAAAAAGACACTGCAGAGAAACCTTTTGCCAGAACTGCAACTATGGTCCGCACACCTGGATGATCTACAGAAAAGAGTGGGAAATTAAGCATTTAACGTGGCAGCTTAAGACCAGAGACTGTATACAGTCAATGCTTAGAACAGACTCGCTGTATACATGGTAATTGACTGGGCAATAATTTCTTATGTACAGAAAAAAATGGCAGTGTTAAACAGTGTGTGTATACCTTTGGATATAAATATGTTTATGCCAAGACAGACACCCGTGAAAATGAGAGATCCGACTTGAGTCTTGCAACGACCAAACTTTTCCAGTAGGTAGTACACGGAGAGTTTAGCAGGAAGTTCAACAGCAGCATATATAAACTGAGTGAGGTATATGTTTACTCCAAATCCTGTGATATTAAAACCGATCCCATAGGCTGTTAAAGCCACCCCAAACCTGACATTGGAGAGATTGGGATCTTTAAAGTTGGATACATTATTTTACAGGTATCATACAAAGGATGTTGCATTATAGTAACTTGTTTGAAAAAAAAAAAACCCAAATTGTTTTCAAAGTAGGAATTTCCAGGTTATTATACACAAAACTCTATAATCTGCTTTCTGCCAGTTAGTTAGATATACAGTGCTTAATGATTCATAGCTCTAGTACAGTTCTGAGGTGAAAATACTCAGCCAGTGTTGTAGCAGACATTTACTTATGCAGTCTACATGGGCACCCTCTTATACACTATCCTAACTCTAAAACAAACTCCCCATTTTAAGTTTAGAGATTATTCCATACCATAGGCCTGTTAACATTGCCAGTTTTCTCATCTTTGGAGTCCTCACTAGATCCAAATAAGTGTACTTCCTACTCCCTTTCTCAGTCAGCACAATCAAGGCAAGGCTCTGCACAGGAAGAGGAAAATATAATTAGGACTGAAAGGGTTTGTGGGGAAAAGTAGTTTATGAGTCTGATGAAGGCCATATTGGATGAAACATCACAGTGATGTAGTAAAACTCTTGTTTGGTGTAGCACCCTGACTGTAAGGTCCTCGAAGTACCCTTTATATTTTTCTGGAAATTAGTTTATGAATGGGACATCACTCACACCAACCTCAGGTTTAGTTGATGTGATGGCATCTCTCTGATTTAACGTGGCACATTTCTGAATGTAATACTGGGCCTTTTCTAGCTGCCCACTGGCAATTAACCATCTTGCTGATTCTGGGACCCACCTGGCAAAATAGAGATTGCAGAAGTTTTAATGCCTTATAAGACATTGTAATCAACATCAACAAAATCCAAAGTCCTTGTTTGCATGTCATTTTTACATGATACTACTACTACTACTGATAATAATAATAATAATAATAATAATAATAATAATAATAATAATAATAATAATAGTACTGTATTTATATACCACAATTCATATGTAGCTCAAAGTGCTTCAACAGTTTGGCAGGAAAAAACACAAGGCAGCAATTGTTGTGGCTTGATAGCACCAAGAAAGTTCATTCAGGCACTGTTGACAGTTCCTGCTTGTGTCCATGCTCACCTCCAGGATATGATGGCTGGAATGAGCGGGCATGTCACAGCGATGGTAAGCCACCTCCAGTCTCTGATGCCATAGGCAATGAGGGGGAAAACTGCGCCCCCAAATGTCCATGATAGGCTGTCAACCACACCCACAAATTTCCTGCTTTTGATATCCACCCATTCCACATCTGGGAAAAGAAAATTATGCATGTAAGAATTGTGGTAATGGTCTCAATTTTCACCAAAAAAGTACACTGTTCTTACCCATTAAATAACCTGCCACCTGCCAGTATAGACTGTTTTTTTTTTAATATGCCGTATCTACTTATTTCCAATCATGATGTTGTAGCCATTTATTGTGCACTGGAGTAGACTAGTTAAAATTCAAACTTTTCAAGTTATGCTTATATTTACCTCTGCCATTGTTATTGGTTTGTTTGTCAGTTAGCAACCTTGCACAATAAACGGATTTGCATTAAACTTTCCTAAAAGGGTGGGAATGGGCCAATGAAAAAATCATTAGATTTTGATGGTGATCCAGACAACTGAGTGCAAGAATGTTTAACTATTTACTATTGGGAGATATGGCAGGCCTTGCTAGGGGCCTGGGCTTTTCAGAATACTTTCTAGTTTTTCCTAAAATGTCTTTTGTCATATTTAAAACATTGTATGTTGTATGTTGTTTTGAAAAACAAGTGCCCACTAAGAACCATGAACGCTAATATTTTACTGTTGTTATTTTGCTGTAAAGAATACTAATCTTTGCAGGACTCCACATATATTATTCACTGTTTGTATTCTGTCATCTATTGCTACAAAGATATTTTGAGTGTTTTACATTTATTAATGATGATTTATGACTAATGCCTTTGTGCTCTGTCCTGTCATGTCCTGTCCTGTCCATCTGCATATATACACTGACTCCATTACAACGATTGTGTTCCTTGTTAATGTTAACAGCATGTTGGGCTCAATGAGAGAATAAAACTTACAATTTGGAATATGAAACTGAATTAAAGTAAAACAAAATACACAGTGTGAGCTTTGAAAGCAAAAGTAAAACAACATGGATGTATCACAAAAATTATTCACTTAGCACTGAGGAGATGATGACAATGCCAGTGATGCCAAAGCCAGTGAGGAATCTCAGCACAGCAAACATTATGTAGGAGGTAGAGAAAGCACTGATCACTGCAAAGCCCATTCCTGACATGTACGAGACCAGTAAAATTATCCTTCGCCCGTACCTGCAGGATAACATTTGTCATCTTTCTGCTTATCTGTAATGTGCTTATAATTATTACTCATAATGATCATATAATTATATACTATACCTATCACTGAGGCTTCCAAAGGTCACAGCTCCAAACATGACTCCAATGAAGAAAATAGTGGTTGTGGCTTTGTTGAAACCTTTGTTTTCACACACCAAGTCCCACTGGCAGAGAAATGTACCAAAGACAAAAAGTAAAAAGACAGACAAAAATTACAAGGTCTCTCAGCACAGTTGCAGATGAGAAGACCAGGTATTGTTTTTACCTCAGAGGCAAGGGTGCTTTTGAAAGTGCTGTTGTCAAACAGCCATCCATTCTGACATGGCTCAGCAGCAGGAAGGTCGGTTGTGTTGGAGGTGTTGGAGAGCAGGTAGAACTGGGGCTCAGGAAACATGAGACAGGAGGAGTGCATCCCATCTGCCTGCACTGGGACACTGACAGTCCATCTCTGCTCCATAGTGAGAGCTGCAAAGGCACCATTAGTGTCCAGGCCACTAATGTTGCAATGATGTGATGGAACAGCTGCTATGAAGTTGGATAACATAAAATGACATGGTAAAGTGAAACGTCCAAGAAAGCTAAGGCTCAGTATTAGTTTCTGGAATCGTCCAAAACCATTGACCTCCAAAAGAATGTCTTCAAACTTCATCTTGCAATCAGAAACCTCAAGACTGACGGCTGAGTATTTAGTCTTGATGTAGTTGAGATGTGTTTCAGTGTCTTCTCTCTGTGTTGTTATGTGGTTAGACCTTAATAGCTGCTTTCACCTTGTCTTGCCTGTCCTGTCAATGTTCAACATCCTTTAACAACTTTTCCCTCAGTTAATGTGGAATGACAAGCGTTTATAAGCGTAGTTACTGATTGTTTGTGACAAGAGCCACCATGAAAACAACTAGAGATTAGAGCAGGTAGAGCAAACAAATGGAGGTCAACAGGTCAAATTTTGGCTGTCAGGTTGAGAGTTCATGACAACCTTCTGATCATTTAACCCAGGCTTATTAGCCAAGTCTGCTTTTTATGAATGTATGCCACATAAATTTAAGTTGTGACACTAGTTGTCATTTTCTTCAGGAGAGTATAATGAGATCAAACACTCAAAAACTCATTCGTACCAGTGGTAGCCATCCTTTTAAATTCATCCAAATGAGGGTTTTGTCCCTTTCTTTTTTAGATATTTTATTTTGTCATTATTGATGTTCTTTTGGTTGTTAGGTTGTGTTTTTTTGTTGTATGTCCAACTATGATTTGATGTCTTTTATGTTGTATTTATGTATACTGTTTGTAAGTACATTTTATTCCGCCGGCTGCAAGACAAATTACCCCTTTGGGAATGATAAAGATAATTTAAACTTTGACATATATAGATCTAGAGTGGACATGGAACACCTAAACTGAGCAGAGTGGCTCAAGAAAGGAAAGATTCTGTGCAAAGTTATAGTCATTTGCACCCCTTGTGTTTCTGTGCAGTTGCAGTCTGTCTTCACAGTGTTAATAGAATACAATCTTTGGAACTTGCAAAGGCTGTGAGAGGGCAATTTTAAGAAAGGTGAAATGAGGTTTAATATTAATCAAAGGTCAGCATCAAGACTGCTCATCCTGTAGTTTTCCAGAACATGTTGGGTAAAAATGAACCACCGGGCCAGCTCTCCCTACATACTTGGTTACTGGATACTCAGTTTCTTCATACATTTCAAGATATCGGTTAACTGGACTGGTGTTTCTCAACATTGAAATGAAAGGGAATTTCTTGGGATAAGTGGTAAATAGTACATGGCTCTCTCACTAAGAGTACACAAAGTGGGTTTTTCAATGTATATAAATAACGGACATTATCTGACTTTTTTTTTTTTTTTACAAATATCTGACCGATTCACAGTCTCTCACAGCCTGATGGCAGAAGGTTGCTAAGCAAGGTGCCAACCAAGGACAAATGAGGTAGACTTTTTCTGACATTTTTATAATAAAACTAATGCAGTATGTCACCTCACACATAAAAGGTTCAGCTAATTTCAAACTTCTTTTTACTGTGATGAAAATGCAGAATGCTATGGTGGCAATAAAAAGTATGTGAACCCAGTGAAACTACCCAGTTTTCTCAAGTTGAGTACTTTACTCAAATCAACTATTGTTGAAGCCATTAGATTTAGATTAGATCAGCAAATAGATTATGTTCATTACTGACATTCAGATGCAGGTCAGATCATATATTTAGACAAATCAGACAGCAATGCTTCAGTTAGAGTTCACTTTTTGTGAAACTGTAACTGAAAACCTGAAACTGTATGAACAAGCTCATTCCTGGATGCTTACACACAAAGAGTCCTCAAACTTTTTTTTATTTTTTAGAATTCACTCCAAATATTACAAACGTCAAGACATCAGAAAAATAGCAACAACAGAAAAGACAACATTTCAGAAATACTGGAGAGCAAAACATATAAAAGTAAAACAGTTCTAAAAAAGAAAATAATAATAATAAAAATAATAATAATAATACATCTTTTGAAAATCCAGTTTGCTCATTTTTTTTCTAACTTTATTTCTGAAGAATTCCAGTGCAAACGTTCCCATTGTCCTGGGCATTTAGGGACCAAGTAAGATCTGGGGTGCTTGGCAGCTCGATGTAGATTGATGTTACCTTGATTCTTCGATGTCCTCAATGAATTCAGGCAAACGAACATCTTTGGTCTCAGGCAGAAGACAGGCGACTAGGCCAGCGGTGACGGCAACAGAACAAAACACCACATCGGGGAGGAGCTTCCACACGTCCTCTAGTAGGATAACCAGAGGTGCCATAGCCACACCCATCCGTGCGATGAAGGAGGTGTATCCAATGCCGTTCTGTCTAAAGTGACCCAAAAAACAGTTTTGAAGAGGTTAGGCTGATCGACATCCATCCATTTAAAAGCAAAGAACAAAAATATATATAAACACAACAGCCACAATACCTGCTTAATATACTATGCAGCACGGGAAAGCTCAGGTGAAATATTTTAAGCATCTTTACGCTAACGTTACATAACATCATGAGCACAATTTACTAAAGCGTGGCCGTGATTTACAAAACGTGCCAACATTACTGAAAATCGTGAGTACAATGTCATTCAAAATTGTGAGTACAAATAAGCAAAACGTGGCCACTATTTATATCTGTCTGTGCATATGTAACCCATGATAAACCCTTGCTAAATCCATGCCAAAATGACTCAATCTGGCTCAGTAGGTCTATGTGTACTTGTACAATAAAGAGCAACAAGTACTTCACCCATAGTATCCAAAAGGGATCTGTCTGTATGCCCGAACAACTTTTTGTCATTGGTAACTGCAGTGCATCCTGATGAATGATCTTTGGCACAACTGCTGTGCTGGGACTCGTCTCGTACAGAACAGGCAGTAGGATGTGTTACCATCTATCACACCATAGAAGACGCACCCTGTACAACAGCCAAAGGCTGTTCAACAAGAGACATGACGGCCAAACGTTTTCTAAGGGCTGTGCACCATCGCCGGCATGCCAGTGAGAATCCCTTTACATGCCAACTATGACAGGCGTGCCTGGTGTACAGTAAGAGTGTTCTCATTACATTATCATCAATAAATCGTGCTCACAATGTAATGTGAGCATGTTGTATAGAGAGTGGTCACAATTTTCAATGACCATGTACTCACGATTTTTAATAACGTTCACACGCTTTATAAATTGTGGCCACAGTTCAGTAAATTGTGCTAATGATGCTATATTGGAACGAAGATTCTTAAAATACTTCACCTGAGTTTTCCTGGGCTCCGTAATGTACAGAGTGCCCCCGCCCCCCCCAAAAAACTGAACCATCATTTAGGCTACACAATTTAAAAACATGCAAATTAAACCATATTCTGTTCTCTTTTCAGTGTTATCATGGTTAATGACCATAAAAGCAGGGTGATGTCCACTACAGGCATTTGAATAAAACTACCCCTAAAAAGAAGGTGCCACAGGCTCTCTCACATTTGCATTTTAATTCTGCCTGTTTCTGAAAGTGTAAGTTCAGATCCTGTTTTCAAATAAGTTTTTGGGCCCTATTTTGCCGCGGCGCATTGTGTATTCACGACATGCTCATGCCGTCATTGCTATTCTGTGCCAGCGCAACGTTCATTTTTTCAGGCAAGAAATCACGTTGTCTACATAGCAGATGACCATTGCACCGTCAGGGGCGGGTCAGCGAAAAGAAGAGGTGTGGTCTGGCGCAAAGCGCACCAGATGTTATTATGAGGACGTATAAACCATTTGCACCTTTGATCAATAAAAAGGTCCTGTTTCGTCACTGGCGCATTGTTGAAAAGCTATTTTAGAGGTGCACAACGCTTTGAACCCCGATGTACCTGCTGCTGCGCCAGAGAGGCGAGCTGAACTGGCAGAAGTTGTATGTATTTTTCTGTTTTAATAAGCAAACAGACACAAATAATGAGAATATAGCAATGTTGTGCAGTTTATAGCAATGTTCTGCAGTTTATTTACAATTTCTTTTGTCGTTTTAAATAAACTGCAATTGCAATGTTCTGCCGTTTATTTACGATTTCTTTTGTCGTTTAAAATAAACAGCGTGGCAAGTTGTAAAAAATAATATGGACAAATCATCAAAAAAAAAAATAGTGGACTAATGGTTTGATGGACCTATACCTTCCGTTTATTTTTGATGGTTCCTTTGAGTTTAAGGCTTTTGTTTCCCGTCTTCTAACGTTGTTGAACCGCTTTCGGCGCACAAAGCGTTGAACCCCGATCTACCTGCTGCTGCGCCAGACAGGCGAGCTGAACTGGCAGAAAAGTTGCAACATGTATAGCCTGTATAGCCATGTATTTTTATGTTTTAGTAAGCAAACAGGCACAAATAATAAGAGTATAGCAATGTTTTGCAGTTTATAGCAATGTTCTGCAGTTTCTTTTGTCGTTTTAAATTAACAGCGATTGCAATGTTCTGCAGTTTATTTAATAAACAGCGTGCCAAGTGGTAAGAAATGAAATGCACTAATCAATGCATCGCTGACTACATGCAGCTACATCCGTCTGCAAACATTTACCCTCATCTCATCCGAACGAGGCTAATGACATCATCAACATGAAGCAAGGGGGAGCTAACTAATCGTCCTGGCACATGAGCTACATGCAACCCAATGGTCAACTTGAAAGGTCAAGTTTGCCTCCCACGATGCAGGTAAAGAATGCTGGTACCCTCAGTTAGCCAAATGCTTACTTTTTGTTTTGTCATTCCCTGCCCAACTTTGTGTAAGAAAAGAACCACTTTTGCATTTTTCAGTCATCCTCAGTGATATGGTGAAGTGGAAAACTACGAAAAACAATCAGGTAATGAAGCCAAAAGCAATTGTCAACTTTTTGTTTTATTTTTTGAATGGCCATGGTAGTCATACCACTGTGTGCATGCTCATAAACCATGTTATCATTGGAAAGACAACTAAATGAGCTTCACTTTGCAATTGTGATCACACATTCCGGATATAATTATAATTTACAAAGTGGTCCAGTTTTTGCCCACACTGTACATTCACTGACCACTTTATAAGGTACAACTGTGCAGCTTTTTGTTACCACAAATATCTAATGTTTCAATCACATTAGTACATTAATGTATTTCATTAAAACAAAAAAACTTTTTACATCCAATGTATGCAAGAAATCATCTCTGAACACACAGTCAACCTTAAAGTGAATGGGACCACAACAGCTCCAACTTCTGTAAGCTTAGAAGAGGAAAAGGCTCAACATAGGAAAACTGAGAGGTTTGCTTTCTCTGACATTCAGATGGTAAGGCATAAACGTAAACAAAGTAAAATCATGACTCCATTCTGTCTTCTAACAGTTTAGGTTGGTGGTGTAATGGTATGCAGGGTATTCTTAGTACTCTGATAATAATTGATGACCCTTTCTTATTACCTCCGCCAAGGAGGTTACGTTTTTACCGGGGTTGGTTTGTTTGGTGTCTGTCTGTTTGTTTGTTATTCGCATAACTCAAAAAGTTATGGACGGATTTAAATGAAATTTTCAGGATAGGTCAGAAGTGGGCTAACTTAGAACTGATTTGTTTTTGGTGGTGATCCGGATAACCATCTGGATCCAGGAATTTTTAAAAGGATTCTTCACCATTGCGAGATAGGGGCAATTTGGACATTTTTGCTTATAACTCCACAAATAATGCCCACAATGTTCATGTTCAGTTTGCATTAATTCAGTGAAGTTACCAGTAATAAAATGTTTAACATAATTGAAGTCTTTTAATGCCTTAAGGTGAGAATGATAATAAGGTGGAGGCGGAGGTCTGTGCTCTTCGAGTGCTTTTTTTTTTACTATTAATTGATTTCCATTTCTGTATGACCATAGTGTGTCCATCTTTTGATGACTACTACCAGCAGGATAATCACATGACAAACATAACTATAGCTGCGTTCAGATGAGGGTAAATGTCTGCAGACGGATGTAGCCGCATGTAGTCAGCGATGCATTGTGGGCTGAAAATGTTGCATTATGGTTAGACTTTGTGTCAGAGTTGCCAGAAAGGCGTGGCGCCGTCACAAAAACGTCACAAGGTCAGATGACCTAAAAACCCATGTGATGTAGCCGCATGTAGACAAAACGTGCAAGCGTTTGCAGTTGCTTTTCCGCGGCTACAATCGTCTAACTAACGCCTCCGTGGTGACGAAACTTAGCCCTGGTTGGTTTAAAGTTCATTGACGTCTCTACACATATGTTGTGGAGCGCTCTGTCACGGAACTTCTCATCTTATATGTACGTTATTTTAGTCCAGTTTGAAGACATATCTTTTCTCTCTCTTTTGTAGAATTATGTATGATTTTTCTGTGCACTCTCTAGACTGTCAAATGAATAGGCCTCAACCATTAGATGTTTTACTCTCTGTTCAGATCAGGAGCCACTCTGTCTGTACCGTCAGCAACTTTGTAAGACTAAACTAGCCATATGGTAGCATGAACAGCACAGGTGCAGGGTCTTGTACGTGTATGTTTGGGCTATGCGGAATGTTGCTGCATTCCAACTCTGAGAACGGTAGTGTGTTGCACCTTCATGCACATATATGGAAAGTACTTCCTAGGGTTACAACTGCCTGGGTTATTATTGTACTGTTTAGACTGATTTACGATATTGCTTTTGGGTTATATGAGTGGGTCCCGATCCTCTATCTTCAGAACGAGAACGGAACAGAGACGGATCGAACTCAACATCTTAACTGCATCTGATAGAAAGCTCTGCTTGACTCAACCTCGCGGGCGAGTCAAGAAATGTAACTCAGCCAGTCTTTTAGACTTCGCGTGTTATTAAGAGTCTTTTATTTTCATTTCATCAAGTATTTCATTTTACTTAATCAGTTATTCGTGATTTAAACTGTTACAATAAATTATCGATCCTGATTCAACAAGAAGAGTCCAGTCTTCTATTTCTGCTAAGAAACACAACGCAACTGAATTGACTTCAAAAACATCAAACTCTAACACTTTTTAGCTTGTTCTGGGGCGTGTATCTGATGCTATCTGATGTAGCCGAAGTCAGACAAACGTAGACAGACCGATTTGTTACTCGAACGGGCCTTATGGCAATGAGTTCAATTACTATAGTTGGCCTTGATTCACCAGATGTCAATCTAATAGACCACCTGCCATCTAAAATATCTGCAGCTACTGTGTAAGAGTTTCATGTTCATATGGAACAAAATCTGTGGGGAAATGTTCTCAGCATATTTATGCTATGCTTGAAGAATGAAGACAGTTCTTAGGACAGAAATAATGTAAGCAAGTGATTAGCAAGAGCATACACAGACGAAAACACATACCACTACAGTATACTTTACCTGACTACAGTAGGGTACAGCTCAGTTGTGTACAGGAACATGATAGTAAAGGAAGCTTCGGACAGACCCTTTCCCAACACGCCCACCACAGTGCGAAAAATCCAAAAACCTGCACAGACAACGAAGATCAGCAAGAACATAGAGACAATGATGGGCAACCTGGTTTAAGAAGCTTCAATCCAGCACCACAAATGTATTTAAGCCATTCACTACAGCAGCTGATCCTAATTAGCATAACTAGCGAGGTAGGAGGTTATTAGTGAAATCACCTGTATAAACTGCACAGATAGAACCAGGTGATTCGGAATCTGTGGTAGTGTATTGATGCTTTTGAGTTCAGGTTTCCTATCTTTTCAAACAGGTGAGGCTTATTTAAAAAGAACACACAAAAGTGGCATATCAAAGACAAGTGCAACCATACCTAGAGGCACAAACATGTTGATAACGAGGCAGACACCGGTCAGAAGTAGTGTCCACACCTGACCAGGCCTGCGTCCAATTTTATTAAGTAAGTAGTACACACCAATCTTCCCAGGCATCTCAATGGAGGCGTAAATGAATTGTGTCAGGTAGATATTCAGGCCAAACCCAGTCACATTGAGACTGATCCCATAATAGGTAAAGGCCACACCAAACCTGTGAGAGGACAAACATTTAAAAGATTGAGCTTATGAAAGATACAATTTTTTATTGGTTTTGGTGTCTTTGGCTGTTTGATTTTTCTTTCAAAGTGTAATGAGACCACTTCACATGGTGATTTTGCAACATAAATAATAGATTGATTGAGTAATTCATTAAATTGCAACCTAAGGGATCTTGTAGTTACATCTTAAAACCATGTCAGATAATTATTGACTTGTAGACCAATATTAGAATCCTAAAATCAATTCTAATGAGTAGACTACACCAGCCGAGGAGCAGGGGCATTCCATTTACATAGCAAAATGCTGCAACAATTCGCTTTCACTATGAATGGGCCATCTGGCTGAACCAGACACATTAGAACTGTGCATATTTATATATATATATATATATAAAAAGACCAGCCTTGTAAAACTATTTTTACACTTCGGAAATGGACCACTTCACTTTCACGCCTGCTGTACTGAGAAACCTTACGAGAACACAAAGTGCAACCATTTTTAAAAAGGTCTACTGAGTGTATCTGCAAGGACAGCACCATTCTTTCATTACTGACCAGGACAGAGATGGGCAGTATTTCAGATACAAGTTTTTTATTTTATTTATATTTGATCTCCACATTAGTGGGGTTTTTTTGTTCTTTTATTTGTATCTTATGGAGTTAAACACAACATATGATTTTGTAGTCCACATATACTGGTAAATACTTCTAGTACAACACCTACATGATTACTATACAACATGTCTCTGATGACTACTTAGTAATTTGCTATGGCTTCATTTGATAACAATATATTGACATGTCGACAGAAGATCTGGTGCAAGTGAGTAATGATTGCTTAGAGCAATGCAGAGTTGGAATTACTACTTTACTTTGAGGGCCAAAGGTGAGACTCACCTTTAGAACAATATCCACTGATCTAGCAATCTCTCTCAAACACGCATGCACACCTTTGAAACAAACCAACAACCCTGACTTAAGACTGGTGTGCAATGTGTTTATAATCATTAGTAATGAGCCTTACCACACTATTCCAGTAAAAATGGCCAATTTACGGATGTTTGGAGTTCTCATCAAGTCAACAACAGTATACTTCCTGTGTTGCTCTCCAGTCACTGCATCAACCAAAGTCTGAAAGAAACAGATGAATTGAAGTGGGGACATGATTAACACGTGAGGAAAAGTAGTGTACAGTACGACAGTAAGTGTACAGTAGTGTGTACAGTAAGACACTGTAAGATTTGTTAATTTAATGCATTTCATATGATGCCAATATGAAGGGCCACCCTACAGAAACACTGTCTGGTGCCCACCTGTGACAAGCTAGAAGCTACTGTTTACACCCATTTTATATCGACCCATCTATGAATTCATGCACCATTACACATCTGTAACTGCAGGAATAGCCTTGAATATCTTTTTAGAGCAATAACCTGACAGGTATACAGAAAACATTAAGCTGTATACATTTAAAGGTGTCCTTCCATCGTTATTTTTATTCACATTTCTGTGTCGCCACTATGGTTGAATGCACTGTGCGTCATTTCTGTGAAAAATTATGTCCTAGTTCTCTTGTTTGACGCCGTTTTCTGTAAGCTAGAACAGGTCTAGTGGTTGAACGACTGGCTTTTCCGGTGTCCCTCGTGAATATCCATGACGTGTCAATAACGCACCTCTGATTGGGCAAATTCGCTGTCTTTCGTTCACCTAGCTTCTGTCCACTGTTTTCAATGGATGTGAGCGTGCCATACATGGCTCTGGGCGGGGCTTACGACCTAGTGACGTAGATAGGTTTAGCATGCTCTGATCCGCTCGTTTTGGTTAGCGCGACCCTTCAATGACCAGTAAAACCATGAGGATCGAATTTCACGTCTTGGAATGCTGCATGCATATACTGCTTGTTGTGACCCACCACATTGTAAATAGAGATAATAGAGCTACTAAAAGTGTTTTTTGACGGAAGGACCCCTTTAAGCTGTAAAAAACTGTTTTTAAGTACAAAATGTCTTTATGTCATTATGTCCCTTAATGACATGCTGCTTCAGTAGTACTGGACTGGCAAGGTGCTGAGGGTTTATAGCTGCTTTTAAACACCCCAACATACCAATATAAAGCGAGAGGTTTTTTGAAGAAAAATAAGTTTAAGTAATGTAACGTGGCAGCATATCTGGTGACAGGAACAGAATGCCCTTGTTCTGTTCATAAATGCATTCTTAATTTACATTGCACTTATTACAGTTTTTCTCATTCGCTTTGGTGCTTTTCTCACATCACTATTTACATTTGCATAGCAGTTAGTGCATTTCTCAAAACAGTTAGTGCAAACTGCAAAACCTAGTGGATAACCTGCAAAAGCACATCACTTGATCAAAATGGATAGTCCATTCCTCAAAAGCAAGTATTCATGTCAATGAAACTGCCAGTGTCATCAAAATGAGAAGTCTTGTCACCAAGTTTATGAACAAGACAGTCAAATGGCTTTGGCATGTTTTCATTATAACAGTAACTTTTGTCAGTGTTTTCCAATGCAAAAAAAAAGTTTAGAACTCATTGACACTACCTGAAAACGCACTATACACTACCTGTACAGCCATTTTACACTACAGGCACTTACATATTTAGAACAAACATAAGAAACACCCTTGTGTTAGAGCTGTGCACAAATGTGAACAACATTACAGTATGTATTGTAACTGAAAATAGGTAAATCATTCTGGCACATCCAGACGCTTCTGTCTGTCTGGCCACATATTTTCATCTACATCACAACGGATATCATACCTTGCAATGCAGCGAGAAAAGTATCTCCTGGAGTGGCGAATCTACCCTTAGCAGGACTCTGCTGCAGCAGAGCAGACAATTTACAGTGCTGAACATTAGAGTATATATAGAATACATGTTTTACCTGTACATACTGCTGATGGATCCTTTAGTCTTTCACTGTTCCCTTCAAAATGGCACTTTGTACAATTGTTTCATGCGCATTTAATTTCACTTGAGCACTCTGTCAATTGTTGCAATTGACACAGATTCAATATTGACAAATACATTGTTATC
Source organism: Setipinna tenuifilis (assembly GCA_030347295.1). Lineage (NCBI taxonomy): Eukaryota > Metazoa > Chordata > Actinopteri > Clupeiformes > Engraulidae > Setipinna > Setipinna tenuifilis. The sequence continues at coordinate 4,153,441 of CM059286.1, forward strand.
CTCTATGACAGCGCTTTGATTTTTTTTTTCAAATTTATTGCATTGTTTGCAATCACCATTGCACAAATGGCTTTCTCTTGCTAAAAAGGGTAAAAGGGTAAAAAGGGACCCTCTTCCACTTTTGCGAGGTGGTCTCACACACACAAAGCGGTGGCAACATATTACCCCCACACTCAAGCAGCTTCACTGGCTCCCAGTGAAGTCCCGCATTTCATACAAAATCCTACTGCTCACATACAAATCACTCCATAACCTTGCCCCCCAGTACCTCTCAGATCTTCTCCAGCCCTACTCTCAATCTAGGTCCCCGAGGTCCTCTGGCAAAAATCAGCTTGTCATCCCCCGGTCCAAGTTACGGACTTTTGGTGATCGAGCCTTCTGTATTGCTGCCCCCACTCTCTGGAACAGTCTACCTCTTCACATCCGCCAAGCCCCCACTCTGGCTACGTTCAAAAAGCACCTCAAGTCCCACCTTTTCACTGAGGCCTATGGTCCTTAACCCCTCCCTCCTCCACTCTCCCCTTTCCTTAGCCCCATCTAGCTCTGTAAAGCGACCTTGGGTTTCATGAAAGGTGCTATATAAATCCAAGTTATTATTATTATTATTATTATTATTATCTTTCAGTCCTATGTGGTGCAGAGTAAAATTACAGTAATGTACAGTAAACGAGATATTATGAGACATTGGATTACTGTCCAATACTGTACTCCCTACAAAATTTTTGAATGATTGAATTCACAGTGGTTCTTCCAACATTTGGTTGCACCCTCCGACCAGTAGGAGGTTTTGCAGTTTGCAGTAACTGTTTTGAGAAATGCACTAACTGCTATGCAAATGTAAATAGTGATGTGACAAAAGCACCAAAGCGACTGGGAAAAACTGTAATACTTCACACACCTCATTGTGAGTAAAAGCTGAAGTTCACCTGAGAGCAACGGGTCAATTTAGGAGACATTTCCAGCAATACAAATTATAAAGAAAGGTATAAAATGTGCTTGACAGAATTTGATAACTAGTTCAACAATTTTGTATGTAATGACTCAAGCAATAAAACTAAGACTATTAGTTAGTATAGTTCATTTTGACTGACATGACATAAGCAAATGATAATGTTAAAAAACAACATTGTATTGTATAAAAGCAACTGACATGTCCAAAAGCATTTGCAATTTGTTCAGAGGAAGGAAAAAATGCTATTATGAGGTGCACAAATGACTAAATGTTTTGGAGGTTGAACTAATAGTTATGAGAATTTACTTTCTGATCTGAGAAAAGCACCAAAGCAACTGAGAAAAACTGTAATACAAGTGACTGACCTTTAACAATATTTTGTAGTGAACTTCTGTTTAGCCAACATAATGTTATCTTTCTGGCTAGCTAACTAACTAAACATTACCTGTTAGTCAATACCAATGCCTGATTGCACAATAATTACGAACTGATGAAATTCATGCATTAGGAAAAACCTGACTTACCAAAAGCATGTAACCACATGGATAGCCACTGCTACCCCAAAAAGAGCACACTTATGAAATTTTCTCATGCACAATTAAGTTTCTGGAATAGTGCTAGTTACTGACAAAACATTAAACTCTTCAGAGCAATAATAATAACAATAATAATAATAATAAATACCCAACATACCAATACTGCCCAATACACAGGTCCAAACAGATGTTTTTAAAAAGTAGACCAGTGATGGGCAACCTGCCTTCAGAAGTGACAGGCACTGTGTATTCCTAGTTCTACCTGTGCAGTTCAGGCAGGTAATGACACTGATACATTCTCCCACCAGGTTAAAAAGTTGTGCCTATTAGAATAAACTGATTTAGAGTAGCTGGACCAAATATTTGGTACTGGGCTGTTGCTTCTAAATTCAGGTTTCTCAACCCTGTGGTAGATCAAGATCTTTGTTTTACATTGCTACAAAACTTAAAAAGTCCCTTTTACAATTGTACTTTATAAACATGCATGTAATGTACCACCAGGGGGCCTTGTAAGTACAAAAATCATGAGACAACACGTTATGATGTGCAGAAAACACTGCGGTAGTAATTAGTCTGACAGAAGGACAAATTAAGACAACAGGGCAATGAGTACAATACTCTGTGATCTGTTTAGCATTTATATGGATTCCCACACATGTGTGTGAATCTGCCTGATTACCACCAATTATATTCTATACAGCAAGTAAGTCTACCTCTGGTGTGAAGTCAGCTTTGCATTTGTTCATCTCAGCACATCTTTGCAGATATACATGGGCCTGTTCTGCCTTCCCATTGGCTATCAGCCAGCGGGCAGATTCTGGAAGCCACCTCTCAACAAGACACATGGAAATCAAATTAGTGGGCAACAGCAGATTAACAATTACACAAGTTAGCACAACCTGGAGATTTAAAGCTAGGGATAAGATTCAGAAGTGACATTTTAAAAGCTCTTCAGATCATAGTCATAAGGACTAAGTTGTAAGGAAACTGGACTTCTTGGGGGTTGAAGATATTTAACCTCATTTAAAAGGCTGGGGAAGAGGTGTGGGCAACAGGCGACAGTTCCACCTCCAGTGTCACCCCACAAGAGCTATATCTCCTGGGACACCATTACCAGTTCTCGAAGCTGAAGAAGCCTTTCGGATGAGAGGTGAAACATCTGCCATCTCTCAAAACTCATCCAGTTGCCTTACACTATAGCCCCTATGACTACATTGACCTGGGTAAATAAAGACCTAGGCAGTCTGTTAATACCGTTTGTTTTATGCATACTGGAATGACTGCCACACCTACCACCATAAAGCGACAGACAGGAGGAGAGGGGATGTAACGGCAATGATCAGCCAGCGCCAATCATTCACCAGATATGCCACAACTGCAAGCAACAGGTTTCCTATGGTCCAATCCAGACTCACTATTATCCCGGCAAATGTCCTGTGCTCAATGTCAAACCACTCCACACCTGCCAGCGAACACATTGCACTTTCAACACACACACACAAACCCTGTAAAAAAATCCAGCTAAAAATCAGCTTGTGTTGGAAGCTGGTCTCATCTGCTTTATGGTGATCAAACCAGCTAAAGCATCAAAACCGATACAAAAACATATCTAAAACTGGCATCAAAAACTACCTGATAAAACCAGTCAAAACCAAGAACCAGCATAAAATTATTTTTGTTGCCAGATCTTTCTACAGGTACATGTATGCTAAAGTCACTGGTTATGCCAGTGGGATGAGGCAGCACCACTGAGTGTGAACTTACTTAGCACAATAGAGATGATGCTGATCCCAGAGATGGTGAATCCAGTGAGGAAACGCATGGCCATGAACATGACCCAAGAAGTGGAGAGAGCAGAGGCTGCCGAGAAGAGCATGGTGAAGAGGTAAGCCACCATTAGCAGAGGCCTCCGCCCAAACCTGCATCCAGACAAACATATACACACAATAAACACAGTATTATGTCACGACAAACATGACAGTCGAGTTGAATTTACACTGATGAATGGCTAAATGTGTTTAAACAGATATGTGCGTGCCAGTTCAAACAACCTGTCACTAAGGACACCAAACACAGGAGCTCCAATCATCACACCAATAAAGAAGATTGTGGCCGTGGCTTTGTTCATCCCCTTGTTCTTGCATACCAAATCCCACTGAAGGACAAGAGTAAAAATGACACCAGGTACAAAAGACAAAAACCAGGAAAAAGGAGACATTATAAAGATGATATTGGTTTGTACCTCTGTGGCCAGGGTGCTTTTGAAAGTGCCGTTATCATATACCCAACCATTCTGACAGGCCTCAACAGGAAGGTTGGTGGTGTTGGAGGAGTTGTTCAATAGGTGGAACTGGGGCTCGGAGAACACAAGACAGGAGGAGGGCTTCCCATGTGCTTCTGCTGGGATACTGACGATCTGCTTCTGCTCCACAGTCAGATTCTTAAACGAGTCCTTGCCGAGCCAGTCATCGACAGCACAGTGATGTGGCGGCACAGCCCCAATAAAATTATTCAATAGAAAGTGGGCAGGCAGGGTCACGCGTGATACACACTGAATAAGAACAATCATGATCTGGAACCTGCCAAATCCGTTGATTTCCGAGAGAATGCTTTCAAACTTCATACTGGTGGCCTCCTGGTTACTGAACTGTTGTAATGGTCACCAAGGAGTTGTTGACATGAGCAAAATTATTGTTTCGGTTAAACTGACTCTTCCTTTTTCTAAGGAATCTGGTGGAAAAAAAAAAGTCAACCAAGAATTAGGTCAAGATTCTAAGATGGACTCCTTCTACATAAGAGTACCGTACATGAACGCTATGACTGTAGGTAACATGCTCAGCTTTATTGCTTGTTCTCATCTGTTACAGTGTGTTTTTAAGAATATATTTGGATCTCTAGCATCATGGCCAATCCTTAGCCATGACCCTACACAATAAACATGCCGTTCCTCTCGTACTAAGCAGGATTATAATTGCAACAACACATCAGTAGGGTAAAACTAACTTGTCTCAGGACGGTTTAAACCCAGCTCACGTTCCCTATTAGTGGCTGAACAATCCAACGCTTGGTGAATTCTGTGATTTTGCAGTGATTAACTGCATTCATGCTACTTGGTTATTCTTACCTTGACTGGGGAATAACACGTTCTGAAATTGTAACCATAAAAGACTGCTTTCTCTTGGTCTCCTTCATCCGCTGCTCTAACAATGAGAAAGATAGAAGAAGTACATGGTTTAAATATTTAGCGTCATATCGTGCGCTTAAGCACTTTTAAGTACATCAGGCGAAGGACATCACTCAAATGCGGACTGTTCACTAATCTACTGCGAGTATAGGGCTGCCTCATCTCTATATTTGTTGCTACGGGCATAGGATAGGCTAGTTGCTTCTGCCATAAAAGTACCCGTTTTCCGAGGCAAGTCACAGAGTTCAGCGGGTCAACGGCAGCATGTGTAGCGATCCAGGAATATTACAACTGATGCGATGGGCTGCCGAAGCCCCAGTAAACGTCAAAACGTTCCCTTTAGGATGTCCTTACATTAAAATAACTTAAAGCATGCAAATTTGGGGTGGCTTGTACATATCAAAGTGTAACCAATTCTACGTAATCCCTCACATCTAAACGGGGTTGTTCACCCAGTCTAGCAATGCAGAAACATTTCCGCGTAGGCCTACATTCAATGCGGAATACCCGATAAAATAAAATAAAAAATACTGAGGCCAAATTTGGCTAAATCATCCAATTCAACGGTCACCTTGTGATTTACGTCAAATGGTTTTCCAGACACAGGTGGTGACATACGCGGATATTATCATTACAAACGGAATGATACCTATTAAAGACAATTGTGCTAATTCCTAACTTGTGAAATGTTTGATGCTCTTAGCATCTAGCAATTTACGTTAGACTACCCCATTTGTAGTGTTAAGAAAAGCCGCTTTTATGCTGGAGCAAGTTTGACATAGTAGAAAGATGCAGCCTCATCAAATTGAGGGGAAATTGGGTAAAGTTAAATGTTGAGCCGTACAGTCACATCTACTTACTTGGATGAAAAATGAAGAAAAAATGACTGGCAAGTGTTCGAAGACATGCGCTCACTGTTCCACGCACAACCCTACTGCACACCACTATGGCAAATGTGAACTTCCTCACTAACTCACTAACAGAATGCCTTAACAGGTTAACAGTGAGAACACAAGACTGAATGACGTCTCTATTAGGCCTACAAAGATAATTACACGTACTAGAATGGTATTCATTCATAATGACATTCAGTCTAGACTAGTCTTTGTGGTGTAATTTTAGATGCAACATTATACTAATCGCAAATCGTAACACAAACTGAGAAGGGGCTTTACAGATTCCCTGAAATACTGCCCTGCCATGGTGAGCTAGTGAACTGCAACAGAAATCAGCTGGAAAACTATGGCAAGCCATTTTAACATTTAATAGCTAAACTGGACATGTATTGAGTGCCCCAGTGACTTCCGTTTTACTTCCGCTACACGGGACCTCGGAAGTCAGAAAAAATGAATGGGGTTCAATGAGAGCAAAAAACTATTTTCTGGTCCCGTATGAATTGTACCATGAATGGGACATATGATATTTGTCAGTTTTAAATATAATTTTTAATACGAAGAAAACCACGATTCACAGCGAAGAAGTTTGATGGTGGCAGGTTTTGTGAGAGGCCGCTTTGTGAACTACAGTTCTTCGCTGCTGTCGACGCGAATGAAATACGTCATCACTGAAATTGTGCGAAACGAAAGAAGGAACAGCCATTCCTGCTGGAATGCGCACATTGAGGCACAAAACACACTGGCATCTCTGTTATAAATGTATATTTACTGCTAACATAGATCGGAGAAAGAGTAGGCTAATGATGGGACGTGACGTCAACAACGCGACGTAGTCTTTCTCAATTTTGTTTTCGCTACAGCTTTTATCTGAACAACAGCACAACAAACGGTAAAACGTTTTGCATGAAAAAACACCATTTTAATCCACAAACAACATATTTCATTTCAAGGGCATACAACGACTGGGACCAGAAAATAGCTATTTTAGTCTCATTGAAACCCATTCATTTTTTGCGAGCTCAGAGGTCCCATGAAATCGAGCGGAAGTGGCGTCACTGGGACACTCTATTGCAGATATCTGTAATTCAATTTTGCCTAGGCAAAACGAACATTTCAGATATCCGCAACTACATTCCTCCTATCTGTAATTGTCATTTCAGATATCCACAAAGACATTCTTCCTAGGGCAAATGACGTCACTTTTGCAATTGAATTATAGATATCCGTAATTCAAGTTTAAGATATCTACAATTTGATTATGACTAGGCATAACTCCAGTTCAAGATATCTTTAATTTGCCTCAATTCAAGATATCTACATGTTCCTTTTCAGATATCTTAAATTAAGTTTTGACTAGGCATAATGACATTGTAGATATCTGTAATTTGAATTATGACTAGTCAAAATGACATTGTAGATATCTTAAACTAGAGTTATGGATAGTTAAAATGTAATTGTAGATATCTATAATCAAGTTATAGATATCTTGAAATGCATTTTAATTAGAGATATCTGGAATTAGAGATATCCGTAACTGCCATTCTGCCTAGTCAAGATGTAATTACAGATATCTTGAAATACAGTTTTGACTAGGCGAAATGACGTTGCAGATATCTGTATGCAAATCAAGCAGCAACGTTCCAGGCTGAAAAAAGAAGCCGGAAGTGAACGTTGTAAGGCTGCAGTACCTATTTTGTCCTTTGGGGGCTGGCTCCAAAACAGAGCAATTTCCCATACTCCCATGTTAAAAAGTCCATTTTCACAGCTAAAATAAACATATTTACAGCCTGGTTCAAAAAATGGTTTTAGTGTCTTTCGGTAGTGTGGGGGTCCATGACAACTCTGAGGGGGGGGTGAATGTTTTTAGAATCCATTTGCTTTAGGTACAGTTAAGTTTTAATTTCATGCATAATTCGGGACGTGGTTAGTTTGATTGACAGCAGCAGGCCACCTTTGCTGACCTGAGGCAAGTTCTCTGTGGACTCTTCGGCTGTCATCGGATATTTCACGACTATATCATTTCCAGCATATTCAATGATATAGTACATCCAGGATATCTGGTGTTGCTGTTAATTGTTCTAAAGGACCATCAAAGAATGTTTCTTTACAGTTTTATGGTAAGTGACATTACACTACTGTTTCTCTGTCATCCTTACTAGTATGTAGCATCGCTGTTAGCGCCGTAGCCTGAAATCACCTCAGAAATGTTAGCATGTTAACTCTGGTGTCAAACTAGCTCCTGAATGACTCTACTGCAACATAATATTACTCAACCTGCCATTATCGAGCTTATTTGACTGCTACAATCGGTCAGTGGAATGACTATAGTAGAAAGGCAGTCATTTTAGTTTTGTCTCGGCCGTCTTTGAAGTTCCATACAGTTTTAGCTCGCACAGCTAGCGCAAGCTACATTACAGCCTGCTAAGGTTCGTCAGCTAGTAATGAAGTTATCGTCGTTAGGCAATGCCATAAGTGACAATACCGTCAAATTATGTCCACTGACTCAGTTCTTCATCTGTGCTATACTTCAGAGGAAGTGCATGTGTTAAAAACACAGACTGTGTTAATACAAGAGAGAGGGAGAGGCGCTTTAAAGCACTCTTGCTTGTAAAGTTTTTTGAGTAGCTGAGACTTGACTCATCTTAGAATTACGTAAGAAAAATATCAAAAATAGTGCAAGCCTACATTCACGTAGAATTGGGCAACATGGCCTTACACATTACATTTTGAATAGTATTGTAAATTAACATTTCAAACATCTAATCAGTTTTCCTCTAGGTGACTCAGACAGGCTGGACAAGTGGATGGTTAACTTGACAGAACTGGACTCCACACCAGAGCTCGCATCCGTGCTGTCAGCACTTCGAGACATCACCACTGATACCAGGGACACTACCAACCTTCTCCTACAAGTTTTCTACATCCTACCAGACTACAAGCTTACAGTATGCCATGGCTTGTCCAAATGTTGTCTGGGAAACTTTAAATATGCTTTAAACATTTATTTTATACAGTAATGGAGTGTTATGGAAGCTATGGTAGTGACATACAATTACATTACACTTAGCACATGCTTTTATTCAACGCAACAGGACACAATGCCCATTTTTTCTTTAAAACATGTACCTGCAGCATCCATTGAACACTCTCAAGTTATTTGTCACTCTTGACTCCATTATACCACAGATGCCCTTTGCTCCCATCTTGATGTCCTTGTGCATTGCTTTTGCTTACTGCTTTTCTTGCTGCATTTTTTACTTACCAACCTGCCACTTTACTATATTACACATAACTATTTATTTACTTCTGATTTCTTTACGTGTATGGGTAAATATCGATGTATTGTCTAGTCAAAATGTCTTGTCAATATTCCAATGAAAAATATGCTACTGAAAAAAAAAATTGACACATTCGATACTTATTCGTCCTGCTTTACATGCCATATACAAAATTCAGTTTTTTTCCACTTTGCTCATTAACTGCAGTGTATGTTTAATGCACTGCTTTTCTTTACAATGACATTAAGATTTTCCCTTTTATGTGTTAATAGTAATTGTTGAAATAAGACATTTTGATTTGATTCATTCTTGGTTTAATAAATACATTATAAATTCCATATACATTTCAAGTGTGACTTCAGTGCAAATAATCAAAATCAGTAACAGATTTGTGGTAGAAAATGTTGTTTGTTGAACCAGTTTCAGACATGTGCTGTCCTTATGTTTAAAGTTATAAGAAGTCTTGACATTCATTCAACAGGCAAAATATTACAAGTTCCATGTACATTCTAAGTGGGATTTTAGTGTAAAGAATTCAAAATCATTAGTACTGATATCCCCAAGACAAAGCTAGCCATTACAGTTCACACAAGTCCTGCTTCAAGCAACAAGATAATCACTTGTCATTCCCACCGCAGTGGATGAGCAGGACATAGGACTGTTTCTTCTTGTAGGGCCTGGGAGAAAAACAAGAGGACGGCACACCTCATCTGGGCATTAAGTCCCAGGTTGGTGGCCAGGGACCTCCTTGCAGCCTCTTCCCCTCTGCGAACGTAGCTGTGCCCCAGAATCCATTAAGTTGGAGCTGCAAAAAAAGAAAAGAAAATGTGTTAAAACATTGCAACATTTTAAGCATATGCCAGATCAGTCATCACTGTTACAATGCTCAAATAGCTAAGCCACTGAGCAACCACACTATTGTGGTTCTGACAGTCAGATAGGACAATCCCCCTACACTAATATGAAAAGTAATTCCTCCCAGTATGGGTTTGGTGAGAGATGCAGAATTTCTTTTCCTTGATATAAAGGCTGATGTAAGAGATATTTGCCCATTACTATGAGATAAGTTTGTTACATTCTGCACGAATACAATTAAATGCAATATATACTGATAGTGTTTAATGTCAATTACTGGTTTCTGTAGCCATTTGCATTGTTAAACTGGTTTATGTAAAAACAAAAATGAGAAAAGAGAACATTAACATACATTCAACGAATTATATTTTACAACTACCACCAGTTTCATGCAAAATGTAATAGAAACACCAAAGTGGTCATAACTATTAGCTGTTCAAGTTTTTAAAACGTGAGGTATGGCGGTATTGTGCATATTTTCTTAAGGTTTATTATGTCACATTTGAGCATTTGCTATATGAAACTGTATGTGCTACATAAGTAATATGTTGTTGCTCATGTTGTCTTCCACTATGTTGGACAGATTTATACATCAAAAAGACGGATGAAACGGGCTAGGTTAGTCGAAAGGTTTCGATCACATGACAACTGAACAAATTCCATCAAGATATGAGCATGCCACAATGCCACAAAGCATGCACAATAATTAAGACCTCTTTTATTATAATATTTACACCCAGTCTATCATCACTAAACAAAAAAGGACATACCCGGAATATGACAACTATTTTGTCCTATTTTCAAAATGACTCACCTGATCTAATGTGCCCGACAATAAAACGCCGGTCTTCCCCAGCATGGAAATTTGCATCTATTAGACTTTTCAGTTCAGCCAAACTGCTTTTCAGTTCATCATTTGTGTCTGGGGATAGCAAATGTTCAATTCTTCTGAGATTTCTTTCAAGTTTTCAACACAGCGACGCTCTCTCTCTCTCCACAAATCCCCTGTGTAGGACTCGTTCGATTTCATGCCATTTTCTGGTGGCTTTTTCAATGACACCGAAGGCCATGACTGCCTTTCTTCTTCCATTCACCAGAGCCTTTCAACGTTCTCTGCATTCACTGAAATGAAAATGGACCTACTTCCTTTTTTATTTTGGCGGGGACAGGACATTACGCGTTTATGGATATCTAAAATAGAGCAACGTCATGCACAATAATTTGCACTAGTCATAATGACGTTTGAGATATCTTTAACTTTCATTCTGCCTAGTCAAAACTGAATTACAGATATCCGCAATTGTCATTTAAGATGTGTGACGGGTTGAATGTCATTTCAAATGACGTAATTTCAGATATCTGTAATTCAGTTTTGCCTAGTCAAAACTGAATTACGGATATCTCTATCTATCGTTTCGACTAGGAACAATTACGTTACAGATATCTTGAATGACAATTCCGACTATCCAAAATGTAATTACGCCTAGTCAAAAGGGCGTTGTTGATATCTTAAATCACTGCGTTCACATGGTGGGATTGGTTTGGTTTGGGATTGGTTCACAACGGGTGGTCTGTCCCCCAAGTCCCTGTTCACATGCAGTTCGTCTAAGCGGATTCGGTGAGAGTTCCGGTGTTCTGTCATTCTGTCCTACATTGTCAGAAAATCCTACGGTAGGATGTCTCGACAGACATAATCTGTCAGATTGTCCTACATTGTCAAAGCATCCTACGGTAGGAGGAATGACACTATCAGACACGTCTTTACCATAACATGTTTTAGGATAGGCTACCTACCCAACATTTAAGGATAATGTAGACTTCCGAGTATTATTTTAGCCAACACACGAATGCAGGACGTCATGAAAATTCAAGTTTACCAGCAATTTAGTCTACGTGATACGCAGGTAGTATACCCACCACGCCACCAGTTTGGCGTTTTCTATACACACCTAAATAAATGAAAAGTTGAAAAGTTAAACTGTTTAGGGAAGATATTTTTTGTATTTCAAGACTCGCTCACTTTTTTAAATCAGAATTATATTACATTGTGTGGTTAATATTGAATTTACGTCATTAATCTACCCCGCTTGCTCTGCAAAGTTTTAGTAACAGCTGATGTAGGACAAAATGATGTTTAAATGGCGGGAAATGGAGTATCGTGATCTGCTCATGCGCGCGCATGTGCCGTGGGTGTTTGTAGGATAAAATGATATGTAGGATAGAATGATAGAACACCGGCCCTGTAGTCAACTTCTATCTTTCTATTATTATCTTTTAATACAAGGAACGTCTCTTCCACGCATAACTCTTGAACCACTCATCCGCTTGATCTCAAATTTGGACGGCGTCATCATAATGTTACGAGTGTGTGCAGTACCAAGTTTCGTGTTGTTTGGGCAAAAAATGCCAAAGATATCGGTCAAACCGTGCCGACCCAGCCATGACGACCCAGGCTGATAAGATTTACAATGCTAGCTGCTACAATGTTGGACATAACGCGACTAACGACACATAACTAAAATAATGTACATAACACGAGTAAACATTTGCCCACAACAAAGCTGCTACGTAGGTAAGATGTATCTTATCGTATACGCAACAGCAGACTACAGCACTGCACACATATGCCTACACATATGCTACAGACGACACGTAGAGGAGACTGAACTTTTCACCTCTCATTCCGGTTATTCCACATCGCAAAACAGTGGCTAAAGAAAATCTTACAAGTCAGTCAGTGCAAATGTATTTACATAGCCTCCTCCTTTCACCTGATATTATTACCCACTTAAACAATAAGGTGGTCTAAACAAAAACGTAATACTCTGGCACATCTTCTATGGGCTCTGCACTGTTCCTACTAAATAAAGACAATAAACAAACTTTCTGGCGGCATACAAACATGGTGTTCCAGGAGTTTGACGCATTTGCGTACGTGTTGTGCATTCTGCTGTGTTAGAAAGTCCGTATGAAGGAACAAACTGCGTTTTTTATTTCGTTGATACATGCGCAATACCGGAAAATCAATCCGATCTCCGTTCACATGGCAGTCGAAGTGGTTTCGAAACAGCCCAGGCCTGGAGTCGCAATTGGTTTAGGAAAACCAATTCCAATCCAAACCAATCTCCGTTCACATGAAGCTGGTACGATCCCAAACCAGTTCCAAGTGGTTTCGACTTGTCCATGTGAACGCACTCAATGTTAGTTCCGGATAGTCAAACTTAGCTTTTAAATGTTAAGATGGCTTGCCATAGACAACCATAGTTGGATGGTGGATAGTGAGGTAGCTTAATGCACGTAATCGAAGGTACTGCTGCCGAGGTGACAAAAACATCCAATTTTACACGAAGCTTCCTTAGGACCTCCTCAATAGGACATCTTGAATTGTTATAGCAAAATAAGTGAATAATCTATATACATGAAATGATGAAAAAACGTTTTTGTGGTCTGCCTCAGTACGGCCATTAAATGGTTACATTTATGTTCATTGCTCAGATGAGTATATCCTTCAATTGCTGAGTGTAAGGAATTAGTAGTAACTGTTATATACACAAAAACAGTTGAGTTAGCCTACTTACGCCAACGGTCGTTTATTTCACTGACCTCCCAGCATGCTATTTCCCAACACGTCATCATCTGACAGCAACATAACCATAGACATCAGGCCCGTTCGAGTAACACACTGGTCTGTCTACGTTTGTCTAACTTCGGCTACATACGTCAGCAAGAACTCCGGCTCGCAGGATGGGTGGGTGTTTAAAAGGCGCCAGTCAAGTCGGACACAAGTCTTTTGTTTACACCACCTGATCTTCGTAGTAGATGGCGGAGAAGTCATGTGTTGTGTGTGAGGGACAAGAAGGGGGCGGGCGGTTGTAGTAGGGTGCATTGAGACTTCAAGTCAAGTCGAGTCGTTTTTTTACTAGCACATTTAAACAAAAAAACAGAGATGTCCCAAAGTGCTGCACAACACAAGGATGAAAAATAACACAGCAAAACCATAACCCAAAGATCATTAATAGGTATAGCCTACTGATACAAAACAATACAATAAAAACGAGATTAACAAATACATAAAAAAATAAAAGATTGAACTTGACAGCATCAGATACACGCCCCAGAACAAGCTAAAAAGAGAGAGAAAAGATATGTCTTCAAACTGGACTAAAATAACGTACATATAAGATGAGAGGTTCCGTGACAGAGCGCTACACAACATCCGTGTCCAGACGTCAATGAACTTTAAACCAACCAGGGCAAAGTTGCGTCACCACGGAGGCGTTAGTTAGACGATTGTAGCCGCGGAAAAGCAACTGCAAGCGCTTGCACGATTTGTCTACACGCGGCTACAAGACATGGGTTTTTAGGTCATCTGACCTTGTGACGTTTTTGTGACAGCGCCACGCCTTTCTGGCAACTCTGACACAAAGTCTAACCATAATGCAACATTTTCAGCCCACAATGCATCGCTGACTACATGCGGCTACATCCGTCTGTAGACATTTACCCCCTATTCGAACACGGCTATCATATTACTAGACTGGGCGTTGAATGCTGGGACGCCGGAAATAAAGGGCGCCATATTGGAGTGGTGAACGATTGCCAAGCCAACGGTCTTTGCCTTTGTTTTAGTGTGTGTTGTGAACCTGTTTAATGTGTGTTGTGAACCCGCTTGTGTTGATTTTTATTATTATTATTTTATTATGTTTCACAATAAATACATAACTATGTAATCTGGTTGTAACAGTCCCAAATTTCAAATGCAATTATTACACATTATCTCCATAGTGTATTTGTTTCCAGAATAACATATACGTGTTAATAATTGTCATTCTCACTGAGAAATCAAGAGTGATGTCTAATTTCAGGATATGCATGATGGATATGCATGCATGCAGCCTATATTATAACGTTTGGTCAAGTATGAACAATATCCCTTGAACCATGTTTTTTTTTATCATTGCTTCACGGATGACATAAAAAACTGTTATTTTAGCGAGATAGTATTTATTAAATGCGGTGATAATTCATTGCTCCTGTCAAACCGGTTATATTGAGTGGAGCGAATCACCACTTCAAGATGGCGGCCCCGTGTGCCGTTCGCTCCAGTGGAAGGTAGGTTCGATGCTCAGTCTATGTATATGATGTCTATGAACATAACACTGTGCCCAAACAGGCAACTAATGCAGACATATGGCAAGCCATCTTAACATTTAAAAGCTAAGTTTGACTATCCGGAATTAACATTGTAGATATCAACAACGCCCTTTTGACTAGGCGTAATTACATTTTGGATAGTCGGAATTGTCATTCAAGATATCTGTAACGTAATTGTTCCTAGTCGAAACGATAGATAGAGATATCCGTAATTCCGTAATTCCGTATCCCTATCCGTAATACTGGGAGGAATTACTTTTCATATTAGTGTAGGGGGATTGTCCTATCTGTCCTGATCTGGCATATGCTTAAAATGTTGCAGTGTTTTAACACATTTTCTTTTCTTTTTTTGCAGCTCCAACTTAATGGATTCTGGGGCACAGCTACGTTCGCAGAGGGGAAGAGGCTGCAAGGAGGTCCCTGGCCACCAACCTGGGACTTTATGCCCAGATGAGGTGATTTGGCCTGGGTGGTCCAAGATGGTGTGGCGTCCTCTTGTTTTTCTCCCAGGCCCTACAAGAAGAAACAGTCCTATGTCCTGCTCATCCACTGCGGTGGGAATGACAAGTGATTATCTTGTTGCTTGAAGCAGGACTTGTGTGAACTGTAATGGCTAGCTTTGTCTTGGGGATATCAGTACTAATGATTTTGAATTCTTTACACTGAAATCCCACTTAGAATGTACATGGAACCTGTAATATTTTGCCTGTTGAATGAATGTCAAGACTTCTTATAACTTTAAACATAAGGACAGCACATGTCTGAAACTGGTTCAACAAACAACATTTTCTACCACAAATCTGTTACTGATTTTGATTATTTGCACTGAAGTCACACTTGAAATGTATATGGAATTTATAATGTATTTATTAAACCAAGAATGAATCAAATCAAAATGTCTTATTTCAATAATTACTATTAACACATAAAAGGGAAAATCTTAATGTCATTGTAAAGAAAAGCAGTGCATTAAACATACACTGCAGTTAATGAGCAAAGTGGAAAAAAACTGAATTTTGTATATGGCATGTAAAGCAGGACGAATAAGTATCGAATGTGTCATTTTTTTTTTTCAGTAGCATATTTTTCATTGGAATATTGACAAGACATTTTGACTAGACAATACATCGATATTTACCCATACACGTAAAGAAATCAGAAGTAAATAAATAGTTATGTGTAATATAGTAAAGTGGCAGGTTGGTAAGTAAAAAATGCAGCAAGAAAAGCAGTAAGCAAAAGCAATGCACAAGGACATCAAGATGGGAGCAAAGGGCATCTGTGGTATAATGGAGTCAAGAGTGACAAATAACTTGAGAGTGTTCAATGGATGCTGCAGGTACATGTTTTAAAGAAAAAATGGGCATTGTGTCCTGTTGCGTTGAATAAAAGCATGTGCTAAGTGTAATGTAATTGTATGTCACTACCATAGCTTCCATAACACTCCATTACTGTATAAAATAAATGTTTAAAGCATATTTAAAGTTTCCCAGACAACATTTGGACAAGCCATGGCATACTGTAAGCTTGTAGTCTGGTAGGATGTAGAAAACTTGTAGGAGAAGGTTGGTAGTGTCCCTGGTATCAGTGGTGATGTCTCGAAGTGCTGACAGCACGGATGAGAGCTCTGGTGTGGAGTCCAGTTCTGTCTAAAGTTAACCATCCACTTGTCCAGCCTGTCTGAGTCACCTAGAGGAAAACTGATTAGATGTTTGAAATGTTAATTTACAATACTATTCAAAATGTAATGTGTAAGGCCATGTTGCCCAATTCTACGTGAATGTAGGCTTGCACTATTTTTTATCTTTTTCTTACGTAATTCTAAGATGAGTCAAGTCTCAGGTACTCAATAAACTTTACAAGCAAGGGTGCATTAAAGCGCCTCTCCCTCTCTCTCGTATTAACACAGTCTGTGTTTTTAACACATGCACTTCCTCTGAAGTATAGCACAGATGAAGAACTGAGTCAGTGGACATAATTTGACGGTATTGTCACTTATGGCATTGCCTAACGATAACTTCATTACTAGCTGACGAACCTTAGCAGGCTGTAATGTAGCTTGCGCTAGCTGTGCGAGCTAAAACTGTATGGAACTTCAAAGACGGCCGAGACAAAACTAAAATGACTGACTTTCTACTATAGTCATTCCACTGACCGATTGTAGCCGTCAAATAAGCTCGATAATGGCAGGTTGAGTAATATTATGTTGCAGTAGAGTCATTCAGGAGCTAGTTTGACACCAGAGTTAACATGCTAACATTTCTGAGGTGATTTCAGGCTACGGCGCTAACAGCGATGCTACATAGTAGTAATGATGACAGAGAAACAGTAGTGTAATGTCACTTACCATAAAACTGTAAAGAAACATTCTTTGATGGTCCTTTAGAACAATTAACAGCAACACCAGATATCCTGGATGTACTATATCATTGAATATGCTGGAAATGATATAGTCGTGAAATATCCGATGACAGCCGAAGAATCCACAGAGAAGTCGCCTCACGTCAGCAAAGGTGGCCTGCTGCTGTCAATCAAACTGACCATGTCCCAAATTATTCATAAAATTAAAACTTAACTGTACTTAAAGCAAATGGATTCTAAAAAAAATCACCCCCCCTCAGAGTTGTCATGGACCCCCACACTACCGAAAGACACTAAAACCATTTTTTGAACCAGGCTGTAAATATGTTTATTTTAGCTGTGAAAATGGACTTCTCAACATGGGAGTATGGGAAATTGCTCTGTTTTGGAGCCAGCCCCAAAAGGACAAAATAGGTACTGCAGCCTTACAACGTTCACTTCCGGCTTCATTTTTCAGCCTGGAACGTTGCCGCTTGATTTGCATACAGATATCTGCAACGTCATTTCGCCTAGTCAAAACTGTATTTCGAGATATCTGTAATTACATTTTGACTAGGCAGAATGACAGTTACAGATATCTCTAATTCCAGATATCTCTAATTAAAATGCATTTCAAGATATCTATAACTTGATTATAGATATCTACAATTACATTTTGACTATCCATAACTCTAGTTTAAGATATCTACAATGTCATTTTGACTAGTCATAATTCTAATTACAGATATCTACAATGTCATTTCGCCTAGTCAAAACTTAATTTAAGATATCTGAAAAGGAACATGTAGATATCTTGAATTGAGGCAAATTAAAGATATCTTGAACTGGAGTTATGCCTAGTCATAATCAAATTGTAGATATCTTAAACTTGAATTACGGATATCTATAATTCAATTGCAGATATCCGTAATTCACATTGTGGATATCTGTAATTGAATTGTAGATATCCGTAATGACAAACCCCATAGAAATGAATGGCAAAAGTGACGTCATTTGCCCTAGGAAGAATGTCTTTGTGGATATCTGAAATGACAATTACAGATAGGAGGAATGTAGTTGCGGATATCTGAAATGTTTGTTTTGCCTAGGCAAAACTGCATTACAGATATCTGCAATACATATCCAGTTTAGCTATTAAATGTTAAAATGGCTTGCCATACAGACATAACATTTACCCCCCTCCCCAGGGAAGACCCAGGCACACGGCAAGTACAGGTTCTTTTTTTTTTTTTTTTTTTTTTTTGAGGGCGGCGATCCGCCTACACCCTTTACAATACAATGGACGGACAGAGTCCCGTCTCAGTCAAGTGGGTATGTCCAGTTGGTCCGGTTCCTGTCTTGATCCGGATATGTCCCGTTGGTCCGGTTCCTGTCTTGATGCAGATATTCAGGTTGCAGATTAAGGTGTATAGAGGCCCTAGGCTACAGTAGCCTGTAGCCCCCCCACATACAATTATTAATGCATAGTAGCTTTGTTGTGTGCAATAGCCGCAATAGCCTATGTATTGCCTAACCTTGTAAATAGATCAGCAGAGAGGGTACGCCGATAATAATAATGGCTTTCTTTATTGACAATAAAAAACAACAAAACAGCAACAACAACTGTTCACTACATAGGCCCTCACTCCACACACAGCATTAGGCTACCTCTGCAACCATTGGGGAAAAAATAGAAAAGGGAACTGTATACAGCCACCATAACACAACTCCTGGCACACACCTTATGGCTGACTTGGGTAGAAGGCCAACTGACTTGCCACCAATGCTTGCCACACACTGTAAGCTAAACAGCTTCAACAACTGGACACCAGGTAGGCTCACTCACATTAGGCCACATAACTGCAAATGAACCCCAAAATACACAAAACAGTAGCCTATATTAATTCACCCATATGCTCTTACACAATTCTTGCTCTACACAATAAACTTACAGCAACAGTTAGACTAACTAGATGTAGGGGAGAGCCGTGACGAATGAAACACTTTTTGCTTAACGTTTATTTTCTAAGACAGTGAAGCAAATTAGATTTATTTTGCCATATGGTCATCAACATACAAGTGTATTCTATTAGTTACTGGTGTAATTTAACACATCCGATAAGAAATCACGTTCATTTTTAACTTTGAACGCAAGGTGTCGTTTGTTACAATCGTCCCTGATTGTCGGCGCTAATGAAACACGCAATGATTTTTGATCACAAAAAAACTACCACTAGGTAATATTTTACTTATCGATGTCAAAAACAGTCTAGCGGAGATAACGTTTGAATGCAGTAACGTCACGGCACGAGATTTCACGGGGTTGTGAAGTCTTGCATGCTGAATGTGCTGACCACATATGATGTTTTAGATGTGTATTGTTTTTGAGAAAATAGCTGTGTTTCTTACGTCCCGTGTTTCATTCGTCACGGCTCTCCCCTACCGCATAGCGGTACATGGTATGACCGCCGCAGTGTATTGAAGTGTGGGAATCATAGGTATGGTGAGTTTGTGGTAGGTCAATGTTGTGAGGTGAGAGTTTGTGTGGAAATGATTTGCTGGAAGTGGGTTTTGAATGAATGACATTCTGTGTGTTTGTGTATATTTTGTGTAGTTCCCACCTCCTTGGTCCAAGATATTGGCAATGCAAAATCTCTATTTTTGCATTTAACTATATCACTAGGTGGCGCTATTTCTTCAAGTGAGTGTTTATAGGATGGGTTGATACGGCTCTTTAACACTGGCTTACTGACACAAAATCATTGTCTTGGGCAACGTTTTTGATAAGTTATTTTAAAAAAAACTGTTTTTGTACACCTAGCTTTGACCGGAAACATTGCACCATGAGATGAAATGTCACAAAATTTGGTGCACATGAAAAGAAAGCTGTTCAGAGCTGTCATGTCAACTTTGACGAAATCTGAGCAATTAGAAGCCGAGATATGGACATTTGGAGAATTTTAAGCTATGTTTTGAATTTTGATTTACATGTAACTTTGAAACAGTCCATCTCAAGATAAATCCTTTGATAACTTTTTGTCAGCATTGTCTGTAGATGACATGTACCAAATTTGGTGAGATTCACATGAACGGCCTATGACGAGTTCGTTTGGTTTCGCTTTCACAATGTTAAAATTTCACGGAATTTTTTTTTGTGGGCGTCGACAAGTGTTTTCAATGTAGAAGGGTCAATAGATTTCAAGACAAAAAAAGAACTGCTTGTAAACATTACTGTTCTCTAGATAATAGGCAAAATTACATTTTGTACCATTACAGCGCCCCCTATGAGCCAAATTGTATGGCATGTGCTGTGCTTTTAGAGGTCTTTGTGCTGATTGTGCATGACATATTTTGTACAGTTCCCACCTTCCCAGTCCAAGACATTGGCAATACAAAAGCCCAATTTTTGCATTTACACCTATCACTAGGTGGCGCTATGCTTCAAGTGACATATTTTGTGCAGTTCCCACCTTCCCAGTCCAAGACATTGGCAATTCAAAATCCCAATTTTTGCATTTACCTAGGTGGCGCCATGCTTCAAGTGACAGTTTATGGGCTGGGTCAATGCGTCTTTGTAACCCTGACATACTACCACAAAATCACTGTCTTGGGAAAAAATGTTGATGAGTTTTTTAAAAAAAAACCTGTTTTTGGACCCCTAGCTTCGACAAAAAACATTGTCCCCTTTGACAAAATATCACAAAATTTGATGCACATGAACAGAGAGCTGTTTAGAGGTGGCATGTCAATTTTCACAACATTGGAGAAATTAGAAGCCAATATATGGATTTTGGAAGAATTTTAAGCTATGTTTCAAATTTTCATTGACATATAACTTTTAAACGGTTTATCTCAAGACAAATTCTTTGATAACGTTTAGTCATCATTGTCTGTAGATGACATGTACCAAATTTGGTGAGATGCACATGAACGGCCTCTGACAAGAGTTCGTTTGGTTTCACTTTCACAATGTTAAAATTTCACGGAAATTGTTTTTGTTGGAAGTGGGCATCGACCAGTGTTTTCAATGCAGGAGGGTCAACAGATGTCAAGACAAAAAAGAACTGCTTGTAAACATTACTCTTCTCTAGATAATAGACAAAACGACATTTTGTGCAATTTTTGTACAATTACAGCGCCCCCTATGGGACACATTTGATGGCATGTGCTGTGCTTTTAGAGGTCTTTGTGCTGATCATGCATGACATATTTTGTGCAGTTCCCACCTTCTCGGTCCAAGATATTGCCAATATAAAATCCCATTTTTCGCATTTACCCATATCACTAGGTGGCGCTACACTTTAAGTGAGTGTTTATGGGCTGGGTCGACACACCCCTGTAACACCGACATATCACAAAAAATTCATGTTGTTCGGTGAAACATTCACTGAGTTAGTCAGCAAAAACTTTTCGGCGTCTCCCCCTCTTTGATGGACACTGGCACAGCGGGGGGTGGCCCTTGGGGGCCAAAAGCTCCTATTCGTACAAAAACTTCTAGGGCTACATGCCTACAAAGATTCATCTCCCCCAGAGTTCCAGTGTCCTGGCAATCGTTGACGAAAAATCGGTGAAAAAAATAAATAAAAATTAATTTTTAAAAAAGGGAAAAAAGTCTCGGCAACACTATAATGACCGCTTTCGCTAGCTTCGCTAGTGGCGGTCATAATTAGACATAAGAAAACCGTTTTGTCACAGGCCTATAGCATAGGCTAAGTTTAAGATCAATGATTGCATACAGAAACCATGTTCCTACCATTAGACGTTCACTTTCCTTGCTTTTCTTGTATTCTATCGGTTTTGACCCATTGTGGATCTCTGTGTTTTTAATCAGTCCCAGTTTCGAAAAAGAGCCCTCGTTGCTGGCATTGGTCACTGGCAGGGTCATATAAAACCACACCGCGATGTCAACATTAGGAAACACGGTCTGTAGGTTCTTTCCCCTCAAATCATGAGTAAACTTGTAGGTGTCCTTGTCGCGGCTTTCCTTAACATATTCTCTGAAATGTACAATTTCCTCCACAAAATCTGCCTCGAGATCATCTGTATTTCAACTGGAAAGTCGTGGCGTCCCTACGAAGATCTTCTAAGGGGATGGATGACAGTTTGTTCAGAAATCCAAACGTTTGCCGAATGTTTTTGTAGGATCTTGTTCTGCACAGGCTGGGTATGGCTTAAGCCTAGGGCCTCACGTGCAAGGGGGGCCCCCATTGGTCAGTAAAAATATATAATTTAGGTACATTTACGAGAATACTGTATTGGCAAACACATCGCAAGCAACGCAGCTGATTGGATAAACATGCAGAGAGGGTAAACGTCATCATCACGTAGGCCTTCACTTGATTGGAGTGAGAACGAAAGAAAATGTCAGGGAAAAAATATGAAAGTGGCGCTCAGAAAGGACAAACAGAAAAAAATAAAGAGCAAAGACAGCAAAATCTTTTGAGCCAAATCCCTAAATTGACAGGGTATTTCAAACCGACTGGTGGACCTGACAATCCCCACTCCGCAGACGTTAAACTTGACGTTAATAACAACGACATTGGTGGTGATTATACAGCTACAGCTAAGCTAGCTGGAGTTGGAGCTGAAGTTAGCTTGGGACAAAAAGCAGATGAATCGTCCGAACCTGACAGTGTGCGACCAGGCCGAGACAAGTTCAGGACAACAGTGTTCATTGCCATCAACGACTGTGCCCAAACAGGCAACTAATGCAGACAAAACAGTAACATAGGGTTTTAGAAGGGCTTTAGTAACTGACGTTTTAGGAGGAAGTGTTCTGTGTGCCCAAAATTGAGGAATATGGGGGTCAGCCCTATGTTCCCACGGCCCATTGGTCCCACAGCCCATTGGTCCCACATTACTAACATTTTTTCCCCCTTCAAATTTAGGCCCATTGGTCCCACGGCCCAATGGTCCCACAGCCCATTGGTCCCACAGCATTAAGACTTTTTCTTTTTTCAAAAGGCCCATTGGTCCCACAGCCCATTGGTCCCACACTACAAGGGATTTTTTAGTCATTTTTAGGCCCATTGGTCCCACAGCCCATTGGTCCCACAGCCCATTGGTCCCACACTACAAGGGATTTTTTAGTCATTTTTAGGCCCATTGGTCCCACAGCCCATTGGTCCCACAGCCCATTAGTCCCACAGCTCATTGGTCCCACAATTCCCACAGCATTGTCCAACTGCTCCATAGAGCCGTCCGAAACTGTCTTCTTGCTCTGCAGTAAATCCGAATATGCTAGTAGTGGAGAAAGGGAAGCAATGAAAATTAGCACAAATTGGCGGTCATTGGTGGTACTGCAGCTTGTGGCGGTCGCAGACAAGTGAATAATGAATGGGTGTCAGGTGTCAATGGGCTGTATCCTTATAATAATTTTATCTGCTTGTGTAATTTCTTCCCTGGAAGTAATAAACTTGCGTTGGATCGTTAGGAATATTTGAATGTATTTGGCGACACTTGTATTTTGTCTAGAGCAAGAATCTGGAAAAATCACTTTTGTTCAAACCATAACATTGACATATCATGTCACAAACTCCTGCTTTACGTTAGTTCTGGACGCAGAGATTTGTCTGCCAATCAGTTGCATTAGATGAATGCTACCATCTGACATCACTTCTGATATAAGAGCTTCTATGATAGGTTATGGAAATTGCACAGAACCTTCACAAATGTGACAATTAACCAGTTAGCCCAATTGACTCCCATTCATTTTTTACTTGTCTGTGTTCGCCAACCAGGCTACAATGGGCACCAATGGGAGATACCACCCTCTGCTAGTAGGCTTTCAAACAGGAGGCGAATGGTACCCGGATGACTTTCGACATCCGGTCTTATGCAATCAGAGGTTACTTCACTATTCCAGAAGTCCGCGGGAGACCGACAATTGCACGGTCATTGGTCCGGAACAGCTGGCGTCCCCGCCACAGATTGTTTAAAGGAAGAACAGAGCCCGACTCATAGGTTCTGACGGCGTATGTCCGGTGCGAAATATGGGGGTCAGCCCTATGTTCCCATGGCCCATTGGTCCCAGGATTAGGGTTAGGGTTAGGATTAGTTTTGAGCCTAAGAAATGTGGGCCCACAGCCAGGGTTAGGGTTAGGGTTAGGGTTATTAGGGTGATTAGAGTATTACAATGAATGTCAATGAGACATAAATCTGCAATTACACTGTGATTAATTGTAAGTTAACGGTTGCCTTTATCAGATTAATCATGATTAAATATTATTGATTGACAGCACTAAAAATGGAATACTTCATGTCTTGTATTTCGAAGGGCATGTAAATAAGGGAGCAGACAAATTATTGTACTTGATGTGTTTCAATGTTAACCAATATGTGAGAGCTGGAGCATATAAAGACAACTCGTGCTGCAATCTCACTCACACACACACACACACAGGCACGCTCATTCAAGCAAGAATACTTTTATCTGAGATATCAACAGAGATGGCAGCTGTTAATGGGAAGTTGATAACGGGAAACCGTGGAGGAAAGGTATTGGTGGTGCAAAACTTTCGTTTTCACAGACATGAGACGAGGGGCGACAAAATTCATTGGCGTTGCTGGCGCAAAGACTGCAGGGCGAAGGTATATACATACCTGCTTAATGATGAGGTTGAAAACATCCGGGTCATTGGGTTCCATGAAGAGGACCATCCCCATCCCCATGACCAAACAATGGTCGGAAGGGCTCAGTTCCAGCATCAGGCTGTAGATCCAACCATTCCTGTGAGACGGATTTACAATGCCGAGTTGGTGCAACATCGTCAAAGGGCAGTCCAAGGAGGAGGAGATAGACCACCAATTCCAGCGTTTAGGTCCATCCGAACGGCGATGCAAAGAGCTAGGTCTGAGGCAATGCCCCCTATCCCACGTACTGTAGAGGAAGTGGTGGTTACAGGCCCATGGGCCCAAACATGGGCAGAAGAGCGTTGCACTCTGATAATGATTGGGGCATACAGGTCTTTGCAACAGATGAGAACCTGAGCCTGCTGAGACAGTGCAGGACGACATATATGGATGCCACATTTAAGAGTTGCCCTCGACCCTACCAACAGTGTTTCACCATACTGGGAAACCATCATGGATTCGTCTTGCCACTTGTCCACGTGCTCATGGAGCAGAGTACCACTGGACACTACAGACAAGTGCTCCAAGTGGTCAAAGTGGCCACCCGCCGGGTTACCCACCACAATTGGCGTCCACAATGTGTTGTTTGTGACTTTGAAAAGGCTCTAAAAACAGCATTGGAAACTGATTTCCCACAAACGAGAGTGAGCGGGTGCTATTTTCATTTTAATCAATCCCTCTGGAGGAGGATCCAAGGTCTTGGATTGGCTGGTCCCTACCACCAAGACCCCATCCTGACTCGGGCCATCCGAAAATTCATGGCTCTGGGTTATCTCCCGCTTGCGATTGTTCAGATGAATTTCACCAGACTGGTGAATAGCAGACGTTGCAGGCGCCTTGTCCGACAGTACCCTGCCTTGGATGAGTTCATAAACTATATGAGGAACACATACATCCAACCTGGATCCACCTTTCCACCTGCTCTGTGGAATGTGTTTGAGAGGCGCATGAACCAGAGAACCAACAATCATGTTGAATGTAAGCGTTGGTACAAATGCATGTCAAATGTGTATAATTGTAGTTTTCTAAGTTAAAGTACATTTATTGTTTGGTCTTATTAATATTTAATAACATTTTATTTCTTGTCAGCTTACCACCGGCTCATGAATGATACTGTGCAAGTGCGCCACCCCAGTCTATGGTTCTTCATCCGTCATTTGAAGGATCGCCAGACTATAACCGAGGAACGCGCCATGATGGCAGAGAGGGCCGATGCTCCACCACCACGCAGACGGAAGTGGAGAGACTTGGAGGCCACACTCCTGCGACTGAAAGCTCAGTACAATGATGGACACCGAAATCTTGAGTCGTACTGGAGAGCAGTCAGCCACTGTGTTGTGGAAGCAGTTTAAAGGAGCATTACATTAATTCTAAAGTGTTTTATATGTAGATTTGATGAGATTTTATTTGGTAGCTTAGACTTTTATTTTTTTAATTAAGCATGGCTATATCGTCAAACTAGGCGTTGCAAAAAAATGTCTTTGTGTGTTCTCATATTTTACTAGGGCTTAACTACAGGTAAGCAATTTTCATGAATAAGTTGGACTGTTCTTTTAAATAGTTAATGTTTAGTCTGCTCCCGTTTTTATTCTTCTGCCTATTCCTGTCTGAAAAATTGGGCATTATTTGCCCTTAAAGTGATACTGTCCCATGTTTGGAAATAAGCTTATTGTGCACCTCTAAGCTCATCTTACACCATTCAACCGTTCTCTGACTATGGCAGGGCAAATTTTACCTCCATGCTAGCAATTAACATTGAGTCCTATGCGACCAGCTGGCGGCTAGCTGGTCACATAGGATTCAATGTTAATTGTTAGCGTGGAGGTAAAATTTGCACTGCCATACTCGTAGAACGGCTGGAAGTACAGGAGAGAGATAGAACTCAATCATTTAACTCAAGGAGAGGTGTAAGATGAGCTTATTTCCAAAAATGGGACAGTATCACTTTAAATTGATACTGTCCCATTTTTGGAAATAAGCTTATTGTGCACCTCTCCTTGAGTTGAATGATTGGGTTTTACCTCTCTCCTGTACTTCCAAACATTCTCTGTTAGTGCATTTTTTTCCTCCAAGCTAGCAATCAACATTGAATCCTATGCGACCAGCTGGCGGCTAGCTGGTCACATAGGCTTCAATGTTAATTGCTATTTTGGAGGAAAAAATTTCACTGCCGTACTCAGAGAATGGCTGGAAGTACAGGAGAGAGGTAAAACCCAATCATTTAACTCAAGGAGAGGTGCACAATAAGCTGATTTCCAAAAATGGGACAGTATCAATTTAAGGGCAAATAATGCCCAATTCTTCTGGGACAGTGTCACTTCAAAAAATATCTGTTAAATGGATACCATTGAGCCTGTAAACCGACCTTTATATTTTTACTTGCAGCACTTGTGAATTTCTAGTTAATAAACAAATATTTTGAATATACTCTGTCTTTATTGCACAAAGTCATCCACTAAACTTCAAGGGCATTATTGCATTATCATTTCATACCTCATTTTAGTGTGTAATGGGTGGTGGGTAACACTTTAGAATGACAGTCAAAAGAGGTTTATTACCACTTCGTAAATAATTTATAAACACTTCATGAATTATGAACGAATTTTTAAAAAAATCATTAACAAACGTTTCTAAATGAGTAAGGAATACTATAGTAATATTGGTAAAAATTACACATTAAAAACAGCTCATGGCTTCACAGTGGAGCAAGAATATACATATGCTGGTCAGGTCAGATGTGTTTGACGTCATCTCTTATGATCTGTGGAGGCCAAACCTTCAGCCCTGCTGCAGCTTTACCGTTTCTATTCTTTACTCATTTACAAATATTCATGAATGTTAATTCATTATTCTGGGTTTATAAACTATTTATTAAGTGTTCATTAAAAAAACACTGTTATTCTCAAGTATTACCCATTAGTGCTAGTGCTTACTTTGTCATGCATCATGCTTCTAAAAGCAGGTCAGGAGTCTTCTAGAAAAATTGATCCTCCCCAGCTGCTCTGAGTGAGAGGTCAGGTCTTAATAGATCCTGGAGAACCAGACAGGATTATGCACCATACACAAGGAACATTGGGTATATGCTGTGGGACCAATGGGCTGTGGGACCAACGGGCTGTGGGACCAATGGGCCTTTTGAAAAAAGAAAAAGTCTTAATGCTGTGGGACCAATGGGCTGTGGGACCAACGGGCTTTTTGAAAAAAGAAAAAGTCTTAATGCTGTGGGACCAATGGGCTGTGGGACCAATGGGCCTTTTGAAAAAAGAAAAAGTCTTAATGCTGTGGGACCAATGGGCTGTGGGACCAATGGGGCGTGGGAACATAGGTACGCTCCCGGAATATGATACTCATCTGTATTTGCATCAAACTTGGTTGTTTTCAGCAAGATTTTGCTACGATATATTTTTTTCAATTCTACTAAATTTCCAACCTTTGGAAAACATCCACTTTTTTCGTTAAATCACATGAAGAGAGAGCTCCTGCTAATTTCCATGTGTCAGAGTCTGAGACAAGACAGACGAGGACACAGTTGCATCACATTAAAAACAGAGTTTATTGAAGGGTTGGGGGGAAAAGGGAGGTGTGTGCGTGCATGTGTGTGCGCGACGCTGGGGTGTCTCCACTCGGCAGTGGAGAAGGACGCACAGGTTAAGTCCGGGGCACTGAGGAGACACACAACAGGCAGAAGAGCTGGCAGGTGGCAGACAGGCAGAAGTACAGATAGAGGCAGGCAGGAATCTAAGTCACAAGGCAGGTCAGGGGCCTCATTTATAAAACGTTCTTACGCACAGATTTGATCTTAGAGTGTTCGTACGAACGAACCATTTCCTTGTGGTTATGCCTGGTATTGCAGATATTTTCCAATGCACGGGCTAGGAATTTCATTAAAAAAGACAATCTCGCCTCTTTCACTGTAATATGATTAGGATTAGGCTGATATAAGCAGAAGTACCCTACCAATACTTCAAAAATATATATTTTAAATGTTTCATCATCATCGTCATCATCAATTACACAATCAAATCAATACAATCAAATTAATTACATGAATAGGCTATAGTTGATAGGTATGATAAGTGTACATTTAATTCCACATGTGTAAAACATTTGGTAGGCTATAAAAACTGTCATAGTGTGTTGGTTTTTAGTAAGAGACATGGCTGTATTGGCCCTGTTAGAGGATATTGCCAACCGTGCAATAAGGAGAGAACGAGTTTTTCGTGACCACGCAGACTTTTTGGCACATGATGACACATGGCTGATAAGCAGGTACCGCTAGCCGAGAACGGCTTTGTTAGAGCTTTGTGCCCAAATGGGCCCTCATCTACAGAGACGCACCAGACGCAACCAGGATATACCCGTTCAGGTACAGGTTTTATCTGTTCTTGGGTTCCTCCCGACAGGAACGTTCCAGCGAGAAATTGTAGACCGGTCGGGAATATTCCAATCAACATTCAGCAGAATATTGCCAGATGTTCTTCGCGGAATTATTTACCTATGCCCGCAATTAATTCGATTCCCATACAGTGCCCAGGAACAGCTAGCCTGGGCACGCCCATACTTCCTGTGCCACTGCATTTGAATTTTGCTTGCAAAGTCAGTCTGGCCAAGCTCCCATTCAACACCGTTTCTACATTAACAGAGAAACTGGGACCAATGAAAATGTAGCATTTCAAAAAGGCAATGACGCAGTAGTTTAGCAACCGGAAATCTACCTCAGTCACTGTCAACATGGCAAACGTGGAGCAACGTCAAGATTTTAATGCAGCTGTAGCTGCTGTTTTGGAAGATGGGTGAACATGTTAGCCAACAAAGTCTACAAAGACAATATCCTTGGCATTGTTGTCGACGAGGTTCATCTGACTTATAAATGGTAAGTTTTGCCAAGTCAACCCAGGTTACAGTATGTAAATAGCAGAACAACACAGTAATATCTTGCAAAGTTGTGGAGCTATTTCATTGACAAAATAGCTGCACGTTACATTGTCAGCGATAGCATATGGAATTTCGAGCTTTTGTGCAGTTACGTTTTTGTTTACTCATATGCACGTTACTATTCTCTGTCTTATACATGGACAATAATGTGATTGGTCGAAGCTTCGTCCAGTAGCAAACACAGGCATTTCACACACGTGGGTTAAGCCCGCCCTCTGAGAAATGGGTTTACAACACAGCTTGGCCAGACCAATGTTCGCAGAGCATTGATAAGTCGCGTTAGCCAGGCTAAGGAACAGCAAGAAGTGAAGGAGGATTCCCTGCGTAAAACAGGGTTTCCAAATGTGATCGGTGCGATAGACTGCACCCACGTTGCCATACGAGCTCCACATGTGAACGAGTACATGTATGTCAACAGGAAAAATCTCCACTCCATAAATGTGCAGCTCATTTGTGATGCTCGTATGGCAATTTTGAATGCTGTTGCGCGCTGGCCAGGGTCAACGCACGATTCCTTCATTGTGCGTAATTGTAGTGTTGGAAATCGACTGGAGGCGGGAGCGGGCAGAGACGGCTGGCTTCTAGGTAAACCCTTTAAAAAATGTCGCCCAATTTATTTGCTTTTTTAGAAGGAACATGAGGTTAAATTAATAATTTCTGTCAACAGGAGACCGAGGTTATCCTTTGAAGAAATGGCTGCTCACCCCGATTGCGCACACGGAGACAGCCGAGGAGGCCCTGTTTTTCTTGCGTCCCTCTTTAGTTGCCATGGTCACAGAGAGTTTTTGCTTTGATGATGAGCTCATTTTATATGTTAATTCATTAAGCAGGGGCGTTTTGAGGGCGGAGCATTCAGCTGCACACAATTCCACGATCATTTGTGATTTATAACCGCATGATTGGCGTACGCATGGATTTCGTGCGTACGTTCGTTTTCTCTGAATTGCACTTACGATCAAATCTGAAAAGTTCTTAGATAAAATCTAGGAAGGTTTCTACGCAAGTCTTTATAAATGAGGCCCCTAGTCTCAACACTGACTTATCTGCGAATTTGAAGTAGGTGTGATTTGGTTCTGCTGATATAATACAGCACATGAGATAAACACAAAGCTAAGAAATACACTCCAGACTTCTACCACTTATAATCCTTTCAGTCTGGTGTTCTTGTCTGTTACTTTGTGAGTGTTACAAATGTGTTGACTCTCTTCTCTCTCAATTGTCTTCACAGTTTGGCTTTGTGTTGTTCTATGCATCTCTTTCCATTGCCCCCGTTTACCAATTTTGTTCATGTTGGGGTTAATTTTATGGGTTTTTTTTATCTAATATGTTTACAGACTATCTACAGTTGCATTCCTTGATTTGGTCAGTAAATGGTCATTTGGTCAGTATTTAGTCATTTGGTCTGTATTTGTGATGTGTTGTGTTAATTAATGGACTTGCTTGTAATGCTTTACATATTTTGGATTTAAGCAGTTTTTTACTAAGCAACATAATTGGCAAAATCATAATATATATTTACATTTATATTTACATTTAAATATATATTTACATTTATATTTATAGTCCAACACATCATGCTCCTTCAAGTTACCACGTAAGCCGTGTTACTATGATATAATACATTATGTCAATCCATTTTTCCCCTATTGCTATATAAATGTTTGTTTTTTATTTAGTTTTAAGAAACTTAAAAATAACAGAAAATGACAGTCAATGACAGCCAAAACTCAATATCTAATCCAAATGTCTTTATTATCTGTGACAAAATATTTTTAGAAAATTATCACATGCCAGTATAAAAGTTTTAGGAGTCTTGAATGAGTCCTAAGTTCTAAGACTTAGGTTCTAAGACTGGTGCAATATCATGACTCTATCATGGTTGACTTGGTTGCAGTGACTTCTGGCTTTGATGGCTTAAGTGGGTCCGGCTCTGGCATAAGTTTCCCCGCATCTTGATTAGACAGGCAGAGAGAGCTTTTTCTGCAGAGAGACATAGAGGGATGCTCACTTATTTTGAAAGAGGCAATGATAATATCTTAAAGGTGGGATAAAGTAAAAAAAAAACATTGTTTCTAAGTTCCTCATAATAAAGAAATGTGTAGAGTGAATATAAATGTTACGACAAGGTGAAATTGGATCCTGAAGTGGTGAAAATATTGGCGATTTATTTTTTGATACTGAAGGTGGGTAGGCTGACAGCGCTGCACAAGCTATTCTATACATTGTACTACATTTAACCTAATGACATAAGCAGGATGTGTTTTAGTCCCGCCCTACTTCACAGACTGTGAAAAATTGTAAAAAGCTTTTAAACTGCACAACTCCACAGCACAGTAAAACCTATACAGGGGTCTTCAGCAGACAATGTTTTCAGATATATTTCACGTTACCAAACCAAATACATTTTTTCACTTTAGCCCGCCTTTAATACAATACAAGTTATTAATTGAAATTGGGTGAATTTTGCTTTCATGTTATTTGACCATCCTAGATATGCATTATTGGTTGCACAGTGATTCTGAGAGCACCTGTTTTGCTCAATGTCATCAATGGTCTCTGGCAGCCGTGCATGGTGGGTCTCAGGGAGAAACCAAGCCACTATTCCAGACAAGATGGCCACCGAGCAGAACAGCACCTCAGGGAGGGGCTTCCACACGTCCTCTAGCAGCATGATGAGAGGTGAAATGGACGCACCCATACGAGCCATAAAACTGGTGTAGCCAACACCATTTTGTCTATGTAGGCAGAACACAGCAAGGCGATTATGTACATTCAGTCAAACATTCAATCAAATCAACATCATTCCAGTATTCACAATGATGTTACAGTGGTGCTTGTTCTGGAATGTGTAGCATTATGTTTGAGAAATTAATCATATTAGGCCTTGGTTTATTTTAGTTTGTTGTTCACATGTGTTTGTTTAAAGTTTTCCAGCTGGTATAAATGCAAGGGAATTGATAAAGTGTATATTGTCATACACATTCATATAATTCCATCATCTAATTTTAAAGCCAAGTTTAATTTTAGTCTTCTGTTGGAACTGCTTAGGTAAGGTGGGGGAGATGTGTTGTTAAGTTAGCCATCTTCAGAGGTGGAAATCCTGGCTTATAAAAGTAAAACATATTTGATGCAAGCTTTTTGCGAATCAGCTGATCCTAATCAGCTGACAGGTAGATTGGCTAATAAGTAAAGTAAGAGCACAGGCAGAAGGAATACAAAGCAGAGTTTTTACTCTCTGAAGCCAGGATCTCCACTTCTGGCCATCTTAACTATAAAGCCATGGGCAAAGACAGTCAGACATAACTCTGTTTAGTTCACTCAACAGTGAGTAAAATTGCTTACCTTACAACTGTTGGATACAACTCAGTGGTGTATAGGAAGACTGTGGTGAATGAAGCCTCAGACAGACCTTTCCCCAACACTGCTACAATGGTGCGAAACGTCCAAAAACCTAAGACACACACACACCAAGCAGAATTCTATTTCCAAACAACTGGTTGAAGAAAACAAAAATGGCACAATTTATTTCTTGTGTGTGGTCCATTACGTTTGGGGGTCAAGATGTTTATGAAGATGCAAATCCCTGTAAGCACAAGCGTGCCCACTTGACTGTATCTGCGGCCAATGACATTCAAACTGAAATAGGTCAGGAACTTGGAGGGAAGCTCGATGGCTGCGTATATAAAATGAGTGAGATAAATGTCCAGCCCAAAGCCAGTGATGTTCAAGCTGATGCCATAGTATGTAGAGGCGACTCCATACCTAGGGGAAACAGCAGGCATTAACCACAGCTTTTTAACTTACCAAAGAAAAATATTGCTTCTTAGAACTGTCTTGATGTTGCCTTTCAGAAACAAATCTTCTAAATAAATGTTATATTAAGATGTTTAATCAAAAATACTTATACTTCTTAAATCAAAAGGTGTCCAATTAAGCCTGATATAAGTCCAATCTAAGTTTTACTTAAGATCTTAAAATTGTCTTTTTTTCCCTCCTAAAGGGGATATTAGAAGAAACAAATTACAGGTTTATTTCTGACAAACAGGCTGTTGTAAAAAGTAATATTTCATTTTTTTTACTTATACAAAACTCATTTACCGAGTCGCACACACACATTACCAAATTTACCCACACACACACACACACACACACACACACACACACACACACACAATGACATTTACATTACTGCATTTACATTTACACACACACACACACACACACACACATACTCATTACCACACAATTCCCGTAAAGATTGCCAGTCTCCTCATCCGAGGGGTTCTGAAGAGGTCCAGATAAGTGAAGCTGCGGCCCTGCTCATCCACAGTTATGATGCTCGATAAAGTCTAATCATGAATAATGCTATGAGTTTAAGAAGGAATACTTTGTCCAAGACAAATTTATATTCTTGGGACAATATGCCTTATCTTATCTGATTTGATATTTGTTATGTTAACTTAAAATAATTTGAAGAACAAAATAAGCTTATCTTCCCAAGAGGAGGGACTCACCTCTGGCTTGATTCGGGAAGAGAACTCTGCACGGTGATTTGCAATGGCACATCTTTGAAGGAAGTAGTGAGCTCGTTCCACATTCCCAGTGGCAATTAGCCAGCGAGCTGATTCTGGGATCCACCTGTCACCAGTGAATGACCAAGCATAGATTGTACAAATAAACGGCAGTTGTTGCATGCAACATTAAAAAGTTTGAACATTTGTTATGATGTTAAAGTACAAGATGAGTGTTTATTATCATGAGTAATTATTATCATAATTCTAAATGTAATATGCAACAAAATTAAGCATAGAACCAACAAAAAAATGAAGGCAATGAGCCTAATGAACCTTTTTACATCAGTTTTACTTACCAATGCCATGTACATGAACATACTGTATATGATGTTAAGTTAAGTCAATTTAAAAAGATCTGTGTAGCACGTTGCCTTAATTTGGTTAAAGTTGGTTCCATTAAAAACTTTTTTACAGTGTATGCTATCATTGTAATAGCATAGGCCTGTCATGAGCAATCACTATGCTCGTTAAAGAGTTCTCTCACTCGGCTCGTTAACGAGTTGTCCATTTCAATCACCTGTCTCTCTCTTTCCCGCTCCACTGCTTAGCCCCAGCTGCACCCACTCTGCTCCCACAATGACTACCAGCTGCTCTGCATTACCTGTGTTAACTCCTTTGTGTATGTTCAGCCCTGTCTTTCAGCTCTTCCTTGTCAGATCGTCTGCAATCCTGCGAAGTACAAAGTCTACCTTCTGCTCTACTGTTTGCTGGGTAAACCTTCTGACTCCTGTTCTGACCCTGGATCTGTCTGAGACCGTCTAATCCTCTGCCCCGGTAAACCCGACCTGCCTTCTGCCTGTTGACTCTGATTCCTGCCTGCCCTGATTTGTACCTCTGCCTGTCTGCCACCTGCCCAGTTCTTCTGTGGTATGTCCCCTCAGTGCCCTGCGTTCCTGATGTGTGGCGTCTACTGGAACACTCTTCTTCCACTGTCGAAGTAAGACACGCACATACACACCTCCCCCCTCCTTATCTTACTTCAGTTATTCACTTGTCTGTGTCTATTTAACCTGCCTCTTGTGTTGCCCTCATTCTCTGTTCTCAACTATGTCACTGGTTTGCTTGTGTGAGGGTCTCAGTTATAGTTCTCCTCTGGCTTTTGGGATCTTCTGTGTGTTTCCAAGCCCTTGTGCTTGTTTATTTTTGCCAGTAAAAGTGTGAATGTTTGGTGCACATGCACCTCTGTCTCATTTGTAATGGATTCTGGCATGATAGTTGGAGGAGTGTTTAAATTTAGAAGCAAAAGTATAATACTGTAATCATGCTATGAGACATCACACAATGACTTATATCATTTCTGTTTAATACATTTTGTAGTGGTTGACAATCTGGCCTCTGCCCAACAATAATTTTGCCTGGTGTTTATGAAAACATCATGGTCTCAATATCTGTATGCTGAGTGTTGCTTCAAATTTAATATGGAAATATAGCCATAAGCAGCAATGACATGCCCTTGCACCTTCAATTTCACAACCCATGACATTTAACACCCAACAATGTGGTGACCACCTCTTAATAGCCAACAAGTGGAACAGTATTTGTGTCTGTGTTTTTATTTGTGTAGGGGGCAATGTGGATGTGTAAAGTCAGGACATTGGTGAGCTAAAGTATATTTTGAGTTTTTCTGGTGAACAATCTAGGAATGATGTCCAACAGAAAGGAAATGCTGATTATGATGTGCATGCCATCATAATCATAATGGAAAATATTTCATGAAGTTTCAAACCAGTCAGTCAAGGAAGAGTGAATTTCTGGCACATTACCTGCTTATGAGATTTACAGTGTTGTATGTGTATGACAGACAAAGTTTGTGTGTGTGTGTCTAATGGTGGCAGACAGGCTAATGTGCTTTTTGAGTGGTCATATGAATTAGTTGGTTTGTTTGTATTTGAGTGTGTGTGTGTACTCAGAACACTGATTAGTTCACATACACTTCACCTAAAATAATCTAGTAAGCTAGAGCGACTTGGGAACAAAAATTCAACAAAAGTGGTGTTTGTGATATGTGAATTTTTTTTCATACATTTTCGTGTGTGAGAAGTGCCCCAAAAAAGCCTAGTTTGGAAGAAGAAAGAACAATATTCTTTCGAAAAGCAATAGGGCCCCACCTTTAAATACTGTAATGACAGCTTATTTTTGGGAGGCCAAACGGAACAGCTGCTGGAACCATAATGTTTGTAGAATTTCTGCTTTCTTTTGCCACGGAAGTCTATTGCAGCCCATAGAACCAATTGGCAAAAAGTTGTCACATTTGGCACACTGATTCAGGAAAGTTCCATGATTCTTTTTACCAAGTTTCATGTTGGCACCTCAACCTCTCTAGTGCCACCAACTGGTCTAAATGAGAAATGCATTCATACATACATGCATGTATTTAACCGTCCAGTTCCAAAAACCTGGAATCCTTTGGTCAAGCCAAGTTCAATGATGTCATTTTCCACCTCCAAACCTTCCCACCATTTTAGATAATGTCAAAGCTGAAACTAAATTTTCACGGAACTTGGTACATATAATCTCGAGGCCAAGCCACAAAAAAGTTTTCAGATACATTTTTGATTTTCAAAATCATTTGCCTGTGACAGCCAAGCAAAATCAGCGGTGAAGTCGCCAAACAGGATGTGAACTCGTATCTCAGCAGCACTATGACATCGTAACCAAATTTGGTCACATGACTCTGAACACCTTCGCAAGGGGTCACGACCATAGACATATAAACATAGACACCGCCTTCCGCCTAGAACCATACGTCATCCTTGCCACCATATTGTATGTGGCAAAGTGGAGATTCTTCAACCATCTCTAGTATAGCGTCTGGACAGTAGCCTAGAATAAACATGCCTCATTCATATGCTGCGTTTAACTATACCAACAGGTTTACCGTCCAAACGAGTACCGGTAATATGAATATTGATGTGTATTTCGCACTCTATTTATAACAATCACATTAAAAGTTATTTATGTTTTCATGCCTGTTTGTTTCCCAAATATATACGTGTGTGTCTAAATGGGTGAATAAAAGTCATCAACTTAAATATCTTTGTAGAAAGGCGCTTTATGAAGTTGGATCCATTTACTTCCACTGGTTTACGGGGTAGATTTGCCACATCCAATATGGCAGACACGCTGACGTACCCCAGCAACAGGCCACCAGCTCAATGCAGCGTCTACGTTTATATGTCTATGGTCACAACAAACTTGGTGCAGTTTGGGCACTAGGGTATGCTGTAATTAGCAAAAATGTGTTTTGGCTTATAGCTATTAATGTGTTTTCATTTAAGACCACATTTTGGTATTTGGCCATAGCTTGGGATGTCCTGATGATGGCCCTTTTAGGTGTTTCACATCAGCCAATCAAATTTGGCAAAGCTGCCAAACAGGAAGTAAGCTTATATCTTGGCAACACTTTGTCATTACTAATACATTTTGCAATATGATTCAAGACCACATTCTAAGTAAGCACAATTAAGTTGGTGTCATTTGGGCACCAGGGGCGCTGTAAAAAGCAAAACTGTGTTTTGTCTTACATCTGTTACTATGTTTTTTGTTTTTTAAACACAGTTTTGAAATAGGTTATAATGTCTTGTGAATCTTTGGATTAAGCCGAGTTCAGCGAACCTCATGGTGTCAGTTTCTGCCTACCAAATTTTCCTGCCCTTTTTAAAAAGGGCAAAATAAATGGTTAAAAGTCCTGTATGCAATATGTTATGTTGGATGCTCTTACCACCAGGTTATAACTGCCAGCACTAAAGGTGAGGTGACAGTGATGATCAGCAATCTCCAGTCAGTTACGGCGTATGCAAGACCCGCTAGCATCATGTTGCCTATAGTCCAAGATACACTTCCAAATACTCCAATAAATGTTCGATGCTCTATGTCTGCCCACTCCACACCTAGAGGGCAAAAAATAACACCGGTAGTGTTAGTAATAAAAAACACAAACAAAGAAAATTTGAATGTAGGAAAGATCTAGATCAGATCAGCCCAGTGGCCTTCTTCTTTTCTTAATCACACACAGGAAGTGACAAGAAGCTTATCTCTTTTCCTTATTCCATCACATACAGCTCAGGATGTGAAATGTCTGCAGAGAGATTATAACTTGCTGCTGCAGCATTGCTAATGCTGGACTCCAGTGTGTGAGATCCTATAAAACCAGAGTTATAAATTCTCATCCAGTACTGAACAGTGCCATACAAGATCGCATTTCATTTCATGATCAGAGTCATTTCGAGTATTCCTATGGATAACATTTGGGATGAACAGGTTACAGGCAGACTTTAGTTTTCCTATAATTGAGCAACTACAGTGCTGATATTGATATTGTTTGACTTTCCCTATAAGAGTAAGAACATTAATTGTCTTTCAGGTCATGCTTGTGTCACATCATTTGTAATGCTAAAACCCTTAATTCATGCCCTATACCTTAAACGTCAGTGTTCTTCTGGGAACTTCTCCTGGCTTGAGTTCTGTAGGTTTCCAGAACTGTTAGTCTTTCCAAGTTCTTGCAGTCTGACAACCATAAGAGTACATTTTATGGCGAAAGTAAATAAGCTCACGGCTTTATATAGCACAAGTAAGTTAAACAAATCTATAATGCATATTGTGTTAACTAGGCCAAAGATTTTTTAATAATATTGCACATGCACCGCCCACACCTCCAGGGTCAGTATTACCCTGACACAACAGTCAGGTTGTTTTTTTACTTACTGTGTGCAATAAGGAGGCTGCATACATTGTAGAAAACAGGCTCAGGAACAGATTTGTGTTTGTGAGCCAGGCAATATTAAAGATGTAGGCTATCAGCTTTTATAGCAGAGTAAAATGGCAGAACAACATGACAACGACCATTGAGCAACTCTGTTTATGTCTATGAAAATGACCAATTTAAAGTTTGCGAGAATAATTGAGTTTGCTGGTTGAGGTCATTACTTAAGTAGTAAGTATGAGTTTACACTCATGAATAGAAAAAACTAAGTAATTTAAGAAATTAAACAATGTGGCTTAAAAGTAATGTTTACATTTAATCAAATAATGATATGTTTATTTTTAAATATCTATTCAATGAAAATAAATATTAAAACACACATGTGTGTGATTCTTTCTGTGTTGGTTACTGGCATACTTCTACGTGTTCAAACTTTGTTTTGCTGGGAAAAAAACTAAGTCAGAAAAACAAGTAAGTTTGTCCAGTTTGCCTTGGATTTGGATCTGCATTGGGCACAAAATCGATGCAATACTTATTAGTGTCCAAGTTTTTGCGCAGGCTCCTCAGAAGTTTGGTGTACTGATGCAAAGCATAATGTGATGTGTTGGATGATGAAGCCTTTTATGTTAGCTAGGCCAGACCAATATGGGATGGTACATGGGCATAGATGATGCACCTGTGGGGTATTCCAAGTAGGTGGTTAACTAACCGCCTCTGAGTTAGTGGTAATAGAAGGGCTTCATTTCCTAACAAACCAAAGTCCTGGGATTTACCTATAAGGAGATGTACCACTTGTTCTACATTATCATGCCCAAGTAAGTCATTAACTCTGCTTTCTGGAATACCCCTATGAAATTAATTTAGGCTGGTAGTGAACTTTATTTTTCTGGCCCCATTATTAGCTACTGATTCAGCAAACTGCAGATGTGTATCAGACCTGCAGTTTGCTGCAGTTTCTGAGTGCATGAAAGGGAACTAAAACTATGCAGGTGAAAGGGCTTCTCCATTACAAACTGGACTGTGGGTGGTGAGAGTGAAATCAGCACTGCCTGTTACTAGGCATGTTGATTTTGGTAGCCTCAGCTCCAGCAGACTCACAAGTATTTCAAGTTCCCAAGGACTCTTGTTTAGCTCGTAGGCCCTAGGCTTAGTTAGTGCACAGACAGGGTTAACAACCTGTCCCGACACCTTTTGTGCAGACTTACAGTTTGAGTATGAGGCTGAAGGGTCAGATAATCTTTTAACATTATTCAAGAAATTATTGTCTAAAACTGTTCCGCAATCTTGTAAGAAGCTCTTTCTCAATACAGCCGTGCCAGAATCCTTACTGGGCCAATCAGTGAAAAGAGGGAGTGTTGTATGACATTGATTGTGTGATGTCGATTTCACTTGTAGTCTATCTATGTAGCCCAGCAATGGCAGCAGAGAACGAAGTAAGCACGGCCATTCAGTCTGTTGTGGTAACGCTTCGGAATATCGAGTAATTAAAGTCGGAGCAAGAAGAATATTTAAGAAGTTTTTTGTGGAATTTGTGGAAGACACGTCGGGGCCTTCTCCCCACGGGGTTCGGGGAAAGTTTAATCTTTCAGCTTACTCTGTTAGTTGTTAGTTCATTAGTTTCCGGAAAGCTTTGTAACTTCTTTCATAATCTGGTGCATTGCATATGTCACGATTAGGCATTAACCTTGGTAAAGGCAGATCCAATCATTCTACATTTCAGCAGAGTCCACACCTCCAGGAAGAAAAGACCTTCTCAATACAGCAGTGCCAGACCCTATGTACAGAACAAAGTGAAGTACGAGGGGCTGGTTTACCAGGCTAGTGTGGAGGGTATGTATTGCCTTTATGTTGTGAGCCCTCCTGATGATGCTACTGGAGTAGGTGAAATGTCTTGTGTAGACTGGACAGAATCCTGCTCCAGTGATGTCCTGTGCAGTTTCATTACATTACATTTCATTGCATTTCTGATGCAGAGTGAGAAATCAAAGCAAAGCAAAGTGACATGTGCTCAACAGTGAACCCTAGTGGCCAAAAAGAGCCAAAAACCTTAACAGGACTCCCACCTTTATGAACGGCTCCGGACGTTCCTCGGACAGTCAGGGTGTGCGGCATGAAAGTCTCTGCAAAGAGTCTTGTCCACAATATACCGGTCCGTAGCCCTCCCAATCAACCAAATACTGCAGCCCACCACGGACACAGCGGGAATTGAGGAGGGGGCGGGGCCTTGGGGGCAGGGGCATGAGGTGAGGACAGGACGGGGGGAAGCAGGGAGACATGGAAGGTGGGATGGATCCTGAGGGACCGGGGCAACTGGAGCTGGTAGGAGACAGGGTTAATTCTGCAGACCACCTTAAATGGTCCGACGTAGCGGGGCCAGGTTACGGGACTCAACGCGCCAGGGAATATCCTTGGAGGATAGCCAAACCCTCTGACCAGGGCGAAAATGTTGGGCCGGCGACGGTTGGCCTGGGTCTGGGCAGACCTGGAGCTCCATACCAGCGCCTTGCAAGTGCTCCTCCACACTCTCCCACAGCGCCGCATGTGGTGGTGGACCGAGGGCACCGAGGCCACTGAGCTGAAGTTCCGGAAGAACTTGCGGTAGAAGTTTGCAAAACCCAGGAACTGTTGCACCCCTTTCACTGAAGTCTGTGTTGGCCAATCTCTCACAGCTCTATTCTTGCTTGGATCCATCTGGACCTATCCGTGTCTTAGGACGAAGCCGAGGAAAGAGGCCTCAGGGACATGGAACTCGCATTTTGGGGCCTTCACGTACAGGTGGTTCCTTAGTAGCCTCTGGAGGACACTCTGCACATGATGTTGGTGCTCTTGCAATGACTTAGAAAAAATCAAAATGCCGTCCAAATAGACAAACACAAAGCGATTGATCATGTCCTTAAGCACATCATTGATAAGGGCCTGGAAGACAGCTGGGGCATTAGTTAATCCGAACGGCATTACTTGGTACTTGTAGTGTCCAGAGGGAGTGTTGAAGGCTATCTTCAATTCATCGCCTTGTCTAATGAGGACCAGGTGATGGGCGTTTCGCAATTCCAACATGGTAAAAACAGAGGCACCTTGGAGCAGGTCAAAGGCGGTGGACATCGGCGGAAGTGGGTAGCGATTGCGGATCGGTAATCAATGCAAGGTCGCAGCACACCATCTTTCTTGCCAACGAAAAAGAAACCTGCGCCTGCGGGTGAAGTGGTCGGATGAAGCATCCTAGATGTACTCCTCTATAGCTTTGTGTTCTGGCAGGGAAGGGGAAAATAGTCTTCCCCGAGGAGGAGATGTGCCCGGAAGATGGTCGATGGCACAATCGTAGTGGCTGTGTGGAGGAAGAGCAGCCACTCTTTTCTTGCTGAAAACCTCTTTCAAATCCCAGTACTCCGGGGAAACTTGGGATAACTCGTGGGATCCAGAGACTCGGCAGGTGGCGTGGCAGGTAAGTCCCCATTCCAAGATCCGGCCAGTCACCCAATCAATGTGAGGGTTATGACGGGTAAGCCAGGGGGTGCCTAGGACCACAGGAAACTCAGGAGAGTGGTTGAGGTGCAACGAGATGTCTTCTCGGTGAGCCTTAGTCTGCAGACAAAGAGGAGAGGTGGCTCGAGTGACTTTGCCATCTCCCAGGGGCTGACCATCCAGAGCAGACACAGAGAGAGGCAGCTTGAGAGGAACCAGAGGAAAATTGAGCTTACAGGCAAAGTTAGTGTCCATAAAATTCCCTGCAGCCCCAGCGTCAACAAGGGCTTGGCAAGAGTGACTGCCCTCGCCCCATGAGATGGTAACTGGGAGAAAGACTCCTTGGCCGGGAAACTCGGGAGACAAGGTGGCTCCCATCACAACCCTCCTGTGGACAGACGTGTGCATCCAACTTGCATAGGCTTGATTGGTTCTGGGGTCGGTGGAGTAGAGAGCCATGGTAGCCCAGGAGTATCAGGGGTTCTTCGGGCCACATCACGGCGGCGTTTCCTGAGCCGGTTGTCCAGATGAATGGCATGGGCAATCGGGGACTCAAGGTCAGAGGGGCACCCTACAGATGCCAGTCCATCCTTGACAGGGTCTGACAGGCCATGGTGGAAGGCACACACCAGTGCTGGGTCGTTCCAGACACTTACAGCAGCCAG
This sequence comes from Setipinna tenuifilis, assembly GCA_030347295.1. NCBI lineage: Eukaryota > Metazoa > Chordata > Actinopteri > Clupeiformes > Engraulidae > Setipinna > Setipinna tenuifilis. Next base: position 4,196,606 of record CM059286.1, read on the forward strand.
TGTCCGGAAGTAATCTGCTACACTGGTCCTGCCCTGCTGGATGGCAATTAGCTGTTTGGCTGCATCTGTACCAGCAACTGACTGGTCGAAGACTCGCAGCATGTCCTCAGCAAACTTCTTGAAGTCAGAGCATTCTGGACCTTGTTGCTGCCAGACGGAGGTCGCCCAGGCTCGGGCCTTGTCAACAAGTAGAGTAATCACATAGGCAATTCTGGCTCGGTCAATGGGGTATGTGGTTGGTTGCAGTTCAAACGTGAGCTGGCATTGGGTTAAGAAATCCCGGCGCTCCCCCTGCTTGCCATCATACCGCTGTGGCGCTGGGAGGCAAGGCTCTGGGTGCGTGGTTTGCCGAGGTGGATCAGGAGTAGCAGGGAGAACGGCTGGCGGAACTGCCGGGGCCTGCAGAGTCAATCGCTGAAGCGTAGTGGCAATTTGCTGCAGCATTCCCTCATGTCTTGTCAAGGCTTGTTGCTGGGTGGTTAACACTTGTCCATGGTTGGTCCGAAGCTGGCCAGGGTGGCCATTATCTGCTCAAAGTCTGACAATGGGCCAGTTGGAGGAGTCACTGCTGGGTCTGACATGACTGGGTCTTTCTGTTGGGGATTGAACCAGCGTCGTCTGCTTGGTAGGCCAGTGAGCTAACCACAGATTTATAGTCAACTAGATGTACCGCATAGGTATGGTGAGTTTGTGGTAGGTCAGTGTTGTGAGGTGAGAGTTTGTGTGGAAATGATTTGCTGGAAGTGGGCATGGATGTGGGTTTTGAATGAATGACATTGACTGCGTTCACATGGTGGGATTGATTTGGTTTGGGTGTTGCTTCCCAACGGGTGGTCTGTCCCCAAATCCTTGTTCACATGCAGTTCGTCTAAGCGGATTCGGTCAGAGACCTGGCCCTTTCCTCTACGCTAGGTGGGGGGCACTGTTGTCAACTTCTATCTTTCTATTATTATCTTTTAATGCAAGGAACGTCTGTTTCACGCATAACTCTTGAACCACTCATCCGCTTGATCTCAAACATCATAATGTTACCAGTGTGTGCAGTGCCAAGTTTCGTGTTGTTTGGGCAAAAAATGCCAAAGATATCGGTCAAACCGTGCCGAACCAGCCATGATGACCCAGGCTGATAAGATTTACAACGCTAGCTGCTACAATGTTGGACATAACGCGACTAACGACATAACTACGATAATGGACATAGCAAGATATTGCCAATATAAAATCCCTCACTAGGTGGCGCTATACTTTAAGTGAGCGTTTATGGGCTGGGTCGATACGCCTCTGTAACACCGACATGTCACAAAAATGTCATGTTCGGTAAAACGTTCATTGAGTTATTCAGCAAAAACTTTTGGGCGTCTCCCCCTCTTTGATGGACACTGGCACAGTGGGGGGGGGGGTGGCCCATGGGGGCCAAAAGCTTCTATTCGCTCAAAACCTTCTAGGGCTACATGCCTACAAAGATTTATGTCCCCCAGAGTTCCAGTGTCCTGGCAATCGTTGACAAAAAATTGGTGAAAAAAATAATAATAAAAAAAAAAGGGAAAAAAAGTCACTATATAATGCACTATAATGACCGCTTTCGCTAGCTTCGCTAGCGGCGGTCATAATGAGACCCAAATGCAGAGATTCAAACTTAGAATTCTTCTGTTGTCCAAAAGGCAGGCCAGGGGCATTCAGCATGAAAAGGAAAAGCAAAAGGCACAGGAAGTCCAAAATAAGCAAGAATGCTTGGCAACAGAGGAGATGGAAACTAAGGAGGTAGCAAGCCAAGAACACAAAAAGCAAAGTTTTTCACAATTCAAATATCAAAAGGGCTCACCAGAGACGCAGACGTGTGACACAAAGACCCAGTGAAGAACAAAAGGAAAAACAGAACTGAAATACACAGGTTAATTGCTCACATGAAAAAAAAACGATTGACCACAGGTGGTAAGGCAACAAAATGGAGGGAAACCTAATGAGAGGGCGGGGCAGGAACACAAGACAAATGATCAGGCACATGTCATTCCAAGACAGAGTGAGAAATCAAAACAAAGCAAAGTGACGTGCTCAACAGTGAACCCTAGTGGCCAAAAAGAGCCAAAAACCTTAACACTAGATGCATCAACACACCCTGCTGATAACTCAGCCAGTTATGGTGATGACAAGCAAATTTATGTAGCTCTATCACCTGATGACTGTGCTCTGCTTGAGTCTCTCTATGGGTGTATTGACCAAATAAACAACTGGATGTCTCAAAATTTTTGTTCAGCTGAACGCAGACAAAACTGAAGTAATTATATTTGGGAAAAGGAAGAAAGCCTTGGTCATCACTGCTCTTGAGACAAAAGGGCTTAAAGCAAAAGATACTTTATTGACGGTGAACTAACTTTCAACAATCACATAAAAGCAATCACTTAATTTGCATTTTATCCCCTAAAAAACATTGCCAAACGTAGAGGTGTTATGTCAAAACAAGACCTAGAAAAAGTATACATGCATTTATTATGAACGGCGCTAGCAAAGCTAGTGAAAGCAGTCATATTAGTGTTGCCAAGACTTTTTTCCTTTTTTTGCCGGGACACTGGAACTCTGGGGGACATGAATCTTTGTAGGCATGTAGCCCTAGAAGTTTTTGAGCGACAAGAAGCTTTTGGCCCCCAAGAGCCAACCCCCGCTGTGCCAGTGTCCATCAAAGAGGCGCCCAAAAGTTTTTGGTGAATAACTCCATGAACGTTTCAACAAACAACATGACATTTTTGTGATATGTCGGTGTTACAGGGGCGTGTTGACCCACTAACACTCACTTAAAGTATAGCACCACCTTGTGATACGGGTAAATGCAAAAATTGGGATTTCGTATTTGCAATATCTTTGAATGAGAAGGTGGGAACTGCACAAAATATACACAAACACACAAAATGTCATTCATTCAAAACCCACATCTATGCCTATGAAATGCGCTATACAAATAAACTTAACTTGACTTGACACACACAAAACAGGCACTGTCTGTCTGTCTGTCTATCTCTTTTTGTGTTGAACTGATTGACTGGTACTAATACCAACATGGCATACACACACACACACCTATTTGGAATATCATCCTTTAATGTGTGTGTCCCTCTTTATGTTGCAACCCTTGGAACGAGCCAGGGCCATGACACAACTGATTGGTGATTTCTTTGGGAGGGGCAGGATGGTGGTAGTCTTGTGGCAGCAGGGCGGAGAGGCCTGTGCAAGGGGCTGGTTGAATGTAACAACCTTGCTGATTTCATAATTAGCTCTTGTTATAGCCTCGATATATCTGTCGATTTTATGTGCAACTCTTTTATTCTATTTCCACTTTAAATGCTCTGCTGCCTGACAATACACTCTGAATGTGATCCATACCTGTGTGTTGGTGATTGACTATTGAGCTCGTAAAACCCTCACATCTGGACTTTGTTACCAAACTTAACTTTGTTAATTAAAATTTCATTGATCAATAGCAACTGAAGATTCGATTCGAGCTGAATTAAGAATTACATGGCCACTTTGCCATTTGAAAAATATATAGACTATATATCAAATTGCATGTCCAATTTAAACTTTGAATTACTGTAATGACTACGTAGTGGGTTCATTCACTAAGGCTCACACAAACTTTTGGTTGTCTCTTCGGTGTATAAAAACAGAACTTTATTTGCTCTCCATCGCTGACATGGACATACCTGGGCTTTCACATGGACAGACCAAATCAAAGAGGAAGGAAACATTTCCACCCCGGGCTGTTCACCACTACCGCCCTCCAACTCTTTCAAAATAAAAGGCCCTGTAGATTCCATGCTACATTACCATTTGCAAATAAAATTGCCATTTTAATAAAGTTGCTGATACGCTTCCATACTAGTTTCAGACAGACAGTATTATTCTGTCCAAACATTTCTAACATTTACCAAACTAGGTAAATGTTAAAAAAGACAGGTTGTGCATAAAACGTGCACTATAGCCAAGACATGTAGGCAACGAAACTCACATTTGCTACAAGACATTTGGTAAAAATCACTTCAAGTTCAATTTCACTGAATGCCGCGTGCCTTTTGCAAAAAAAAAACAGGGCCAGAGAGGTCAGACTTCACAAATTGATACATTATACTAAGCTGCCAGGCAACAGCGGTGTAGCCTAGTGGCTGTGTAAGTTTTGCCGTCCTTCGCAATTTCCTCAGGCAACCACTTATCGATATCACCAAGGAGTTCCATCGGAATGGACATTTCAATATGTGGCGTGGCTATCTTCAACTCTGGGCAGTTGTTGAACACCTCGGACAGGCTGGAATGCACAAAGTTAAAGCATACGACTTTCAACAGCGCCTACCGGCGGTGCATATCCAGCATCCTGCGCCGCTCACGAATGTCAAGCAGTTCTGGTAGCAGCATCTCAGCCACCAACAGTAGCTGCAATGGAAGGTCGCGTAGACAGAACGGAGAAACTGCTGATATCTACCTCAGCCACAAACTGAAAACAAAAGATGGCAAGGTACCGTGTCCAATTTTGAGAAGCTACGTCTGTCCTTCATCCCCAATGTCAGGCAACGGGGAATAAAGCTCACCTGTGGTTATTGCCCTTACGCAAATTAGTGAAAGTCTGTTTTTTGTGGGGGACAAAATAATTAAAATAAACTTTCATAATATTTTTGTAAGCTTAAGGGCTTGTGCCTGTAACAAATAACAAAGCGCGTGGGCAGTAGCCTATTTATAGGCTAACTGTAGGAACTTAGATTGCATTGCTGGGCGAGCACGCAGCACGCAGCAAACTACAGCCCATACCTGCTAGTTCCACAAGGTGGCAGCATAGACCACAAATATCCTCAAACATTCGGATTTCACATCAGAGTACAAACAGTACAAATGCATTAAACAGAACACTCCCCGCCTGATACCCAGGGGGTTTCACTCTTTTTTTTTTTTTTTCTTTTGTAAATGTCCTTTCCTGAAATTGCAATGAACTCATTATACATGTTATACATTCAATTGACATATTGCATTTCTTTTTCTTTTATACAGTGCATTGTAAAGGATATGTCACATGACGATGGTTGAGACGTCACTCACTGTTTATCAGGAGTGGTCAGCAAGATCAGTTTGTGTACAGGCCTAAGAAGAAGTTTAGTCCCGTCCTTCTTAGCGACTCTCAGCTGGACTTTGCGTACCCGTCCATCTTTGCTGGGGTACACAGCTGTGATGATGGCGAGTGGCCAGTCGTTCCTCTTGCATTGAGTGTCTTTGAGAAGCACTACGCTTCCCTCTGTGAGGTTTGGCTGGTCCGATGACCACTTCCTGCGGGGTTGCAGGGTGGTCAAGTACTGCTTGCGCCACCTGTCCCAGAATGTGTTAGACAGGCTTTGGACTCTTCGCCACTGTTGCTTGTATAAGTCCTTCTGGTCGAAATTCCCAGGCGGAGGTGGGCAAGGGCCTACCTTCTGGGTCAGCAGTGATGCGGGTGTGAGGATGAATGGATCTGTTGGGTCGGTGGACACAGGTACAAGTGGACGATTGTTCACGATGGCGGTGACCTCGGCTAAGAAGGTCGTGAGCACCTCGTGTGTGAGTTTGGCTGATCCCATTTGCACGAGCATGGCATCCAAGATGCGGCGTGTGACACCAATCATTCTCTCCCAAACTCCTCCCATATGAGAGGAGTGTGGGGCGTTAAAAGTCCATGTGGTGCCCTGGTTGGAGAGAAATCTCTCTACTGCTTTTCCATCAGCATTAGAGGGGATTTCTAGGTCTGTGGAAGCCCCAATGAAATTTGTCCCCCTGTCAGAGCGCAGATGTTTCACTGGGCCCCGGATAGCCTGGAACCTTCTGAGTGCATTAATGAGGCTTGATGAGTCCATGGACTCGATAACTTCTATGTGTATGGCTCTGACACATAAGCAAGTGAAGAGAACCGCCCACCTCTTACTCTCGGCGTATCCTCCCCTCGTGCGTCGTGCAGCAACAGCCCATGGCCCGAAAACATCCATCCCGACGTTGGTGAAGGGCGGTTCAGTGCTGAGTCTGTCTGGCGGCAGGTCAGCCATCTTTTGCACTTGACATTTGCACTTGAGTTTGCGGCAGACAATGTATTCAACTTTGTTGACGCACCTCTTGCTGCCTAGTATCCAGTAGCCTGCTGATCGGATAGCGCCCTCTGTAAAATGGCGCCCTTGATGCTGTGCCTGTTCGTGGAAGTGGCGCACAACCAGCGTAGATACATGGTGGCGCCCAGGCAGGATCAGAGGTCTCTTTTCGTTAGACTCCAAGTCAGCAGCAGCTATGCGTCCCCCTACTCTCAGCAGGCCTTCTTGGTCGAGAAAGGGGTCGAGTGACCAGAGTGGGCTGCTCTTTGGGATGTTCACTTTAGACACACTGCAGTTCTTTCTCAAAGGCTTCCTGTTGTACGGCCCTGATGATGACCGCTGCACTCTGATTAGGAACATTCACCGCCACAGGTGAGCCACTAGGATGCAATCTCTGACACTGTCCTTTATTGCTGTTCTTTTTGAAACACTGAATGATGTGGATTAGGGCCCCAATGGCTCTTGTGAGCGAACTCCAGCGTGAGAAGCGGCCAAGGTGAGGGAGCACTGTGGTTGAGAGTGTGGTCACTTGTGGCCTGATTTCAGGATCCTTTTCTGGGTTTAAGAGTTCAAAGGCCTGTTCAGTAGGCGTGTCGTCAGGCTGACGCAAAAAGGCTGGCCCAGTGAACCACATAGTGTCTCTCAGCCTGCCTGCCGGGATTGACCATGTGGCAATGTCTGCAGGATTGTGTTCTGTGTGTACGTACCTCCACTGTTGTGGTAGGGTGCTTCGTCTGATCCGCTGGACTCGGTTGCTGACGTACACGTAGAACCTCCTCTTCTCATTTGAGATGTACCCGAGTACAATCCTGCTGTCTGTATAGAATGTGACTGCATCAAACGAGATGTCAATTTCAGACATGATTTGTTTCGGTCAGGTTCACTGCCATGACTGCTCCGCATAGCTCTAGGCGGGGTATGGTGTGTTCTGGGCGAGGTGTGAGTCTCACCTTGCTTGAAATCAGTCCTGTGTGGCATTGGCCATCTGCCTCTACAGTTTTTAGGTATGCAACTGCAGCGACTGCCTTTTCGGATGCGTCCGAGAAGACGCAAAGCTCCACTCGTGCAGCTGTGGACATGGACACACAAGTGTAGGCTCTGGGGATTCTTAGACCTTGTAGTTCTTGGAGAGAGTCTCTCCAGTCGTCCCACAGCTTCTCCTTTTCAGCGGGCAGCGGGGCGTCCCAGTCAGGTGAGTCAGTGGTGAGTTCGCGTAGAAGTGCCTTTCCTTGAATAGTCACTGGAGAGACAAATCCAAGGGGGTCGTACAAGCTGTTCACTGTAGAGAGGACTCCACGTCGAGTAAATGCCTTTCTCTCGTTCTCCACACGGTAAGTGAAACAGTCTGATTCCAGGTCCCAGTGTAGCCCGAGGCTCCTCTGCACTGGTAGGTGATCAGCAGCCAGGTCGAGGTCTTTTAGATCTGTGGCCCGATCCTCACATGGAAAGGCCTCCATGACCTCTTTGCTGTTCGAGGCCAGCTTGTGTAGTCTGAGATTAGAGCAGGCCAGCATTCTCTGTGTTCTTTTGAGCAGACTGATCACTTCTTCGGCTGTAGGAAGGGACTTCAGCCCGTCATCTACGTAGAAGTCTCTGCTTACGAACTGCTCTGCATCATCCCCGTACTCGCTCTGGCCTTCCTGAGCTGCGCGTCTGAGGCAGTAGATGGCCACGGCAGGGGAGGGACTGTTTCCAAACACATGCACGTTCATGTGGTATTCGGTAATCTCTTTGTCTGGGTCATTGTCTGCGAACCAGAGGAACCTGAGGAAGTTTCGATGCTCAGGCTTGACCTTGAAACAGTGGAACATTTGTTGGATGTCCACGGAGAAGGCAATCTGTTCTTTCCTGAAACGGAGAAGGACGCCAATGAGGCTATTGTTGAGGTCTGGTCCGGTTAAGAGCACTTGGTTCAGAGACAGCCCTTCGTGCCGTGCACTAGAGTCGAACACTACTCTTATCTGTGAGGGCTTTTTTGGATGATAAACCCCGAAGCACGGGAGGTACCAGTGCTCCTCGCCAGGTTTCAGTGGGGGGGCCAGTTCAGCGTGTCCATTCTCTAGTATTTTCTCCATGAATGCGACAAATTGTTCTTTCATTTCAGGCTTCCTTTGGAAAGAGCGCTGAAGCGAGTTGAGGCGGTGTTGTGCTTGAGCACGATTGCCTGGCAGCCGTGGCCGCGGCACTTTGAAGGGCAGGGGAGCCACCCAGCTGTTTCCCTTGTCCTTGTACACTCCCTCATCCATCATGCTCAGGAACTGCAAGTCCTCTATGGAGGGGGCCTCGGCTTCATCGTCCTTGGTTGTCTGGAATTCGTCATTGTCTAAAGCGCTCTGCGTGGCACTAGCATGACTGCTCCCGTGCAGGAGGGAATGGGAGGGGGGTTCGGTGTCGCTGTATCTCTCCTTCACCGTGTAGCTGTTCGGGCATGGCTGAAAGAGAGAGGGGTGCCCGTTTCTCAGCACATTCGTGTAGTAAGAATGGACAAGAGGGGGCTTGTGCATGTCTCCTATGCACACATCACCCACGATCACCCAGCCCAGGTCCAGCTTTTGGGCGTAGGGTGCGTTATGTGGGCCGTTTACTTGTCTTCGAACCTTGTGGGCTCTGATTACGTCTCGGCCTAACAGGAGCAAGATGTGTGCCTGTGGATCGAGGTTTGGGATGTGTTTCGATAGGTGTTTCAAGTGATCGTGGTTGGAGGCAACCTCTGGTGTGGGGATCTCTGTGCGATTGTTTGGGATCTCATTACACTCTATTAGTGGTGGCAGTGAGAGTGCCACGCTGCCATCTAGTGGTTCTACGACAAAGTCGCGTGCTTGTCTGCCTTCAGTCTCTATTGTTCCTGCACATGTTTTCAGGGAGTACGGAGAGGGATGCCCTGAGACCTTGAAAACGTTGAAAAATTCAGACCGCACCAGCGAACGGTTACTTTGTTCATCTAATATGGCATACATGCGGACTGAGGCATCTGGGCGAGTGGCAGGGTACACCTTCACCAGGCATATTTTCGAACAGGAGCGCCCGGAGACACTTTCCCCACATACTACGGTGCACGAAGCTGAGACGTCTGTCTCCCCGCCATTCTCCAGTGCAGGGTCCGCAGAGCTGTTGGCTTTCGGAGCTGGGCCAGGGTGTAGCGCTGCGATGTGCATGCTGCTTCCACACTCTGTGCAGCTCGCCTCCTCCGTACAGTTCTTTGCCAAGTGTATGGCCTTGCAGCATTTGTAGCACACTCCATATTTTTTCAAGAGTGCCTTTCTCTCCTCTATAGGCTTGTCTCTGAACCCGCGGCACTTGTGTAACGGGTGGGGCTTGTCGTGCAGTAGGCAATGTTTGGCTGGATCCACTCTACTGCCAGGCTTGTCTGTAGTGGGAGACTCAAAGAAAGGCGTGAGTGTGTCACTAGGGGCCACTGCAGTCTTGAGAACGGCTACTGCTCTCTTAGCCTCCAACTTAGGCTTGCCATGGCAAGGCTGTTCATTGTTGGGAGCAGCCAGTGTGAAGCTGGGGTCGTTGCGCATTCTTGCCTGCTGACACAGAAAGTGGGCAAAGAAGCTAAATGGGGGATAGGGGGCCCCGACTTGCTCCTTGTAGTTGAACCCTTGTGCGAGCCACCTTTCTTGCAAGTAAAATGGCAGTTTCTGCACAATTGGGCTAACTCCACGGGGCGTGTCTAGATAGCTAAGGCCAAACAGTTCCCCATCATCTTTGGCGGCCTGTATTTCCATCAGTAGGTCGCTTAGTTCTCGGAGTTTTCGCCCATCTTTGTTCTGTATTTTGGGAAAGTCTAATCTCTTGAGCAGCAATCACCTCTGGGGCGCCATAGTATTCATATAGGCGATCCCATACAGCCTTGAGCCCAGACTCATTCACATGCACAGTTCTTATGCGCCTAGCATGTTCAGATGAGTCTCTGCCTAACCACTTCACCAGCAGGTCCAGTTGCTCGCTAGCTGACAGGTTAAGGTCTCTAATAGAGTTCATGAAGGAAGCTCGCCATGCTCTGAAGCACTCTGGGCGGTCGTTGAATTGCGTAAGCCCAGTGGAAATAAGCTCACGTCTGGCCATGAATCTCACAAAGTCTGACATTCCGCTATTTTCATTAGACTGAGTGAACACAGGGTCGTGGTGCTGGTGGGCAGCGCCTGCATGTGGGGAGGGACTGCCTGCTGATTTGCTGTGTGCAGCGTTACTGTAGCCATTTCCTACGGGCTGGTGCGCCATTTCAGGTTTTAGTGCCCTTGTGGGCATGTGGTGAGCAGTGTTGCCATAATGTTTTCCCAAAGGCTGATGTACTGCCTCAGAGTGAGTCATAATTACAGGCATCTGGTCGGGGGGCTGTGGTTGTCGTCCATAATGTTCTTTAATGCCTTGCTGTATGGGGGGATTCATTGTCTGGCTGTGCTGTGCATTGAGCTGTGCACGGTTCTGTTGTGAGGGCAATCTATTTTGGCCTACAGTGTGGTAGGAAGCTTCAGTGTGTGAATATTCAGGAGCCTGAACTACTGCGATGCTCAAAGGAGCACTGTCTATTTGCACTGCTGGAGTGTTCGTAATCACCCCTTCAACATAGGCATTGGTGCGAGCTCGTGAGTCATCAGCTGGAACATCAATGTCACTGCAATATTCACATTCCTGTAGCACTGCTGCTTCTAATACATCTGCTTTGGCTGCTGTAGCTGCAGCTCGTTTTTCAAGTCGAACTTTATCCAATGTAATTTCTAAACGCTTATTTTCCCATTCTAATTCTGCTTGTTTTAATTTTAGTTCATTCTCTTGTGCAGCGAATGTTGCTTCAGTCTTTGCTTCCTCTGCCTCGGCGCGAGCAGTGGCAACGGCCAATTTGCTAGCAGCAGATGAACTTGAAGTCTTTTTAGACGAACAAGAGGCATTGGATCTTGTTTTTACAGATCCTGAGATCGAAGCACGTACAGACATCCTAGTTTTGTTCTAGTTGTGTTTACTTGGGTAGTTGTGCCGCGGTGATTCCGTCGGATGCGTACGTCCCACGAAGTCCTTTGTTCTCCAAAGCGCGAAGATTGGCCCGCCGAAGACGTTGTTTTACTGTGCTGTCCTGCCCCAGCGCCTTGCCAGAGTTGACAGCCAGATAACTCCTCTCCAATAACCACACAAAACAAGAAGTTTCGGTTTCCTTTCTTTCTTTATGGATCATTGAAGTAGGTGTAAAACTGGGTGGGAAATGAGAATCATAGAATACAACTCATTTAGATATAGGTAACACAACTGAATTAACGTATTACACGTGGTACAAAGTTTGTAGTAACATCTGGCAAATAAAAGATTTGATCCCAAGAATACGTTTGTATTTCACATTTCTGGTTACTAACATTATCACAAACATATAAGCAGGGGCGTAGCACCAAATTTGGGGCCCTAGGAACAGCCAGCGTCATGGGCCCCCCCAACCCGTGCCGATACCTTAGCAATTATTGCACATACACATTTTTTTATCGTTTCATTTAGGCTATTTATTCATAACACCAGCCAATCATTACTAAAACATTGTGCACTAACTAAGTTTCCACACTGATTTTACAGTTTTTTTTTATTTTACAGGCCAAATAAAGATAAAGAAAACCTTTTAAACTGACTTTAAGAACATAGAGAAACACAAAACAATGCCTTCAGAACTTTGTTCCACTATTCCACTCATATCCCACTAAATGCTAGAGGTGTCAATCCCGGGTTCAGAAAGTAAAAACCCTTCCACAAATTTGATCCAACCAGCTCTGAATCAGCTGATCATAATAAGCACTCAAGACAGGTAGATCAACTACTCAGTGAAGTCACCTGTGTTAGAATGAAAACGTGGCAGGGTTTTTACTTTCTGAACCCGGGATTGACACCTCTGCAAATGCCCACTGACGGGGTTTTTTTGTGGCAAAATCCCTGATGAGGTCCTTGAAGTCCAGTTGTCTTGCCAGATGGCTTTCAATTGAGAGAAGGGCAAGGCTGTTTAATCTCTCCTGGCTCATGGTTGATCTTAAATAATTCTTGATCAGCTTCATCTTGCTGAATGCTCTCTCACCACCAGCAACAGTAACAGGCAGTGTGCAGAAGATTCTTAATGCAATGCATATCTCACCAAAAATGCTATGTAGCTGTAGGTCATAGATTGCATAAAGTGTGCTGTGCTTATAGACTTGGAACGCTTAACTCACATTACCAAATAGAGGCAAAACAGATAACTGGAGAAATTGTATAGCCCGAGAACATCATCCCTGGAAACTTAACTTCAAGTTTTTTTACTATGTATATTACTTTATAATTTTTTTTGAATTTTATTATTTTGCTCCTCCTGTTCTTTTTCTGTTTGGTTGTAAATTGTATATGGCACTTATTTAACATTAGCTAAGGGACTAGCCCCATATGCTACTTGCTATTTCCTAGCATGCTAATATTAGTATGAGAATAGAACTGCTTGGGTTGATCAATGGGACTGTACAATAGCCATTAACAGTTTAGCATGCTAACTAGCATATTAGCATGCTAATGTTAGCATAACGGTAATCTTTTATTGGGTTGTTAGGGCATCCAGAACAGATGGCAAGTGATTCGCCACAACTTTCACAGCAGCTATTCGAGATCCCCATCGAGTGTCGGATAGACGATGGAGCGAACATCCCGTTTTCCCCTTCAGGATTGCCCATCTTTCTGGACTGGAACTGAAGAAATTGTACAACCTGTTTATTGTGCCAAAACATGTTGCAACCTCATTTGAAGATTCTGCTGCATGTACACCTACTAGGTTGAGGGAATGTGATGCACAGGGGGAGTATGTTGCAAAAGGATTCTCTTTCAGTATCTCTGCTTGGACGCCTTTGAATTTCCCTGACATATTTGCCGCATTGTCATATCCCTGCCCTCTGCAGTCCTCCAGTGGTATACCACACTCTTGCAGCACTCCCTGTATCATGTCTGAGATGTCCTTTCCGGTTTTCTTAAAGAAATCTTTAAACTGGCAAAATCTCTCAAATATCTTCCTTCAGCATCTTTTTAAACGTACCTCAGCAACAGGACATTCTGCTCGGTATGTGAGATGTCTGGTGTTGAGTCACATATTAAGGAGTAGTATATTGCAGCTTGTCTTTCATCCATGATGGTTTTCGCTACTCTTTTGCCACAGATATCGATGAACTCATTCTGTATGTCAGGACTCAGGTAGTGTGTTAATCTTGGCCCTTCCTTCTTTTGCCTTAACTTCTGCAAGTGCTCTTCCAAAACTGGATCATAACGTGCCAGCAACTCAATAGTGCCTAGGAAGTTCCCATTGTGCACATCATCAAGATGTTCGGTTTTACCCCTGAAGGGAAGGTTCCTTGATGCTAAATGCAGGGTCACATCCAAAAGCCTCTCAAGAATCATTGTATGCTTTTCGATTTCTGCCTGTATTTGCTTTTGGATGTGACTATCGACTCCAGTTCCAGACAACAATGAATTCTGAAGGCTTTTCCATTTTAGATAGCTTTCCTTGTGAGGCATGGATGTTTCATGCTCTGGCAATCGTGTGTACATTGCTCTTCAAATGAATTGAGACATTTTTATACCATCCTTACTGAGATCACTCTTAGATGGCCTTTTTAACTCGTGAGAAAAGAGAAGGCATGGAATGCAATGCAAAGTGTTGCAGCTTTCACTACAGATAAGCCAATCTCTTCTGATTTTCTCTCTGCCATTGGCTGACTTCGAAAACTGGAGGTAAGATGGAAATGGCTTCCCTTCCTTATCCTTTGCAGTAATTATATTACCACCGTCTTTGTTTGCAAATCTATGTACTACTGTTTCTCTCTCTTCATTAGTTAAATTCCCTGGCCATAATGCTGGATCCTCTGGCAATGGCACACACTCCTTGGTGGTGCCCTGACTACCTCCTGATTTGTCCTCATCATTCTTGCCTTCCTCAAAATAGCTCTCTATGCTTTCATCTCCTCCACTTGCATCATCCTCATCCTCATCTTCAACTCCTACCTCCTGGCCCTCTACAACCGCAAAGCATAAAGATATAGCCTATCAGCATCCAATCTATTTGATATGACAGAACATACATAGGGGCCTACTTAAAAATTATGAAATTCTATTCTTTCACATTACTAGTTGTAGGCCTACAGCCTAATGAAAAGTATCATATTTGTAGATGTTAAATTATTAGATGATGCATTACTTCAGCTCTATGGAATAAATAAATAAATAAATAAATATCATTCACATTTACTTAGAATCCAATTGTTTAGCAGTGTTTCTAAACATTTTAACCCCCCCTGAAACATGCCTATTTATTTCTTGAAAATCCTTGTTTATTAGGTTACTGCTTATGGTGTCAGATTTAAATAGGCCCTCAACAAATTTCAGTACCCTTTAATTTCCATGAGCACTAGCCTCAAGGAGGTTACATCTTCAGCACGGAGATCTGCCTGTCTCGTGCTGTTTTAAAAGACGGGCTCTCTTGCGCAGAATGACTTGACGCGTCGGCAGCACTCAAAACGCAGACTAGGCTACTGAAGCCCCGGTGCCCGGTCATATCGTTATTAATTTTTCAAACTTAAAACGGGCACCGTCAGATGGCGGTGCAAAGCTTTCCTATTGAGACTGAGTATTGAAAGCGACGGAATACTGGTAGACTACAGGTAGCCAACAAAACGAGACTTCTCAAAAAGTAGGCTATATGACTTTGGCTGCTATCACAGTGTTGCAACGGGAATATAGGATCAGTTACTGTAATTTTGACAGGCTCACCTTTCTTAGGAAAGAAAGCAGTCAGCAATTGCTTTCCTTCCTCCGTCTTTCTAGCTTGTCCTTCTTTTTTTGAGCGCCAAAAAAAAAAAAAAAAAAAACGTCTGAAGAAAATTTGACATAGGAGAACCCCATGGGCCCCCCAGGTGGGCTGGGCCCTAAGAATGCAGACATCCCAAGTCTCCCGGAAGTTCCGGGAGTCTCCCTGATCTTAATAGTGGCTCCCTGATGCCCGCGAGCTAGGTAAAACATCCCGGATTTTGGACTACGCGAGGGAGGTTTTTTTTTTTTTTGTGCGAGTGCGAGGCAAGATACTACCACAGCTACATTATACTAGGCCTACATCGCGCATCATGGTCGGATTTCTTCAGTTACATTGCGCTGGCACAGGCGAGAGCGGTGGGGCTATGAACTACTCCGAGAGCTCTGTTCAGGGTGTTCAGAGCGACTGGTTGCAAGACAGCGCGCCGATTGGTTTGGTCAGCAAAATAAACCAATACGCATTTTGTATGGGATGGCTTCGATGTACTCTCTCAGACCGTCATTAGACTAGCGCTACTAGTTATCACACATTCATACAGTCTATGTTATCACCACAGGCAGGTTTAAAAATTTAGTTTTCACACATCCGATGCAGCTTGCAAAATGGCAGAGGGCGAATCCTCCAAGAAACGAAAATATAAAACTCATTTTACCGCAGACTATTCTAAAGTATATCCCTGCCTGGTGAAGGTAAAGAATGATGACACCGTGGCGAGGTGCACTGTTTGCGACAGTGTCTTCGGTATTTCCCATGGTGGACTCAATGATTGTAAAAGAAATGTCGAGGTATGCCAAGTTCATCATGCCATCACCTGTATTTTTATTTCTGAAGGTTAGGGCCTACAGTAAATGCTGTCATGAAAGTTGGCAAAACATTAAGCCTTCTGTGAAGTCATAATGTATATATTTTGGGATACTACCCAGCTAGCATATCTAGCCCATAAAAAATGGCCATTTTAATATGTTGTTTAAATAAGGCTAAAATTAAGTTAGGGTAAATTAATGGTAGAAAATGTGCAGACATGGTGGGTCTAATTGTGTAATTTATTCTTTAGGGACAAAACCATATCAGGGAGGTTAATATGTTAATAGGCCTATTGTTTTAAAGAAATCACCGGTAGTTAATAAAAAGCTGGTGGAAAGTTCTTGGCCTTCAGTGTGTATGTATGGGGCGCGGATGGGGGGGGGGGGGGGGGGGGGTTCGATAAACATCTCCCTGAAATGACTTTTTGGAACTTGGGATGTCTGAGAATGAGTCCAGGTTTTCCCCCCCCTGTTCCACGCCGCTGCATATAAGCTTACCAACGATGCCTTCAAGGCTATCTTGAACGCTTAACGAACCAAATGTGCTGCCGTCTTCTAGCATAACGAAGGAAAAGTGAGCTTCTGCTCTGATCGACACACAGTCACCCGTTGATGACGCAAGCACGCAGCAAACTACAGCCCATACCTGCTAGTTCCACAAGGTGGCAGCATAGACCACAAATATCCTCAAACATTCGGATTTCACATCAGAGTACAAACAGTACAAATGCATTAAACAGAACAATTTGACTTAAAACACATTGTGAACTGTGTCATGAATGTGCAATACCCTCACGACATGTTGTACAGGTTTGTAGACTACTCTGTCATATTGGGATTACCTTCTCGAGACAAATAGCCTAGACCTATGTGCAGATAATCTATGGAATTGACGGGCAATCTTTGCCTAACATCTGATCGTATGCATGCATAGACTGCAAAACAGAATTCTTAAAACTTCAGACAGTGCATAGCCTAAAATTGGAGCTGAAAACACACAATAAGATTTTGTGTCATTTTCAAATAGAACGTTCAAAAGGTTATTGTAGATTATCCAGTTCAGGCTCAAACAAAGGTTTATTTAAAGGGGTCCTTCCGCTAAAAAACACTTTGAGTAGTTCTAGGGTCACAACAAGCAGTATAGGCACGCAGCATTCCAAGACGTGAAATTCGACCCTCGTGGTTTTACTGGTCATTGACGGGTCGAGCTAAGCAAAACGAGCGGATCAGAGCAGGCTAAACCTATCTACGTCACTAGGTCGTAAGCCCCGCCCAGAGCCATGTATGGCAAGCCCACATCCCAGAGGAAGAACAGTGGACAGAAGCTAGGTGAGCGAAAGACAGCGAATTTGCCCAATCAGAGGTGCCTTATTGACACGTCATGGATATTCATGAGGGACACCGGAAAAGCCAGTTGTTCAACCACTAGACCTGTTATAGCTTACAGAAAACCGCGTCAAGCAAGAGAACTAGGACATAATTTTTCACAGAAATGACGCACAATGCATTCAACCATATTGGCGACACAGAAATATGAATAAAAATAACGATGAAAGGACCCCTTTAACAGTTCTTCCATAAACAAACGTGCAAAACCTATCATCTCCAATGTGAGTGAGAGCCTGAGATGCACCCAAAGCCTGTCTTGACAGGTTGTAGTGAATTGATATTAAATGAGAAAATGGATGAATTAAATGAAATTACATATTTTTTGTATGTATCAGAATGGGCCTTGCCTTGGTCAATTTCTAGTGGTATGATACAGCTGGAACAGAATTGATGCAACTGAAAAATATATATATATTTAGAATATGCACTACATCGTTACAAAGATGTGGGGAGTATAGTATAGACACTTTCCTGATTATCTAATTGAACATGTTTCTATATATCAAATTTAATCACAGTTAAGATAAAATGGCAATCTTGTTCTGCACAAAACTATACATGCTATTGAGTGGTACGAGTAGCCTACTCCTGAGGAGGTACTTAAATCATTTTTAAGGGGTACGCAAAAATCTATAAATGGATTCTTAGCTGTTACCAGCATAAAGTTCAGATACAAACTATATGTGGAAAAGGATCTTGCATTCAAACTATTGCCAATACAAACCCATTGCCATCGCATCTCTGTGCATCACATAATATCCTATGTCTTCACCTGTTGTGTATACAGCAATAAATACGCAAACATTCATAACAAATCAGTTGTGCAGGGGGTACTCAGTAGAACATAGAGTGACTTAGGCTGTATGCAGCAGTTATAAGTCTGGGAACCACTGAACTAAATGGCTTGGGAATACAAACTGGGAACTGGGGTGTTTGGACTGGAGGGGTGCAGGTTCAGTTCCCGTACCAGTTGGTAATGTGGGTGGGGGAGTAAATAACCAGCGGTCTCCGACACCCTCGTCCATGGATGAGGTGGCCTTGAGCAATGCATTTAACATCATGTTGCTCCAGGGTGACTGTACCTGTACCTAATTCACTGTAAGTGGCTCTGGCAATAAGCTAATAAGAGCATCAGTTAAATGTGATGTAAATAAAATAATAAAATAAAAAAAAAACTGAAAATAGCTCACTGTCATACATACTCACAGAGGACAATGGAGATTAAGCTGATTCCTGTGATCCCAAAGCCAGTGAGGAAACGAAACACAGCAAACATGATGTAGCTGTTTGATAGTGCACTCGCCAGACCGAATATGATAGCTGAGATGTAGGACACCAGTAACATACTCCTCCGACCATACCTGGAAATAAAGTGTTAATGACGAGGTTAGGTGGGCTATGACTTGAAATCATGGAGTACCAGTTGAGTCCCACGAAGAACAACATGTACAGTATGTTATTCCTTTTTTTGTCATTAGGTCATTTGTTTTAATGCACTGTATGACTTGTGAAAACAAAATAAAAAGAAGTTAAAAAAATAGCAGGTTAGGGATGTGGTGAAATTAAATGTGTTAGTGGGATATATAATTATGGTAAAGCATACTATATAATTGGTCAGTGTTCAAAGACAATTTCCTGGTGTTACCACAGCTCATTTCGTGAAGGTTAGTTAAAAAAATGTCTTACTTGTCACAGAGGACACCAAAGAATACTGCTCCAAGCATCACCCCAACGAAAAAGATGGTTGCAGAGGCTTTAGTCAGCCCTCTCTTACTACAGACCAGACCAAACTGTAAGGAACAACACAAAAACAATAACGACTACAAGTAGTGGGAGAAAGGAGGTGGAACAAAAAGTGAAAGATGAGGGCATTCATGCTTATACCTCATTTATGTTCATTTAGTGTGTATGCACAGTATGTTTTCAAGGAAATTGAACTGATAGCAGATAAAATGATGCTTCTCAAAATCATACCAGACTGGAAGGTGCACCAGAGGTAGAGCCAGCTTCAAAGAGTAAAGGGCCATACCACATAATTGTCTCAAGCATTCACAAAAGTGATTTCCATTGTGATTACACGGCACAAAGTGCACACAATTAAATTTCAACTTGCATTTAACCCTTTCTCTAAGGGGCAGCCATGACAACGGCGCCTGGGATGCAGCAGGCCTATATGAGGAAGGTAGGTACTATGATTAGGCTACCTAAAAGTGACACTTCTGGGTGGATTCAATTACATGGGTGGATTACTTTAACTGCCATACCACCACTGCCCCAGCCATCTGCAAAAACCATCTGATTCTAAGCGCAACACTTCAGTCAGGTAGATGAACTAGTTAGGATTAGCAGTTAGTGATCAGGGTTATGTGCACAGGTAGAACCAATGCATCACATGATTTTTACTCTTTGAAGCCAAAATTAGCTACTTCTGATATGTGCTTTTTCAGGTTTACAGTATATGCATTAGAAATCATTAAGACTGAAAGATACTGAAGGATACTAATGGATATACCTCTGTAGCGAGGGTGCTTTTGAAAGTGCTATTGTCAAACTGCCATCCATTCTGACATGGCTCAGCAGCAGGAAGGTCGGTTGTGTTGGAGGTGTTGGAGAGCAGGTGGAACTGGGGCTCAGGAAACATGAGACAGGAGGAGGGCATCCCATCTGCCTGCACTGGGACACTGACAGTCCGTCTCTGCTCCATAGTGAGATTCTCAAAGATGGCATCAGTGTCCAGATGATGATCGATGCTGCAGTGATGTGGCGGTGTGGCTGCTATGAAATTGTTTAAGAGGAAGTGACAGGGGAGAGTGATGCGGGGGATCACCATTAGGACGAGGAGGGCAATCTGGAACCGGCCAAATCCATCCGTCTCTGCCAGGATGCTCTCAAACTTCATCCTGTCTGAGATCAATAAGTATATGAGATGACTGGCATTTTGAAAAAAAAATCTGGATGAGGAAAAATAAATGTAAAGTGTTCAGGGGCTCTGGTCCCCTTTCCTTTCTCTTTCTCATGCACCTGGCTTTCTAGGACTCTTACTGCTATTAAGGTCCTGGGTAATCAGACTCACTTTCCCCTCCTGATTCAACACCCCTGATTTGTCCCCTAGCAACCATAGGTTTTTAGCTTAGTGACCATTAATTTATTTTAAACAGCAAAGTTGATCAACTCCAAAAGATGCTAAAGATTAGCAGTTAAGATTACCCTAGGATAATCAGACTTCATATTTGTCATACATGCATTGGAGAGGGTGAGTGTTTGTCTGCTCCTGCCAAGCTCAAGGTGATGTCATGGTGTTATGTTTGTCATCAAACTAATGTTTGGATTAAGCATACAAAGTTTATGGGAAAGTAGGCTAAACTGTAAAATGTCCTGCATAGAACTAGGAGGAATTAAGGCAACATGCCTGAATCTTTTAATATTCATGTTCATGTTCCATTCTTATCATGACCTACATGACACTGAATTTACTAGTGTGTAAGTTGAACCAGAGGTTAAGGTGAACTACACTAAACAAAATAAATTATGTGACATCAGTGCAATCAATAGTATAGGACATTCAATGATAAGGAATTGTATTTTTAAATTCTACTTAGCTATGATTCAAAAGCCTTAGTTGGCTCAACCTACCGTGTCAGCTTTTTCCTAGCCTACTACTAATTGACCACTTTCTTGGAGGATTCTCTACTTAGTTGTTTACTTGATGCTGGCAATCTACCAAAGTTTCAATTGATGGCACATCCTGATCTTACATGTGTCTCCTTTGCCTACAGGTCAATCTGAGTGAAACATTTACCACATTACCCCACTTTCTACTACTGATAAATATGCATGAATGGTATAACACAGTTACCCCCTGCTGCTAAAATCTAACTTTACGATTATGTCATCCGTGGACCAATACACTGCAATGGCTGATTGACTACACCATCTCTACTTTCTTTGAAAGGGAAATTATATAATTTTGTGGATTGTATATTGTGCATACAACATAGAATAATGCTTTGTGTATTGTATAAGGTGACAATATAATTCTATAGAATATGTTGATTTTTAGTTTAGGTAGCAAGTTGCTTTTCATTTAGCAAGATCTTATCTTTTCTCATAATAGGAAAAAAATATTTTTAAATGTCCAGAAATATGAAAGAGTCACCTCTGTAGTTGTATGCTGGAACTTCACCTACAGATACAGCCCCTGGTCTCCTAGTCTTCAGATGTACTTCTGGAAGAGGAAGATCTTGTTAAAGTGGCGCACTCATGCAGGTGCAAATTTGTGGTCCAAGGGTCCAGTGGCTTGTCACAAGCAATCTCCTTCACCACCTGTGCCGAAAAACAGTGCAGTGCCGTAACTGAGTCCCCTCTTCGCTGTTCCTTGTCCTCTGTCGAGCGGAGAACTGTGCACTGTGGCGACTGGCACAGTGGGAGGACCAGCTGTTAAAGGGTTCCTGCAGGGAGACTGACCCTGTTCTGGTGAGGGGCCTGGAGGAGAGAGGGTGCTGTGGGGTGGGGGTTAAACACTTGGCACACTGAGTCGATAGCTCAGACCACCCCTCCCCTCCCATCCCGTCCTTTGCTACTCCTCCTCCTCCCTTTCCTCTTCCTTGGACACTTCAGTCTGGACTACAGGGCCAAAGTGCCTTTGTATGTATGCACCAATCTGGTTGATCAGAATGAAAAAATGGTTAGAAATCTGTCTCTTGCTCTCTCTCTGTTTCTTTCTCTCTCTCTCTCTCCCTCCCTCTCTCTCTTTCTCTCTCTGTGAGCATGCACGTGCTTTGATTAACACTGGAGCCTATTGTGTATGGTGATTGTGTTATATGGATCAGGATCAACCGGCTTTGTTGCTAGAAGGGCACAGGATGTGAATGGACATTAAATCACTTCAGTCCAGCAAGACCTTGCAGTAGTCTGCCTACAATAAGATAAACAAATAAGAAAATAGATACTAAAATAGCCCTGAATGCAAAATAGATGTTTTTTTGTTGTTGTTTTTTGTTAAAATTCATGGACAAGTTGTCCTGACCTGTGTTGTTGTGGCCCTGTGTGAGTGTACTAATCCCCGTGTGTTCTCCTCAAATGTCACTCTGAAGTCACATGTAACATTCTTTACCCAGTTTTAACTTTCCAGTGGGAATGTGTTGAGATCAAATCAAACAATTCTGACAGTGATGTCTTGTTTTGATGTGCCTTATTACATTAGCCAACACTGATAGCACAGACAGTACCACTCCGACCAGAGTCCTCAGCAGCTGTGGCCCCCCAGCAGGAAGACCTCCCCCTGTGACACCCCTGCCTGACACCTCCAAAACAACACTGGGACAATCATGAAGTATCTCTGAGCATTTCAGCATCAAAAATATGGTGTTCAATTCTGATGATTTTGCAGTTTTTTTAACAGATTTCTCTGCATTGTTTTACACAGTTTGTACCCAACTTCTAATACCAACATCTCTTGTTGGAACTGCTTAGAACTTCCTGTGACCAGTCACTTAATTAGTTTCAGCACTCAGTAACAAAAGGTCCATCATTTACTGAACTCATTATACTATGTTTAGAGCTCTACATTTTAGCATATGGTGAGCAGTAGAACTTTGGTAAAAAAGTAACAGTGCTAACTTCATTTCACCTTTGAATTCAGAGAACTGTACGGCCAACAGGGTAACTTGCTGAAAGAGGAATGCTTTCACAACTGTCGTTAAAAAGTACCATCCTTCTAAATGGCTAGATTTTTCCCTGGATAAGTAATAATGGTAAAAGCGTTAGAGATACTGATTACATAACTGTCCTACAGATAATAAAGGCACAACTGATACATAAAAACATAAAAACATAGTTTCATACCATTCCTAAACTTGTACACCTCAAAAACAACAGAGATATGTTTTATACTAAACAGTATACAGAATGTCTGTGTGCAACTCAATGATCTGGTTATTACACCAAAAGAACCTCAAAATGAAATGAATCTGTCTGAGGACTTAATTGAAACCCCTTCAGAGACAGATAGTCTTTATATACAGACTTTAAATACAGTTAAAAAAAACTCCAAACTCACTTCAGATGAATCAATGGAACTACTTTTTATTGACTGGAACCTTTGATAAACCAGATAACTTGTCAGAAAGGTCATTAAATTGAAGCAGATATTTAATAATGAATTAATTATGAAACACACATTCATGCAATGTCCCTCCTGAGTCAAGGACTCCAGTTGAGGAGAGAGGAACACACGTTTGTTACACTAATAACAAAAGGATGAGTAACGACCATCATTGCTTCTCGTTACACCATTCCTCTGTTCCTATCTCTATATCTACTGGGCTATGGGATCAGAGGCAGAGACTGAGCTTTCTATACTGGTTCTCACCCTCCAAGTTCCCATCCCACCCAGTTGATAAATGACATCCTTCCTCTATCCATCATTATAAGGTAGGATCACAGAGATATGGGGGAAAACAATCATTCACAGGACATTTCAATACACATACCCTTCTTTTTTTACTTGTCACCCTGCTGTTACTCTTTGTTGGTTTATCATTACATGTCAAATACACATCAATATATATCAAGCTTGTTTAAAGACCTTCAACATTTTTTTTTCTGACAAGATGATGCTGCTGTGGGGTTTTTTTTGTACGTGGCTTAGACTCTGAAGTAGCACATCTGAATGAGTTACTTACAGTACTGGCTAGCGGTTGTGAGTTAGGGTGTATGGGGTTGTTGGGGGCAGTATTGAGCCATTCCATTCAATGAGTCAATCACTAAGCTTGCGTCTCAGACCTAATGTTTGTTTTTGGGCCATTAACATATTGCCCAAGGGTTACTTTGGTGTTCTGTAGACCATGGCCCTATTTGGGTGTTGATTACATTAAAATGTAAAGACTCTGCAGAAGACATGATAGATCTATCGACAGGAAGGCTTCTGTTGTCACATTTTAAATGTCTGTCTCTCACACACGCACACATCTCTGCTCTCTGGTACACAAAACTGGCTTTAGACAGTGCTAAAGAAGACTTTACTAAGAATAGGCATCAGCTTTTATGTTCTCTCTCCATTTGTCCTAACGCTTATTGCGTGATGAGCAGAGAGCAGGGAGTTTGTTATGGGCCCACTGAAGTATTTCTACGCTTACCACATGAAACACAAAATTAAAGCTAACTGTCCCACTCTTACACGTCACAGAGTCGTGCGATTTGGTTGTCATAGCAATCACAGCTTGCTGTGTGATTAACCAAAGCATCTCAAAAAACTTGAAAAAATAAATACATTAACATATGCAAAACTTATGTAACTTGTCTTTTTTACTTTTATGCCCCTCCCAGGTTGGAGTGCTGAATAAAAAAATTAATATATATTTTTTGTTGTTGTTTCAAGAAATTACTCTATAATCTACAGAT
This sequence comes from Setipinna tenuifilis, assembly GCA_030347295.1. Classification (NCBI taxonomy): domain Eukaryota; kingdom Metazoa; phylum Chordata; class Actinopteri; order Clupeiformes; family Engraulidae; genus Setipinna; species Setipinna tenuifilis. The sequence continues at coordinate 4,221,082 of CM059286.1, forward strand.
CTATAGTAAACGATTATCAAACATCGAAAGCAAGAGTATCCAAAGGCATGCCTGCTCTCTGATGAGTGCTGGTCTGCTGCTGTGGAAACCATGGGCCGGTAAAAGGAGGTGGCTTATTGACATGAATGTAAGTTTAGTAAAAGGCAGATGATATTTGTCTGGTTTTCCAGAAGGTGTTCATTGCAGAACTACTGTTATAGTAATAACTTATAAAAAATAATATTAAACATTGAAATATGGCCGTAACAAGGGCCAATACCAAGATATGCACCTGTGTCAAAAATGCATTTTTTCAGTCAGGGAGGGTGACTTTTACTAGGGTGACTCCGGAAGAGTTATAATACCACAATGTTGACTACAGATATGCATGTATGCATGCATATGCAACTTTTGCCACCTTCAGTGGTACCGTCATCTCATCTAGCCCATGGACTACTGGGTCGAGCTCATTGCGCTATGGATCAGTGAGGTGCAGCCCATAGCCAGCGGAGCAGGATGTTTACACCTTTGCTTTTAGTTGTCATGTACCACTGTAGTGATTACATTACCTCAATAGAGGAAATAATTATCTAAATCTACTGTCAAAGCATTTTTATTTTGTTGATTAGCCATTGCATTCATGTGCAATCTACATGAAATTAAATAAATGAGAAAAAGAAAGTGAATAAAAGGAGTACATTTTCAGGGAAAGGTGCCAGACGAAAACAATCTGGTGTAATTTCATAGGGCGCCAATGCATGTAAATGTTGATGTAATGTAATGTAAAACCCTAGGCTCCACCTGGCTGGACCTAAGGCTCCACCTTGCTTGATCATAGCTTAATGAGCTCCATCCAGTGGTTCTACAACAGGCACCACCTGGTGTTTTGGATAAACTATGCAGTGTGCAGTTTCTGTGTCCTAATATTTATCTACAATATGGACATTTCAGTTTCAGTTCAGTATGCTTGACATGAATAACTGATATGGTGGAAGTGTCCATGCCTGCTGTTGTTTATCATTTGTGTCAATGTACCAAGCACTTTTAACCAAAGACAGATTGCATCCACATGATACCAGACTGGTGATATTTGTCAGATGTTTATAATCCTTAAGGCTGACTGTTGATTATTTCTCCAAATGTGTTGAAATATATTTCTTGTCTTAAGGTGAATTTCAAAGTTGTATGATTTGTTTGAAAAATGTTTTCAAGTAATACTTACCATGAGTATCATTTTTATACTTCAATGGAATTGATCTGGCTATATGCACTGGTGAAAAATAATAATAAAAAAACATTACAGTACAATGCAAAACAATAATTTTAAATACAGCCAATTCATTAGGAAACAATAAATAACATGTTCAGAGAACAGGAAAGTGCTTTGATTTTAAGATAAATGATTAATAATAATTGTAATATGGGATATAATGAGAAGGTCCCTTTGTCTGACACGATGACTCATTTCTACTGGAAGCATTTGTGACAGTGGAGTTTCAATACAAAGCATATTTCATTAAGGCAAGTGAGGTGTGCTGAACTGGCAAACACACTCCCGTCAGTTTTTTTTTCCTCACACACACACATACACACCAGCACATTCGCTCCAGCAAACACACACACTCCTCAAGGTTAACAACTGTATGTACGTGTGCGCGTATGCGTGCATGGAAAATATCGTTCACGTCCAGATTGACAAGCAGTTGCTCTTGTGACAGATAAGATCATCGTACGGATTCCCAATCATTTGGTCAGGTCTGTCAAGATCTGTGTTCTCTGAGGATGTGGTGGTAGCAGTGACTGGTTTCTTCCTCAGGAAATTTGCACAGAGCTTTGTTATGATGTAGATGTGGTGCGGGGGGTAACATATGGCTATGATATGAGGTTATTATCTGCCAGCAGTTTTCGCTTCTCTTGTTTCTTGCTTCCCTTTACTGGTTGTCGAGGTGGGTGGCCTATTCCTCTTGGTGGCAGACTCCTGGGTTCTGTTTTTGGGAGGGGGTGTGGAGGTGGAGGTGGGGCGGAGCGCAAGCGGCTGGCGTCTCCCCGCAGTGGCGGCCGTCTGCCGTCTGTGGTGCTGGGGGGAGGGGCTGTCCGTGCGGGAGGTGGAGTAGCTGCGGGGGGAGGTGCTGATGCTGCGTGTGGCAGGGGAGGACACCGCTGCCCGGGAGCTTCCACGTGGACCACCAAAGCTTCCTCGGAGCAGTGCGGGGCCTGTCACAGGGAGAGGGCGGTTCTGGGGAGCTGGAGAGGGTTGAGACCTGGTCGATGGGCAGACCGTACTAAAGGCCTTCCGTACCCTGTGGCAGAAGAGAAGACAATATTTCCCTCACCACAGAGGAATTTCTTAACACACAACAAAAGCTACTCAAGTTAGCAACAATGTCACCATAGGCTAACAACATACAAACTATACAAGCTTACTGCAGGTGCTGATAACATCTGTTCTGACAGCTTAAAGATTTTTAAAAGACATTTTAAGTAGTTGATTAAGTACCTGCCACGTTACAGATTTTTTTGTATTTGCCATACCTAGAGCCTGCATTACGGATCATGGTTATGGTTGAGCTACTATGTTAGTAACTACAGACTATTTAAGTTTTACTAAAATGTTTATACTATATTAAACTTCAGCTAAGTATTTTTTTACAATGTGGAATTAACAATGTGGAGAAACAGTGAACACAACTAATATTTATGCAAATTAATGTTGTTGGTGTACCAACCTGCGCACAGAGGAGGTTGGTTTTGTTGTTTGGGGTTTGGGGGATGCAGCCGGAGTGGTCACGGGGGCCGACAGGAGTCTCCTGACGGGTGTGACCAGCCTGGGAATCCTGCTTCTTCTCTGGACCTCTGCGGCCTGGGGCCGGCCCCTCTCCTGAGTGCTTCTGGCAGAGGCGTCTGACCTGTGGGTGTCGTCCTCAGAGGCTGTGGTGGACGGACTGGGGGAGGAAGGGGAGCCCTGGTGCCTGTGGCGGCTCTGCCTGCGCTCAAGGACCAGTCGTGCCAGGTGAGGCCTGGTCTTAGGGTGACGCGGCGAGCCATGGCCCCTTTGTGAGGAGCGGTCAGAGCCACTCTCCTCTTCTGAAACGGGTACTGGAATCCGACTCCTGTGCTGCCGGCTCTGTGGGACGCTGGCCTCAAGCTCCTCCCCATTTGTCTCTGCACCAATCACAGGTGGAGTTTCAGTATCCAGGCACACTGCCTCCCTAATCTCCTCCTCTCCCTCTGTGTCAATGGCAAGCACCCTTTCCTGGTCAGTGTCCTGTTCTTGCTGAACACATGATGACCCTACCTCTTCTGACTTCACCTCTAAATCAGTCTCTCCACTGGCTTCTAGAATGTTCTGTATAATAGGTTCTTCTGCAGTTAAAATGGAAGGCTCTGACTGGACAGTAGCCTGAGGCATGTGCTGTTGTTCCACCCCCTCTGGAGCTAAGATGCTCTCTTTGCATTCACTCTTTATCTCTGCACTCGCCTCGCTCTCTTTCTTACTTTCATCCGCACAGGCTTTCTCCGATATCTCCTCTTCGATGTTCTCTGGTTGCTCCTCCAGAACCTCAGCAACACACTCTATGTCTTCATGTCTTTCTGAATCATCAGCTTTCTCTTTCTCTTTCTCGCTATCTGGTCTTTCTTCATCTTTACCCTCCAGCTCTAACTCCTGTTGTTCCCCACTGTTGTTTTTTTCTCTCTCCTCTTCGTCCTCCTCCTCCTCCTCCTCCTCCTCCTCCTCCTCCTCATCCTCCTCCTCCTCCTCCTCCTCCTCCTTACCTTCCTCTCTGTCCTGCTCTTCTTTTAGTAAGACCTCTTCACTTCTGCTCTCTTCCTCCTCACCCTTACTGTCATCCTTCACCTTTTCTTCTCTCTTCTCCTCATCTGCATCTTCTCTCTCTCCTCTTTCCGACTCGTAAGGCTCAGCCACTGCTGGCACGTCCTCCAGGCCGGAAAGCTGCTGCCGGGCCGTCATGACATTGTGGTGCGTGGTCTCGGCGATGTGGATAAACGTACGCTCCACTTTGGTGAATGGCGGGGAGGAGGTTCCTCCGGAGCTCGTCACCATGCTAACGGTTGGCACGGCGATGATCGGACGGGGTTCGGAGCGGATAATGGATGACAGTGTTCCGGGCTCCGACTCATCGGGCTGTGGTGGCGGTCGCTCGCTCTGAGGTGTCAGGGCGGCAAATGTAGCCTGGCCGTCACCGGGGGAAACGAGGCCATTGCCAGGAGAACCCGAGCCCAAGCCATTGGCAGGGGAGGCCAGCACAAGGGTGCGCGAGGCATCTTCCTGGTCAGGCTCTTTATTGTGTGGGGGTGCCAGCAAGGTGGAGACCGCGTTCTCCGGGCTTCCTTCGCTGCTCTTTTGGCTGCTGTCGCTTCCAGATCCAGGGGCCTCTACACCCTCATCCCGTGGCACAGCAAAGGTCAGCACTCCTGACAGGAAGTCCACACGCTTCTGTCTCATCTGGGGCGGTGAAACCTCAGGGTGCTCTTCATGGATGCCCTATAAAATTCAGAGACAAGTTATTCGTTTTTGTTTTCAGTAATGCCTTTACCTCCCTTCCAACATTTGAGTAACTGAATCTGGGAGCAGTGGACAAACAACAAACAAACAAACAGCACTCAGTGTCATTGCAATTCCATGGCACAGCACACAGTGTACACAATGAAATTAACTTTACATTTAACCCATTACACACGAGAGCAGGGGGCAGCCATGACAATGGCACCCAGGGAGCAGTGTGTGGGGACGGTATCATGCTCAGGGTACCTCAGTGGCACCACTGACAGTTCATGGATTCGAACCTGCAATCCAATACCAGTCCAATACCTTCACCACCAGGCCACCACTGCCCCATATAAATTACATAAATTAGAAGTTTGGTCCTTATAAATTACAGGAGATGACTGAGAAAAAATGACAGGGGGTGGCGGGAGGGTCTGAAATGCAGAACAATGGGAGAGGTAGAAGCTATGTGCCTTTACAAACTAGCAAATACACCTAGAGTTGGTAATTAGGGTAACAAAGACAGTCACCAAATACCAGAACAGCAATGTCAACAGATTAAAGAACACAATTGGCTCATTCAGGTTGAAATCTTGTTGACCTAAACTAGGCTCATAAAACTAAAATGGTGAATGCAAGAGCTGTTGACATTGTGCATTATTTTACATTCACCACAATAATAACAGATGCACCAATGATGACGCAAATGTTAAAGAAAAAAGAGAGCATGACTGCATCAGTCCTTCCCCAATTCCTTTAATATTTTGGTTGTATACAAGCTTTGCAGGATTGTCTTGAGTAATGGACATACAATTTTTTCAAGGCACAAAAGACCATTGTACAGTGTTATATTTTCTTGCGACCCTATTGTTATTTTTATATTAATAAATCACCAAGCCTGTTGTGTGATTTCAAGTGTAGCCTCAAAATACAGTGCTTAGCCCAAGGCATGTACAGCAGCAAAGCGCAAACAAGGAAACACAGAGCATGCTGACATTTACATCACTCACACATTAAATCCAGCAGCATGTTCAAATAACATGTTATTTAAAAAAACGGATAAAAAGCTTAAAACACATGCTTTTTTCTAGATATGATACAAGTTGAACTGTACAGTGTTATTGCAATACAAAACAATGCTTTCAGTTTGTCTTTACAAAGTTCTAAATTCTTTACATATACAGACTTCTGTTAAAGATTCATTGAGAGGGCTGTTGTCAAGTTAACAGTACACTACATATACAGTGAGTTTTTTTTTACTTTTTCCAGTTTTTTTTGCTCTTTTCTTGTGATCACACAGTGTCTCTCTAATCTCCTAGTCACACTGTTATGTGCCCAGTGTGTGTGTGCGCGCGTGTGTGTGTGTGTGTGTGTGTGTGTGTATGTGTGTGTGTGTGTGTGTGTGTGTGTGTGTGTGTGTGTGTGTGTGTGTGTGTTGAAGGGAGACTGTATGCTGTATGCATGAAAATGATTCCAACATGGAAAGACACATGGGCTTATGTAACATTACAAGGAGAAAATGTCACCAAAGTGAGACCAAAGTGAACAATTATTTACACACAGTGGACCCAACTTGGCTGAACACTGCCCAGCGCCTACAGACTTTATGAAAGTGACTGGAGTGTAGAGATTTCATATTGTCTGTAATATGGTAGCATATATAGGCAAACTTTACAAAGTTTAATAAGAAAAATGTCAAAGGTAGCATAATTCTGATTTTACATGTAATATTTTACATGTAATAGTACATAAATCTGAATTTGCAATGTTTACTGAATCTTGAATTCCTGTTTTGGAAACCACATTACGAAACATGGAGCCAACAAAACACTTTTTTCATTCTACATCATCGTTAAACACTAAAAAGGTTCTTTATCATCTTAATCCTCCTAATGCTGCAGGATGCCATTACACAGGTCTATTTGCTATTTGTAACACAAATTACAAAACTGTACCATCCCACAAAACATTATGACTATAGCTAGGCAACAAACACCCTTCATTGAGATTACTACAATACAGCTAAATGCAAGCACTATGGTGGCTGACAACTATGCTACACAATGTCCTGATGTGTACTTTTGAGCTGCTTTAGCTGGGCCTACACTGCCCTTCATAGTTGCCTTTACAGGAGTAGTGGAGGTAAATAATTTAACCACATAGTTCAGAATATAAACTCTCTCCTAAATTAATTAGTTTTCATCATTTCTTCCTCAATTGCACACACTAGGTACAGTGTTTAAATGATTATTACTACAAAGGGGATTAGGGAGATTAATTTAAATGTGAATATGAGTGTACATGTCTCTGTATGTAGTAACAGATTGTTACGAATGACAGTACAAAGACTCTGAATATACGGTGATAAAATGTGTGATCAATGTGGAGTGCTAGCACAATCAAATAATATTTCCATGTTGAAAGGCACAGTGAGTCTGAATGGTTTATTGCAAGTTCAAATTCATGTTTAGCTTAAGCCAAAGCAAATTTAAGTTAAGTTTAGATGTCAGGTCAGAATTTGGTTGGTGACTGTAATACACAAGAGGTTGAAAGGGGAGTTTACAGGAAAAACACACTACATTTTTTACAAACTTTTTTTATGGGACATGCATCTACTCCCATACTCTACCTCCTCCTGCCTTACATGGAAGACCAAAGAATGTATCTGTCATTCATTTATTTGTGGTAAAGTGGGGTTATATACAATTTCTGTCCAAACTGCAAACAAAAGAAAGGACAGAACATGGTGCGAGTATTTGTGTCGGTACGTTGGTTAATGCAACTAAACCATGTCAGTGTGCTGAGCATCAAGACAGCAGAAGCAGCTAAAGCTATGACCATTCTGTCAGGCAAAAGTATGTTTAAGTTGAACAGGTTGCACTGAACAGCAACAGCGCTTACAACCGCAAGAGCAAGAAATTAATAGTGACCAGTCCTCCAGCAGTCAGTGATAGCATTCATTTAGTGTCCGAAACAAATGTGCATTTATACTATACAAAGAGATATACCTATTTTATTTTTACAATTATTTGATGACATCAAAGATGAACTCTTAATTTGAACTGTAGCTGTACTGAAAACAGGAAACACTTCACCTATTTGTCTAAATAATCCCTTTGATCTTCAATGTGCAGACAACTGAGGAAATTCACATGGCAGCAGTCTTGCTCTGACATCATACTCAGGGTGGGAACAAGGTGGGAAGTTCACATAAAGAACCGTTAACACTGTCAGCTGTTACTGTCTGTGAGTGTTAACAATAGCAAGATGGTCCCCAAACCTAACCCATCTACTAGTCTTGATATTCCAAGATATTGATACATGGGGACACTCCCACCCTGAGTATGATAACAGAGCAATATGGCCACTGTGTGAATTTGGTCAATTGCCATAACTTTTCTACTAGCTCTCCTCAGTGATTGTGTAAGCTGGCTTCAGAAGCTGCAATCCAGCACCATACATTTGTTCTTACCATTCACTAAAACAGCTGATTCTTACTGGCACAACTCTTCAGACAGACAGAAGAGGTAGTTAGTGAAATAGCCTGTATTCATTGCACGGATACAGTTTGTGATTTGGAATATGTGGTACTAGATTGCAGCTTTTGAATCCAGGTTGTCCATCACTGGTACTCCATCACGTCATAGTGATGTCTATATTAGCATTAGTTCAATAGGTAGTACTTTAGCAGATTTCAGAAGTCAGTTGTACTGTGACACTACTGCGCACATTCACAGGTACAGACAACCCTATTTGTTTAGGTTATCCAGAGCTTCACTGTATCCCAAAATGCCACAGTAGTAAACAGTAAACAAATACAGGTGGATGAGTCACACTGTACAGAGATGCTGTCCATGTTACAGTAAGCAATGGTTCACAGAAATGAGTATTGCATACCACTCTTCTTTGGTGGAAAAATTGTAAAGTATAAATTACTTGGTAAATTAAAACAAATACAGACAGTAAGTACAGAGGGTAAGACGTGAACAGACACATACAAGGGTAGTTTGACCTACTCTGTATCCAAGTGAACCCTATGTTTGGTGCACATAGACATCTATTTAACTCGAACCTTCATAGTTTCCTGTCGAATGGCTCATCCAGTTAACCTTTCATTCAAAAGCACACCCATGTATCGCACATTCTATACAACCACACATAACAACACTGAGCATATTATGTTAACAAGAAGGGAGCAACAATATGCCCAACACTGAAACACTATTGCCAAACTGTCTATTGCCATTTAGTCTAACTTGAGCTCCACTTATTTCAATGTCTGTGTCTGTAATAATACAGCACCTAGGACACATAATTCAACATTTCAAATGTTTTAGCACTCTAGTTTCTATCTGTAGTTTCTTGGATCCAACAATTTTCCAAATAATGCTTTTATGCTGAGGTTTTCACATTCGGAAAACCAAGATTGCTATATCACTGGTAAAAGGACAGGTTTTATCTCCTCTCTATGGCTCAGATGCAGATGAGTACATAAGTATGAGTACATGAGATGAGTACTCATAGAGACAAACAGGGACTACAGCCTCAGGTGCTGTTGCCCACTCCCATTGTAGTTTCTCTTTTAGAAAAGGGAGTATTTGCCCTCACTGGCTGCATTAGACCATCTCTTCAAGAGAAATTCTCTCTATCCTTTACGGACCTTTAATGCCATCCACAAACCCAGAGTGTCGTCCTCTATCCCCTATAGACATTTGATGCCATTCAGATGCCTTCAAAACACCACTCCTTTCTCACAATTACTTTATTTGCACAAGCAGCTTGAAGATGGTACAATGGCTTTCCACCATTACATTGCTGTTATCTCACTGACCTTCTAATTTACCATTCAACAGCCCTCCAAAGAATGTGGTATTTATTGGACCGATTTTCTCCTGCAACTAAATTAGAGCGATAATGTACTTGGAGGTTTTAAATAAAAAAAAATTAAATTGGTATTTTGTGGGACAAAAACTCATGGGCAACTTGCATCTATCCCAATAGGTATTTTGTTTGTGCAGGAATGAGCTGTGAACTCTGTTACTGATTTGGCTGTAACACCACTCTACATTGCTGACCCTCCTCAGGCAGTGCAACTAAATAAAAATATCAGTCAGAAGCTGGTGATATTTTAGCATGTCTGCAGCTGCACGTAGGGATTTACAGAACATAGAAGTGTATGCTTTGGTATTGCTACGCGACTATTTCAATCTTCCCTGGTGTGGCTCATCCATCTGTGCACTGTCAGCCCCACTTATTATTTTAATCCATTCCCTATCTGCAGTCCCTACTGGTCATAGAGTGGGCGGCAAGATGCACTGGGGGTCATATTGATGTCTCAGGGCCCATAGGGAAAAGTGCTTAGTGCACAGCTTCTGCCCTTCTTCTGTCCTTCCCAAATAGTACATACACACACACACACACACAAACACAGGTGGACTCACATTAGCACACAATGCACATGGTCATTCTCACTGTTAAGGAAAAACAACATACATAATACATATTTAGGAAAAACACTCTCACCCTCACACCACAACAGATTTGTGTGCATCATCACTCTCTGTGTTCTGTCTTTCCTGTTGTTTATCATTAAAAATAGCAATGACAAAAAAACAAAACAAAAATGGCTAGTAATAATAAAAAGAAAAACAAGTTGCATTCTTTCGCATAGTCATCAATTCCACAACAAATTTGTCCATGTTGTACTGTTTATCTGCTTATATGCTCTATACCATAGATATCTATACAGTAACCATAGATATCTATGCTCTACTCTCCATTACATGGATATAACCAAACACTAAGTGCATTGTGGGACACTGCCTCACTCCTTGGGGGGGGCTGGGGGGTTAGCTGGGAGTGAAAACGGGAAGACCGTGAAAAAGCTCAGAGCCTCCCAGGCTGATTCAAGTGATCAGGAGTGTTGATGGTCACAAACTTGACAGGAACATGCACACAATTTACAACCACTTTGACAAAACCCCCATTTATCAATGTGGTTTTGTCTCATCAAGATGATGATTCAGTTCCTCGCGTCTTTGTGTGTCTTAAGGATTTTAAGTGACCACTCAAGGAACACAGCTTATGACACAGTGATGGTTACAGTGATAATGGCTATGAGGAGGATGTAAATGCATAGGTGGTTGAGTCTCTGTGTTAAGAGGTGTTTTATAATTTCATCTTGTCCGCCATAGCTAAGCATGTGCACAGCGGTCCATTACAAGAGCTTTAAAAAACAGTAAAATATTTTTTTTCTCTTTTGCATAAAAAGAAATGTGTTTACAGTAAAATCTCTGGCGTTTTCTATCTCGTTTCATGTATCTTGGCAGCCATTTTGAGTGCTTAGTGGCCACAGATATCAAGTCACCTTTCTTCGTTTCCCTTGTACAGCGTGTAACCAGACTCCCAGATTCATTCAGGGATGAACACACACACACACACACACACACACACACACACACACACAACGACTCACTCACACACACACACACACGCACTAACACATACATACATACGCACAGATACACACAGCTGCTGGCCTACGTTTATTGCACAAGCAGATGAATGGAAGTCTTCTGTTATTCCTTTCTTGACAGTTTTTCACAAAGAGGGATTAGCTCTCCTGATAAGTGATAAGTGTGTAGAGAGTGCACTTGTTTGTGGACCAAACATTTACAGTATAGGACTGTGTCTTTGTATGTGTTTGTGTGTGTGTGTGTGTGGAGTGTGCATGTACGTGAGTGCACCTCACGTTTTGTGCATGAGTTTAGCCAGCATCTGCTGGAGGTGTAGGCGCGGCAGGTTGAGCACAGAGTGTCGGGCCCTGGGGTTGCCTGGCAACAGGGGCATGTGTCGGCGGTGGGCGTGGCGGTGGGCGGGGCTGCTCTCGGCCGAGCGGCTGCGCTGAATGGCCGGGCTACCCAGGGCGGGGTCGTGGGGGAAGGGCTCCGTTTCCATGGAATTGGAGGGGAACACATACGACGCCAATCTTCTGAAATGGGCGGGCCTCGGGAAAGAGTGTTGGGGGTGTGGCCTGTCCTCCTCCAACTGAAAGAGACCAATAAGAGTGGAGGAAAAAAAGGGATCAGGCTGGGAAGACTACGGAATGTTGCGTGTATGTGTAAGTATGTATGTATGATGTAATTTTTTTTTAAAAGGTGCTCAGTGCTCAGCGTGAGGATATGTGCATTCCTATATCTTCATGTTAGTTTTCCTACTATTCTAAGTCCATTGAGGGAAACACACAAAGAATACAAACATACACGCAGACACACACAAGCACACAAGATAAAAGGCTTTCGTTTTAACTGTACTTTTACAGGGAATCACTTTATTACCTTGGTACAGTGTCAATTAATTTGACATAAAGGCGTAGGGGCAGCCATTTTGTCAGCGGTCACTGGTTTTCAAGGAAATTCACCAAACAAGATATTATCTGTTCAAATATGGAAATTACTGCTCTTGCTTTGAGCTCTGCTCTTACACGAACAGAATTGGTTTTAGAATTTATTCAAAACCAATATTCAAATTTAGCTAAAATTTTCCCCTGACGTTTAATGGCGATGATATATGCATATGTACAATACACATTCAATATGCACTCACTGTTTTGTAATATTTGTGTAGATTAATGAGACTACTGTCTGGTACTGTCCGAAGCAGTGCATTCCAAATGGTGGGAGCATTATTCTTATGCAATATGTGTAGTATGCAGTGTATTCCAATACAACCAAATTAAGATTGCCCAGTTGGAGGATTTGACAGGGAGGCCATCTCTCAGGTGTTTCTGGAGAGAACTGAAAAGTAGGACTGTTCTGAGTACTGACAGTGACAACTCTGTACTCCGGACTCTGGGATGCAATGATATACTCTTTTGTGACCTATGTTCTCTGTCTCTACCAAGCAAATGCATTAAATACACCCACTCAGAACTTTACTGCTGTAAAGACACACAACTGGTTTCAATGCTATGGCAGAGCACTCTCCAATTCGACAATTTCTTTTGCTCCGATTCACCAGCTGTGCAGTGAACATCATAATTTATGAGGATTCTGTTTGAGGTGGTGATCATAAACCTGGATTTTATTGAGTGCTGCCGATGTCTTGTTGATTTTGATTTGAGTCAGTGCCAGAGTTCAATGCTAGTGTATTGGATTATATTGAAAACAAAGAAACCTAAATTAACGTAATGTCGAAAACAAGTTTGCTGCACTATGTCAAAGCCAGTGTGCACTGCAGCGACCTTAAGTGTCTATTGATACCGATACAACCAGTAGGTTAATGTCTAGTTTCTAATGCAGATTTGCTCAGTCCACTAAGACACACTTCATTAAACACAAGGGCCTCTCAAAGCAGTAGTCCAACTGCTGAAGTGCCATACAAACCTGGACTGATTTCCACACCACTACATTTTTCCTCTCTCACCTGGACAGCTACAACTACACTGTTCATTAAACTGTGTAGTCCATCATGTCTAGCAAGGTAGACAATATTTAAATGATGTCATCATAAAACTTGGTCAGTAATATCATAGAAATGGTGGCATACCGTTTCAAGTGACCCAACACAACAACTTACCACAAAAGGACGCTGACTCGTCAAACAAAAATATCACAGCATTCCAAAAATAAGTAAGGTCATAACAAAAATGCATGCGTTTAAGAGTTATCTACATAAATGCACTCTGTAAAATGACCAGGGATGTGTAAAAAAACACCATTCGTTTTCTTACACAAGATGGCGAGTGGAGAAACCCAACAACGAAAGAAAAAGATGAAAAATAGGATAATTTGAAACATCCAGGGTTGAATGTTCAAATCACCTGTCCGTCAGTGCAGGGAGCAGCCCCACAAACTCCACTGATTCAATTCCCCCCCTTTGTCATGTTTGCTGGTGGGACCAATGAGTGGATGAACCAAACACAGTGCAGGCACACCGCAGTGGGCCAAGAGATGTACACACGCATGCAAAAGATATGCACCATTTCTTTGCCCAAACACACCAACACACTTAGCCTGGCATAAATAGCACACACACACACACAAGAGTGGTTCTTACCTGTCTGTGAGGTCCAAAGGGTTCTGATTCCCTCCTCCTGGGGCACGTGTGAGGCAGTGAGTGACATGGTGAGTGTGCGGGGCTTGCTCCAGCGCCCTCCCCTCCCTCGTTGAGGGCCATCATGCAGCGCGTCCGCTCGGCTGAGTGGGTTTTGGGTCGCACCACGCCGTCATGTCCGCCCACGGCCCCCCCACCGCCTCTCCTGCGGCCCTCGTGGTCCTCCAGAGGTCTCAGCTCCTCGGGCTCCTCATCCGTGGTGCCCGAGGTGGTGGGCTCGGCCCCCGGTAGGAAGTCCCTCAGCTCCATTTCCTTGTCGATGATCACCCACTCGCGGCTGTCGAAGTCCTCCTCCTCAGCCAGTGGCACCGAGTGTATAAAGGCGTTGCTGTGGGCCTCCTGATCGGCGTCCACCGAGGCGTCGTGGCGGCCGCTGATGTGCCTCTCTCCCTGCCCCGCGTCCAGCGACAGCATCTGGGCCGGCTGGGAGGAGTAGACCACTCGAGACGGGGAGCATAGGATGTCCATGCGAGACCTGGCACCGAAGAAAGGGAAGATTAATCAGACTCATTGTTTGTGCATCTGGGCCTGTATTCTGGGCTGCGTCTGGGCCTATATTCACAGATCACCTTGAGGCTAAAAGTAGCTCCTCATTGGCTAATTTAGGAGGAACTCTTAAAATGAACGGCCGTGTCCTTTATTCATTTAAATTTAATTTAAACTATCATTGTTAACTATCATTTTTTTAGTAAGAGTATTTTGCAAAACTAAAATTAGCAACCACGTCTGGGATAACTTAGAAGTAGTTGAAAGGACTCCTAACTCACTAAGACCAATTCACAAAGGATCTTAAATGGCCCGTGTTTCATAATGTTTTGGTAACAGGAAATGGTTTCAATTTATTCAAAACATGGCGCCACAATCGCAAGGACAATGGTTGTTGTGCAGCTTGTAAGAGATGCAGTAGTAGCCTAACATCTCAAAACAAAATGCAATAACCCAACCAGTGAAATGTACACTTTTTCTGTAACTGAGATAAATGTGGCACTCAACAACCAGTCAGCGTGGTCATTGTGAGCAAGCTTGTCCTTGAGAATTGACGTTAACTGTAGAAGACCTCTTACCTTATCTTAGGAATTGTCATTTCTACTTACTATAGGTTGGTATAAGCAGCTTTGTGAATGGGTTTAAAGAGAGAACTCAGCTAGGATTTTTTTAGAGTGAGTTAGGAGTCCCCTCAGCACTAACATAAAATGCTTTGTGAATATAGGCCCTGAAGATCATGATCAGTTGCTGTGTATGTACATTGTAGTCAAAATTATTTGCACACTCTGAGAAGTAGCCTTAAGTGGAAATCAAATGGTGGATATTAAAGAAAGAATTTCAAAAACTATAACAAGTACTTTATATGCTTGGGCATCACTACATCTTTCAACACGTCTTTCAACAACCTCAAGCACATTGCCAATCATGTAAAAGCCTTACTCACCAAGAAGACTACTTGTCAGAGTGTACTTTTTTGACTACACCGTAACTAAAAAATAAAATATTAATACTAAAATATTAATATTTTTATGTTTTAGTCTTTATCCTTTTAATGTGTTTTCTTCCAGCTTATCTGTCTTTGCATCTCTTACTGTAACACAGACACAGACACTAAAAGCACATGCTGCCTTACCGCCTGTCGCCGGCATCTCCTCGGCCATCGGCCCCAGAGAGGCGATCAGACTCGGGGCTGTTAACTCGGCGGTACCTGAGGGCGCGCGCCTGTCCGCTGGGGGACTCTGGAGCTCCGCCTTTAGCCTCCGCGGAGCCGGCCCCTCCCGCTCCTCCTTCATCATCGAAAGCCACCTGTGTCTGCCAGCAATCAAGCAAACACAAAATCATCAATACTGCACTGGTTTAGAGTAAACGTTTCTTATACGGAAGTGGTGTCACATGCGGACCTTCTGACTGCACTAAAGTTAGCGTTATGCTACACATTGTACAGAGTTAGAGGAGTTTTTTGCCCTACACAAACATGTCATGGCATACTTAGGAAATGATTCTTCCCATTAAAACATGCATGAAATATTTCTAACACTGACTTAGGAAGTACTGATAATAAAATAAGTTCTGAAGACGAAACTGTGTGCTTCCCAAGTAGCAGCTGTGTCGGCTTCAGACAGTAAAAACTTTGCCATTCCTTCTGCCTGTACATTTAACATAGAGGATTTCAGCAATTAGTTGATTTACCTGGCCGTCTTCGTATGCACATTAGGATCAGCTGGTTTAGAAAATGGTTGTATCAAATATGGGACAAGGTTTTTACTTTATGAAGCTGGGACTGACATTGCTGGGATTTATCTGCTTTATGGTAAACTACTTTGAACTCTGCAGATAGTATTCCTCCTTATTCATATAAGAACCATGTAGTGTTGTTGGAGTTTTCGGGCTCATACTGTCAGATCCAGTGTTCCTTTAAAGGAAGGTTATGCAGGTCCTCACTAATTTGACAGTGTGAAGTAAGTGGGAACCTTGCTGATGCTGATCCTGAGTTTGTTGCGGTTGAAGTCCGTGTCGTCCCAGGCCTCTCCCTCGGCTGGAGCATGAGCGACCTCGCCGGGCCTGCTGGCTGCTGGAACGGGTGGGGCGTTCTCCTGGTCACTTAGGTGCTCGTCCTGCAGGACGTCGTCTGTGTTCTCTCGCGGAAGCTCCCCAGGAACCGGTGTTACGTTGACCACTCTGCAAAATCAGGAGTCAGTGTCAGTTGTAGTGTTAGGGTCCACAGTCAAAGCCAGAAACAACATCAAGCACAGACACAAAAGCAGGATGAAAATGGGTTATTGATATAACATTAAATCAAAATTAAATGAAATTTCATATTGAATGTTTTTTTTTTCAATTCAAAAAGTTATTTCAGAACAAAACTGCAAAAGCTATTCTAATATAAACAATGACATTTGGTAAATAGTGACTTCATGAGATCAACTGAAAATGTATTTCTCAATTTCTCTGTATTTCCTTTCTATTTTTTTTCAATATTAAACCTGTTAGCATTTACTGAACATTCATTATTTTTTCATTATTATTTGCATGTGTATTATTTCATATTCTGCTCATAATTAATCTTTTTCGTTTTGATGTTTCAGATCCAATTACTTGAATTTGTATGTTTGTGATTACGTGGGTAAACACAGCCCTTTCTAGGAAGCGTATGTAGAGGTTTATTTAAAAGTTGATTGGCAGCCTGGCTTCAGAAGCTAAAATCCAGCCATTCACTAAATCAGCTGATTGTAATTAGCACAACTCTTTAGTGTGAAATCACCTATATTAAGAAGAGAGGTTGAATTACTGTAGCTAATTTGGATCTGGATTGTAGCTTTTCAAATCAGGTTGCCCATCACTGATCTACATGTATGCTACACTCTCACACATGGATTAAAGCTATTAACACAAGTAAACACATGGCCTGAACCTACCGTAGCCTATGTGACATAAGAAATACGTATATAAGCGTGAAAGTATAGCACAGCATGCTAATGTGACGCAGCGCAAGACCAAGGTGTTCTCTTCTCAGAAAACTAATGGTCTAGACACAGGAGGATGATGTCTGAATACAAATGACACTGACCGTCTTTGGATTTTGGCTGTAATCCAAAAGTGATTGCGCAATGCTTTTAAATTAATGCAGACATTTCTCAAAGATACCTTTAAAAAAGAGGTGATCAACTGCCAAAAAAAGAGGAAATTCAAACTAAGAAACTCAGCACTGCACAGCACGGTTGTCTGTGCAACTATTTTTAAAACATAAGAACAAGATAATATTTGATACAGCGAATGCCTAATGGATGGCGTGGGGGCGGTGTGGGTGGCGAGATGAAAGGAAAGGCAGCTCTGGACGACTGCCAGTACGGAGTGAGACGCTATGCACTCCCAGCCCCCTGTGCTGTGCTGTGCTGTGCTGTGCTGTGCTGCGCTGGACATCAGAATGAGTACAGCAGCACCACTGGCTGGGCTTAGATGTGCCCCTGGCGGTACTCTGGTTTGGGGAGCACTTTGCAGCACTGTGCTCTGCAGGCTGCCAGGGACACCTCAGGCTTGTTAAGGGAGCAATGAGGCGATCACACACACACACACACACACACACACACACACACACACACACACACATACACACACACACACACACACACATCAGACTGTCAAGCGATGTAGCATCAAAGCCATCTCCCCAAGGACACACACACACTCATATTGTCATTGTGTGTGTGTGTGTGTGTGTGTGTGTGTGTGTGTGTGTGTGTGTGGCTTTAATCTTTGGGGGAAGAAGAGGAATGGGTTTCACACAAAGTCATAGACAGACAAGTGGCAAGTCATTTGGTGAGTGAGTGCTGTGTATGTGTGTGTGTGTGTGTGTGTGTGTGTGTGTGTGTGTGTGTGTGTGTGTGTGTGTGTGTGTGTGTGTCTGTGTCTGTGTGCGTGTGCATGCGCGTCTGTATGCATTCGTCTCACCCTGCCACTGCAGCAGTCTGTCTGGTGTTCTGCTGGGGTGGGGCCGGCGTGCTGGTGGAGAGCACAGGCTCAATCCCTGTCTTCTCCCAATCATACGGCTCGTTCTCAGTAATGGTCCTGTCCTTCATGCTCATGTCAAATACTGACATCAGCAACTACAGAGGGAGGAAGAGGGAGGGAGGGAGAGAGGGATGGATTGAGGGAGGAAGTGAGAGGCCGAGAGAGACAGAGAGAGAGGGAGATGTTGGCAGGAAAGGGGGGAGGGAGGGAGAGACAGGCCAAGAGAGAGAGAGAGCAAGATTGAGAGGGATTACATGATGGGAGTCAGGGATGGCAGAAAATTAAACACAGGATTTTTAATGCACTACTGACACCTAATCACGTCTATTAATTTGATCGCTTAATGAAATGATTTTAACAAGACAATATTTTAGCGCTACCACTAACCACATCTATTAAAAGTGAGATCAAATGTGTGGCTGCTCATTAGGGACAGATGCCTTGGACACGCCAGCGATCAGTTAGTCATTAAGCAGTTAACTGGTCTTTTTATCGCTTCATAAAACATAGTGGCTTCATAGATATAACTCTCATTAGGACAAGAGACAATTACAAATGAATAATGGTGCTTACATAAATCACAGTTTGCAGATACAATACAATACATCGACACCATGGATACCATGTGAGAGACTGTTGCTGACTACATTGATGTGTGTCTTAGATAGCCTTGGTGTTTCAACTTTTCATTAAAATCAGTTTGAAACATGTAATTTTCTTATATTACATTATATTACTATTTACTATATTTGTATCTCTTTTTACCCAGTTGTAAATGTTAATGCATTAATATAAATTATTGTTTTAATGTACAATGTGGTACAAGTGTACAATCTCACAGTGTAACATAGGGGTTATTTACTTTAATTGGTCTATTTTTACATATCATGTGTTCAATCGACCTTTTATTCATTAAAACAAAACAATTTTACAACATGAATGACTAAATAATATTGTTGTCTCTGTGGGTTTATAACATATTAAAAAACACATTAGGCATCTCACTAATGACTGAACCTACAAAATCTCATACAAAAGTACATAAACAAAAGAATACACATACAACTTTATGTAAAAACAGAAAAATACTTTACAGAGAGAGTTGAATTTTCTGTACCTGATAATCGGGTTTGGTATAGTAGTCCAGTCCCAGCACGTGGTCTAGGAAGATATAGAACTCGGATGGCATGTGTTTGAGCAGCATCTTGTGTTCATAGCGTTCCTTAATCTGGCCCACCTGTTCCTGTTTAACACACAAAAAATTGAGTCTTCGATCAATAATTAAAAGAAGAAATCTAAGAAGAAATCTTAGGCTACAACCACATAAGTCCATTTATGCCACTTCAGAGTCGAAACGATTTCTATACACACACATGGTTTTTACTAGCCTGGTAAACCAGCCCCTTGTACTTCACTTCGTTTTGTACAGAGGGTCTGGCGCAGGTGTCATTGAAATGGCTGGTTGTAGACAGAATCCTACCTAGCCAAATTAGCGCACAGAGTGAGTGTTCAAGTGCGTTTGTGAGCGTTAGTTGTTAGTCCGTTAGTTTCTGGAAAGCTTCGTAACTTCCTTCACGTTAATGTTTGGGTAAAGGCAGATCCAATGTTTTTAAATTTCGGCAGAGTCCACACCTTCAGAAAGAAAAAGGAAGTACGAGGGGCTGGTTTACCAGGCTAGGTTTTTACTTCTGTACGTTGTGGTTTCTAAATGGTTTTGTCCTTGGCTTTGTTTCTACTCAGTGACTATTCTAGGGCCCAAAAATGATGGACCTGTGTGCACAACAGGTACAAACAAGACAATGTTACGTCTCTATTTACAAACAGACTAATATGGACGTAGCCATAGCAATGTCAGATAAGTGTGAAAACACACCAATTGGGCCTGCTGTGCTTGCTTCAGGAAAGCACACATAATTGTAGAGTTGCCACCTAAAACAAGGTTGTGAATTACCTTATCCTTAATTTTTCGCCATGGTAACTGACCAACAGTGAACTCCACCAGCATGTAAAACAGGGACCACAAATCATCATGACGACCCATTTCCTGTTAATCAAGGAATAAAATCAGTAAGGACTGGGTCTGGGTCTAATCGTGTACACAATGCACAGACAATATATCATTTGTTCTGATACAAAGGATATAGGATAAAGAAAGCATACTTTGTTTTTATGAGCATTGACAGAGGCATACCGGACAGTCCCTCGGAATCCTGCCACCGTTCTTGGCTGAAAATAACAGAATTGGCAACATTTTAGTCCTTGTGAATATTATGACACATGTTATAGGTTAGTATATGGACATGTGTCTGTGTGCATGTGCGTGTGTGGTGTGTGTGTGTGAGTATATTTCTGGAGCCAGGAAAAGCTGACAGTATATAGCGTGTAAGAGGGCAGGGTTTGTGCAGCAAACTGTGTGCAATGCTCGGCCCAGGGGAACAGGCCTCTCTCTCTTACTGTACATCTGGCACAGTGCCTCAGCTAGACTGCCTCACTTCTTCTCTATTCCCCCACCACCACCCCCAAACCACCATTTTTCCCTCTCTGTATTTTCCTTCTCTGTATATTTCCCCCCTCATTTTACCCCCCCCCCCCCCCCCCCCCCTTACTTTCTCTGAGGAGGTGTTTTGCAGGTGCTGTCACCAACCCTCTCTTTGTTTCTTTGCCTCTTTCTGTTATTCCCCATATAACTATTGGCCTTTATGTGTTTTGTAAATATTTTGACAAGTTGTTAAAAAAGAAAAACACAGAGAGACAGTTCAAGTAAGGATAAAGGGTAGATGTGATGGGACAGAGGAAAGAAATTAATAATAAGTGCAGAAAACAAGAGAGGGGTGAAGGTAGAGGGGAGTGTGTTGTGGACCAAGTGTCCAGACAGAAGCTCCAAGATGTTCTGTTATCCTTTACAATACATGGAGGTACATAGAGAGACCACTCACAATGCAAGTCTGTTGCTATCGCAAGGGGAACAAGCACTTGAGAATAAAAGCATGCGCTTCCAACAAAAAGGACCAAAGGAACTGCAAAATAAAATAAAAAACATGATAAAGCATTTAAATCATAAACCATTCCACAAATAACACATAATAATGAAAAACAACAAGTTACGTCTGAAACCAATTTAAAACAAAATAAACCATACAAAATCACAAATACCACAATGGGGAAAAAACAACACCATATAATTCAACAGCAATAGTATGATACTATAGCTATGAGATTTCTAACATTGTTGGTTGGTAACGCAGCTGAAGGTCTTTTGCTGCTTGCTGCAGTGGCGAGCATGCAGGCCTTGACACCACAGCATCTCCCCCGAGGCTCTAATGGACTACAGGCCTCATTCATTATTTAACAGCAGAGGCTTTTACCCATTTCTGCATTAAGCATTTTATATATCAGTTTGGGTATACAAAACATTGCTTTAAGAATGAATTAGCAGATCCCAGACCTATTTCAGTGTGTGTGAATATGCGTATGTGTCTCTCTTTCTTTCTCTCTATCTCCCTCTCTTTCTATGTCTCTCTCTCTATATCTCACTTTGTGTGTGTGTGTGTGTGTGTGTGTGTGTGTGTGTGTGTGTGTGTTTGTGTGTGTATGGAGATTTCTGCAGGCTCAGTGCTAATGGCAGCAGAGCTGCTAAATCAATGTGAGCCATCTGAGTCAGCAAAAAGACTAGCCTAGCCTCGCCATATTTTTTCCCTATGTCCTATTCTCTCTCCCATTGCTTTACCTCCTTCTTCAAAGACACACTCCATCTCTTAAGTCATTATTCATGGGTCTCTGAGTGTGAGACTGTTTGTGAAGCAGCTGGAGGCTGAAATGGAGGCTGGGTGGAGAAAATGCTGCTGCTTCTTCTGCTGCCTCTTCTGGGGCTGGTACTTACCGGCCGCACCTCTCCGCTGGTGTTGGTGTACTGCCTTGCCAGGCCAAAGTCGAGCATGTAACACTTCCTGTATGTTGATGGCAGCCGACCCATGGCAAAGTTTGACTGGAGGGAGCGAAGCAGAGAAAGAGGAATAGATGGAGACAAAAAGAGAAGGAGAGCAAGAGGAGGGGAGAGAGAGTGCACATCAGGTTTGAAGAATTCATAGCTAGGTAAAAGCTGTCTAGAAAGATGCAGACATGCAAGCTAGCACACACCAATGCTTGCACACACACACAACCACACACACACACACACACACACACACACACACACACACACACACACACACACACAGGCATGTCTGTCTGTGATCCATGAGCAAATTCAATGACATTGATTAGCTGAACAAATTGAAGGCAGAGGGAAGGATCGATGATGGCCATCTAACATTTGAACAGTTTAATGTTGTTACTACCTTTATTTTAAGACATAAGAAGGAGAGGCAGGCAGAGAGAGAGGCAGAGAGAGAGAGAGAGAAAGAAAGGGAGAAAGAGAGATGTTGGATTCTGGAGTAAAAGTTGCTCTCATTCTAAGAATTAGTGTTCAGTCATAGTTTATGTGCATATAGAGAAAGAGAGAAAAAGAGAGCGAGAGAGAAAAAGAGAGGCTAGAGAAGGGATGTGGGTTACATGGGTTACATACAGGCTTGATGTCCCTGTGCAGGAAGCCCACTGAATGGATGGCCTCGATGGACTCCAGGATCTGTTTGCCTAGGCGCAGGGTTGTGCTCATGGAGAAGGTCCCCCGCGGCTGACTGCGCCTCAGATCAGCTAAGTTCCTCCCCTGCAGAAAAGACCCAAGGGAGGAGAAGGAGAGGGGAGGGCAGAGGGATAGAGAGAGAGGGAAAGAGCAAGACAGAGACAATGAGAGAAAGAACGAAAGAACACAGAGTGAAAGAGGAAGAAAGGGAAAGAGAGAAGAAACAGAGAGAGAATCAATCTCCCCACTCTCATATGACCTCCTCTGTTGTGTGATGCAACACAACACAACTGACTGGTGACTGTAAAGGGATTATTAGAGGATCATGAGATTTAACCGAATCAATAACCTCATTAATGTTCATCTTGGGAAATTGTGTGTACTATTGAGTACTGTAAACGTTTCACTACAGAAACATGGGTAGTTTAATTATAGTCCAATGTTATGAAGTCACACAAACAGTATGTACAGAACACATGTAAACATTTGACTACAGAAAAATGGGAAATTTAATTTTAATCCCCCAGTTATAAAGTTACACAAACAGCAGCTTAAAGACTGCACGTCATGTTGTCACTTTACCTGCAGCTGCATGACAACGTAATTGAACTTCTCATTTCGTCCACACCCAATAAATTTGCAGACATGGTTTTTCCCTGAAAGCAACATAAACAGAATGGTCATAAAAACATCTTGGGTTCCAATGTAACTGTCTAGATGGTATTGTTTCCATAGCTTCTGCCATTGCAACGAAATAACAACATTGAGATCAGTGCCTAAAGGATATTATTGGGTATTTCGCTGTGTCCTTACAAAAGGTCAAACACACACACATACAGACACATTTATCTCCCTCCCTTGTTCTCTCTCTCTTTTTTTCTCCATCTCTCTCTCTCGCTTTCCTGCTATCTCTTTCACGCTTATTACCCCTGGAACCTCCTGGTAGCATTTGGAAGCTCCCAGCACTACTGCAGTGGCACAGCTGGAAAAAAACGTATCTGACAGCTAAAGAAACAACTCTGCACTTTGACAGTGTGTATAATACTGTGTGTGTTTGTGTGTGTGTGTGTGTGTACTGTACGTGTGTGTGTGTGTCTGTGTGTGTACGTGTGTTTGTGTGTCTGTGTATGTGTGTGTGTATATGTTTGTGTGTGTGTGTGTGTGTGTGTGTATGTGTGTGTATGCACGTGTGTCTGCCAGTGCACTCATGTGCACACATGCATGTGTGATGTGAACTGCACGCCTTTAAAGTGGCTATTACTGTGTTTGTTTTTGTTTGTGCCTTCTCGTGATAAGCTAAAAGCCTATTAGCTGGATCAGACCGGCCATTTGGGCTCAGGCTGACTGCTCCAGCAGAGCTAATTAGAGTGATTCAGTGGAAAACACTGAAAATATATGTTTCTGAAAAGGAGTTCACATATATCACACTCATGAGTTGCAGCTATAGCAATTGCGAACAGTTATATAATCAAAAGACTTTTGCAACTGAACTGGATTTTGCAGATATTATAGGAGCCTTGAAACAGGACAAGTAGGATTTTACACATGAGCACCATTTTGCCATATCTAGTCCATTTTGAAATTTAGTGAATGTTTAAAAAGTGCAAAAATCATTCCCAGCAATATTATTTAGAATGAACACCACTTCCCATATAGAAGGGTAATCACAGTGCAAAATTTCAGTACACAGATGCTACAGTTTCTTCAAAGACAACAGTGTTTTCATTTCCAGTTATAAATGTTACACATCTACAGTATAACTTCAGAGAACTACCTGACTAAGCCAATGGCACACTTTTGTTGGGTTATGTTTGACAACTTCCATGAATTTCTTTTGTGAAATGGGGCCAGTGTCCGCAAAGACACGGGTCACGCTCACTCACTCTACCTCTCATCCAAAAGCCTGTCAGGTTAACAGGACACACACACAGACAGATGACAGACTGTCACACATCATTCTCTCTGAAACAGTGTTCAGTACAGTCTGAAAATGGGTTTGTTACAGGAAATACGATCAGGCTCTAAATGGATGCAAGTAAAACTAAGCCACACTGAGATGCATTCAGCCACAACATGTGAGAAATTGGATTGTATGTCTTCCTCAGTGATGGAGCAAACACAAGTTTTCCTTCCATCTGCTTGTGAATATCTGACTGCCAGAATCCGCAGAGTTTTAAATTTCATCTGCAACACACACAGCCATATGTGACCCGATCTGGCTAAATAAGTCTGTAATAACAAATTCTAATTTTAAGACACAGGCCAAATTTGGTAAATATCAATTTGCCTTGTTATCGTTTTTGAAACACAAGGTGTTCAAAAACCATCTCCCAACTTTTTATAGTCAAGCTAACTATGTAAAGCTTAAAATGACTAAAATGAAGTCCACTTGCACCATTTAAATGATATTTTTCAAGTTTTTAATTGAAAAAGATGGCGGGATGCCATAATTCAGATGACCCTATCTTGACAACTGTTTAAGGTATGACATTAGCAGGTAATATGTTTTAAAGTGTATAGTTTTATCTTTTCACTGGTAGCAAAATCTCAGTTTTGAATTTTGGGTCACAGTGATTTGGCAGATTTGATTGTATGTTATTAATCTCGCATTGCTCAAGGCAGACATGCACTCTCTTACCCTGGAGCTTCTTCAGGACAGCCACCTCCATCTTGAGCACTTGTTTGGGTTGCTGGGCCGACTCCACCTTCAGCGCTACATTTTCCCGTGTCAGCAAGTCCAGAGCCTCATAGATTTCCCCAAAACCCCCTCCCCCAATCTTCTTGAGCTGACAGCCAGACAGGCGGGCAGACAGACAGACAGATGGACAGGCAGACAGAGAAAGGTAAAGGGAAAATAACAGTGAGAGACGTGAGTTTGCAAAAAGTGAGTTCCAAAGCTCTCTGCTGGGGGGTATTCCAGAAAGCAGGTTCAGTCACTAGGTATGTTTACTCAGAGCAAGTGGTAAATCTAGTAATAAGAGAGCCATATAGCTTAATGAAGCCATAGGATCCATTTATTATGAGGCTAACAACTTATGCCTACCTACCTTAGCTGGGTTAGTTACTACATTTTTGCAACTATGAGCTCTTTGAAGCTTGTACCAAAATGCTGGCAACCAGTTGTTGAGAAGGCAGTGGACTGGGCAGGTGTGAATAGGTCTGCTCACACCCTTTTATACTCAGTAAAGACTTGGCTTTCTAAAGTGTGTGTGTTTTTGAGAGTCATATGGCAGTTACTGTGTATAATCCAATCTAAAATGTGAGTTTCCAAATTCAAGATTCCTTAAAAAAAGATGTCACTAGTTGCAGTCTCCACAAAATCCCAAATGAGAGGTTTGGTAAAGTCTCGTCAGACTGACATGTGGGAACACATCAATGTTTTTCATACTCTATTGAGTAGTCTACCAATTTGTAAAACAGAATAATTTAATGTTAAGTATAGACAATAAGTAGAGTCAATCACCCCAACTGGCCAGAAGAGAATATTCAATTGATCGCTTTGTACTCTTTAACATAAAACCTCACTTTCACAATGTCAAACTTTCCCACTTTTATCTACAAACTTTTTTACCTATAAATACAAGGCAAATATTGTAAGTGTTACCCTGTAACCAAATCTCGTCAAAATGCACACTTTATACCACTAGGTCTAATAGTGTATTCAAAATTAGAACTGGTGTTAACACTGTCAGTAGGCAACTACATTAGGAAGTTACTAGGTAAGGAAAGGCAGAATCTAATCAATATCTACATTAACAATTAGGTGAAATACAAACTTTGAGTGCTAAATTTACAACATAAGGAACCTGACAGGAAACTTCTATCTTTTATCTGAGAACTGCTAGGTCTAAGTGAGGGTGTAAACATGTCTGCTGGTATTTATATACAAGATAAACCAAAAGGACACATTTTCACTCTGGGTGAGATACAGATAAACACATACAAGTGTGTAAGCCGAACAGAAGCGACATAGGCTGTGCCTAGTCTCTTCCTCTTGCACCTGGTACCTTGACAGCAGGGGGGCTGACACATCAAAGGGTCTCACAAACACCTGACTACATGATTGTGTGTGAAGCAGAAGTGACTGCCCCAACTACAAGGGAAGCTCTGCCGCCTCTGAAATGTAATTAAACATGTGGCTGTTAAATATGTAGAATTGTATGTTAACTCTCTTTAACTCTCATGTTTTGAATCAATATTTTGTGCTAAGAAAACTTTTGTTTAACGGTAATTTTTTGCAGTTTATGAAAATCAAATGTGACTTCACAGACAACTCGAGAAACTGCAAACCGTTTAAAAATTGAAACTTTGGTGTCTCTCGATTGTAATAGCACCGTAGTATATGTGTTATTTGCCATTTATCTACTGGGTAATATACTACTTTTTAAAAATATCATTTCAGAGACACTCAGCTTTACTGAGTATCAGCAAAGACATCAGGTTTGTCTGGATGCTGGGCTGAATGATGACTGGAAGACAGAGGTGTTAATCCCAGCTTTAGAAAATAAAAGTCATACCATGTATTTCTTTCTTTCTCTGCACGTAACCCAGGTGATTCTACTAACTGGTTGATCTGCCTGCCTGATGATGTGTGTGCTTATTATGATCAGCTGGTTTAGAAAATCGTTAAATCAAACATGTGACAGGGTTTTTACTTCCAGAAGCCAGGATTTTCACCTCTGCTGAAAGAACTCTTAAAGGGGTTGGATCTGTTTTAAAATGTAATCGCAACAAACTTGATAAATGCAGATTGTTCACAGGTGAAGTCACAGGACATTCACCTGTGAATGCTCATGCTCATTGCTCGTTTCCTCTGTTATCTGATATAACATTTTTGTTTTGACATTGTGTAAATAAAACTGTAAATACTGAGTTATCAATTTTCCTACTTGCATGTGTTTCCCTTGAGAAGAAGTTGTTTTAAGCTAATGTTACATGCAAAATAGCCAGCTAGTTAGCTAGCAGTATTAAAACGGCCAAAGCTGCTAATGTGATTTTGTCCATTTGATAAAGTTAAAACACATCAGAGGGAAATGACAATTATTTCACCATTTTTGGTATGAAAAATTGAACTGTTCTTTTCTTATTTCAAAGACACTCGGTCTCTACTGATACAAAGCAAACTTGAATAACAACCTTGTGACCTTCAGGAATAAACACACATACTCCTGTGCTAAATATGTACATGTATGAACATTGGTATTGGGTTACACACTCAATACAAACACACACACACACACACACACACACACACACACACACACACACACACACACACACACACACACACACATATTTGGAGGCAGGCATATGTAGGTATGCAGTAGCTCACCACTTTCCATCGCTCCTTCACCATGCAGTTCGGTGGCAAGATGTCCACCTGCTCCGCCACCCCATTCATGTTGACGTCAGCCTGGACTCCGGGCCCTACGCACTGCATTGGCCGGCCAGAGAGGGGCACTGCTGCCTGCTGCACCCTGCCATTTATCTGCAACACCACACACACTCCGTCAACACCAATGCACACATGGTCAACACCACACACATGCCGTCAACACCAACACATTTGGGAGACTCCAGTTTACCCATATTGGTAGAATCCTTACTGGTAAAACTTACTCTTACCACAATACCAAACATACACACACACACACACACAATCAACACATGTGAAGCTCTGATTTACCCTTACTGTTAGAACTGTTTTAAGGACTTCACAAAACAAGGGGCCTATATCGCTGAAAGATCGTTTCGATTTCTGGTCTGTTTATTGTAAGAACCCCCTTAGATGAAAAGAACAGTCTAAGATTTTTTCATGACTTAAGCTGAACTTAGATTGGACGTATACCAGGTGGTATACATTGGACACTGTTTGGTAGGAGCTTAATTGAAGAGGTATAAGGCAGGCCAGGTGGTGCTGAATTCTAAATAGTTTCTCTTAAAACCCAATTATGCTGTCCATACACCAGAGGACTTTGAGAAGATCTGAAAAAGATTCTACATCTAAAGTTGTATAGTCGTGGTGTAGTCACAGTGTAGTTACTGACAAGATTTTCTGACAAGACTGTGGTCACTAATTACAAGACTACAACTAGAATCTTTATTAAAGATTTCCCTTTTGGTGCCAGTTTGCAAAATCAAAGAGACGCAGTAGCAGTAATTTCTGGCCATTGCTACTTTTGTGTGTCAGTGACTGCGTTCACATGGTGGGATTGGTTTGGTTTGGGATTGGTTTGGGTGTTGCTTCCCAACGGGTGGTCTGTCCCGAAATCCTTGTTCACATGCAGTTCGTCTAAGCGGATTCGGTCGGAGACCCGGCCCTTTCCGCTACGCTAGGTGGGGGCGCTGTAGTCAACTTCTATCTTTCTATTATTATCTTTTAATGCAAGGAACGTCTCTTCCACGCATAACTCTTGAACCACTCACCCGCTTGATCTCAAATTTGGACGGCGTCATCATAATGTTACCAGTGTGTGCAGTGCCAAGTTTCGTGGTGTTTGGGCAAAAAATGCCAAAGATATCGGTCAAACCGTGCCGACCCAGCCATGACGACCCAGGCTGATAAGATTTACAATGCTAGCTGCTACAATGTTGGACATAACGCGACTAACGACACATAACTACAATGATGGACATAACACGAGTAAACATGTGCCCACAACAAAGCTGCTACGTAGGTAAGATATGCAACAGCAAACTACAGCACTGCACACATATGCCTACAGTGCATAGGCTACAGATGACACGTAGAGGAGACTGAACTTTTCACCTCTCATTCCGGTTATTCCACATCGCAAAACAGTGGCTAAAGAAAATCTTACAAGTCAGTCAGTGCAAATGTATTTACATAGCCTCCTCCTTTCACCTGATATTATTACCCACTTAAACAATAAGGTGGTCTAAACAAAAACGTAATACTCTGGCACATCTTCTATGGGCTCTGCACTGTTCCTACTAAATAAAGACAATAAACAAACTTTCTGGCGGCATACAAAGACGGTGTTCGTACGTGTTGTGCATTCTGCTGTGTTAGAAAGTCCGTATGAAGGAACAAACTGCGTTTTTTATTTCGTTGATACATGCGCAATACCCGAAACCAATCCGATCCCCGTACACATGGCAGTCCAAGTGGTTTGGAAACAGCCCAGGCCTGGCGTCGCAAGTGGTTTACGAAAATCAATTCCAAACCAGTCGTATCTCCGTTCACATGAAGCCGGTACGATCCCAAACCAGTTCCAATCGGTTTCGACTTGTCCATGTGAACGCACTCAGTTTCATTGTTCTCAAATCAAGATATAATAGCTGTGTTAATTTCAAGTTTAGACACAGAGTGCTATTTGATGCAGGCAGAGGCGATTTGAGAGCTGTTGGAGTATAATGTGTGCTGTTTAAATAGCCTACATATGATATTTCCTGTTGTATTATGGCAGACCATTTGCAGTCTATGTGGAGGACGTGATCTGTCAACTAGAACATTCCTTGTCCATTGTAACCGTCTTTCTTAGCGTGCTCATCTACTGGTTGTCACGTCACAAGACTTGAAAAAGACTTCAAATAATATTAAACATGTTTAATATTGTTGTAAGGCCAAAACTACAGAAAGACAAAACCAAGATAGTTGTAAGAAGCAATATTTCCCACTGGGTACCCACGAACATTTTTTTCAAATCTATACACATATTTTTTTTACAATGGACAACAGACTGAACATTTTATGAGGTTGTCAGTAAGGGGTGGTCAAGCATTACAAGGTGTATGGCATTACACCTTTATTACAGAGGCAAACCTGACCAATATATACTTGTTATTGTTTATGGGTGAATGAGATAAATTCCTGCTGCCTTACACTGCTTATTGAACCTTATGCAGATGATGCTTCATAGTGAACAAATACCCATGATGTCATTTTAGGTTGAAGAGATATACCATACTGCAGCAAATAGAGACTTAGGTTCCGAGCATCCCGGTTAGTGCAGTCACACATTGA
The DNA here is from genome assembly GCA_030347295.1 of Setipinna tenuifilis. Lineage (NCBI taxonomy): Eukaryota > Metazoa > Chordata > Actinopteri > Clupeiformes > Engraulidae > Setipinna > Setipinna tenuifilis. Next base: position 4,251,784 of record CM059286.1, read on the forward strand.
ACAGAGTATACTGTACGTACAACCACATTTAAGCACAGGCGTAGCACTAGGGGATAGTACTCCATAAACACCTACGTATGCCCACACTCAAAATAGTAAAAAATATCAATGCTAAGATGAAATCTCCAAAAACGTTTTGGATACTGTAATAAAATATCCAATGTTTGGTGTGCCTGAACTATTAAGTCCAATGTACACAACTAATCAGGTATCATACTGGTGCTTTTTGTCATTCTCGACCTCATCCAAAAACACATTTCCAATCAACACAAGAAACACACTGTTACATCATTGTAACACCCAGTCCTATCAAGCAATCATATATGTCTCCTGACAAAAGCAGTACACAACATAGTATGGCAGAGCATCCTCTAGCATCTTAATCAAAGCTACACAAACCCTATGATCTCTATGAGCTCTGTACTGCCTGGAAGACTGCTGCCGGCGAGGCTACAGACAGACTACACCCAGCCCAAAGCACCGTGGAGTATCAGATATCAGCACTCCAGCTCAGACAGATGGCCATTTAAGCCTAGAGAAGCACACAGAATTCTATTCCTCTGTCTTCCAGGGCTGAGTGTAGATGAGCTTTGTTCTCCTCTGAGGATGAATGAGCCTTTGATTCATTCTCCTGGCCATTATGGCTTTGAAAATACTACTTTGTTGAACAGTAGCATCTAGAAATGTGCCTTCTGTGAAATGTATTTTGAGATCTACATGAAGCAGTAGGGTGTCTTCTTCTGAATGACGTACAGTATTTTTTTTTTTTTTTTCGCAGATAAGATGAGTAACAAGGTATTTTTAGCAACTGAATGCTGGAGGCAGTTTTCCTCCAGGAGCACATGTTTAAAAGTCAATCAAATCCTTGACAGATGGAGAAAAACTAAATGTGTTTTACTCAAACGTTTCTTGTTTGAACATTCAAGTGGTGACCTACTCCAAGAAGACCAAAGCTACTTTGTGATATGATGCCAATGCACACAATATAATCTTCTCTCTAACTAAGGAAAAAATAGTACTAATTTAAGTCATCCTTTTGTAAAAATCTTTCACTTTAGTTTCACTTCCACTGCCATTTTGTCTACATACAGCCCTTCCGGCATCAATTTAAAACACCTGCCCAAAAAAGCTTTTACTTTTGTCACTGCCCTACAAAATTCTGTGTTAATGTTCTAATGTTTTATTAATTCAAATCTTCAACAGTAGGTCTTAAGACAATGGGAGGTGGCGTTTCCAACCTGCATTAATCACACGTCATGGGTACTAAGAGAGCTGAGGTGTTCGTTAGTATTCTGAAAAAACTAAATGGAAACACACATCTCACCATTTAGGCCTACTCATTTGCAGCATGAAGCTAAATACCAAAATAATTCGATGTGTCTTTCAAAAAACTTTCTGAGGTTTAACTGTACATGTTCATCAAAAAAGACAAAACTACTAATACATGGCAACTACATAAATAACCTAAAACACATTCCAAACACGTTTTTAAGACGTACACAGTATAAAATGCCCATTGGCAAGAACATGTACGTAGCTTTAAGATATTCCCCCATGATCAAAAACCTTACCAATGGTAGACCGACTATGCACTGTGAAGTGCACAATTTGTTGGGGCTGCCATAATTTATCATAATCCATAAGCCATGACGCATCAAAACAGAATTTTGTGTAACTGATTACCTGGCGCAAAGGGTGAGAAAGCGCAATGTTCCTTTGCGTTTTCTTTTTGTAACCTTCATCGGGGACTGTGTGGGAGCGCAGAGTCTACAAGCATCCTTGGTAGTGCAGAACTGCAGCGGTACCGGTGGAAAACTGGCATTCTGTCATTTTAACGTAGGCCTGAAGGTGTATTGTACACCGGGCGATTTTATGTATCGCAACCAATAAGGACACCATTTACAACACTGTCACTTCTGTAAAGTTCAACATTTACACAAACAGCCTATATTAAAGTAGCCTACTGCAAATGGACTCACTGTCATCATATGCGCCTGAACGACAAGCATGTTACTGGAAACGCAAATGCAAAATTCTTTACTGCCCGATACATCACAGTATGATGGCGAGTTGTTTCCATGCCGCCTGTTTTAACGTTACAGTCAACCGGACGCTTATGAAACTATCACTGAAGCTGCTTACTTTATCCATAGCCTATTGTATTATAGCACATCGGCGGGCCCTTCGCTGAAGTCGATATACATTATCACGATATTTTCAGCCTTACCGCGCGTCTTCCCCTGCTGCTCTTACATTTTCCTCCGCACTGCAGCGTGAGAGCACGGAGAGCAAATACAGAGGTACTATAGGCAAGTTGCGACAGGCGGCGCACGTCGCCTCGATCCAAGCATCAAATCACCCTAACGATTGGTCCCGCCTTACACATGTTCTGGTCCAATAGATAACCTTTAATGCTAACCCCGCCCTTGGTAAGGTTTTCTTTCATTGCCCATTGGAGTTATTTTAATCATTTAATGTGAAGGACAACAAGGCACGCATTCCCTTGCTCTGTTATGCTGCGAGGAGCAGTCTGGGAAATGTGGTTTTATAAAAGAAAACTCCTCCACTGCTAAGAATGGGACGGATTTTTGAACCTAGTAGCCTACTACATCTCCCTATGTCCACCACGGCGGTTTGTGACGAACGGTTTCTTCTGAGGCGTTTATGTCAATTATTCATAATCATTGTCATTGGTGCATAGAATACGATTATTGAATGTTTTTACCGTTGGTGACAGAGGTTTAGATTGCAGAAAGATGTGCAATTAAACCGATATTCACTGACACGTGCCAAAACGCACAGCACAAGCGCACAATGGCACACGCGCATCCGATGGGCGTTTGCCTCCCTCACAAGCATCCCGCCCGCTATGCATAGGGTCAGTATTGACAAGGTGCCAACACACATCACACACAAAATCAAGGATGATAACTGACTGTAATTACGCGTTGCACAAATAAAACGAAATAGAGTAAGTGACTGGTCTGCCAACCTGCTCGCCAGCCGACGAAGTAAGACCTCAGATGGACGCGTTTGGGTGAGGCGCATCATTTCTTTCCCAGGGCCGCTGCGGTTTTTTCTTCGTTGATGCTGCACCATTTCCCATCCTCCCCGTTCTCCGTTTCAGCTCTGAATCAGCATCACACGGATACACCCATCATGCACCGCGCCCTTGCGTACATATATTGTTGCGTGGCAACCTGGATGGCGTGAATCCTGACAAGCCATTCACATGCACTGAGCAATTCCTTACATTGAGTAGCTTCTCTCTCTGTCTCTCTCTCTAACTCTCTTTAACAATAGAGCCTGTGCTGGTTAGAACAGGTGATATTATAATAAAAGGCTAAGCCTGCTCTAAACAGATTTTTAGATTATTTTAGAAACAACACCAAAACCTGGATTGGCATTTAGACATATAGGCTATATATCTTTATCTATGCTCTGTAGGACAGACTGTCTTTTCATTGTTGTTAGTCCTGGGTTATTTCACATTATTTACCATTTTGTTGAAACGTAAAATGAAAACAGGATACAAAACGCATTTAAAGCGATATTCATAATGTTTTAATATTTCATATACACTCTGTGAACTTGACGAATAACGGACTAATATTCCCATTTAAAATCCGAATGGTAATTAATGCCTTTAAAGCCTCTAACTATAGACCCATCTTTTTGCCCAGCTTTTAATACATCCTAACACCTCCATGTCTTTTTTGCCCACATAGCCTAGTTGTTATTAGCCCACTATAATTATTGTTGTTTTGTTTGTCCTTGTTGTTTTATTTGTATTATTTTAGTTTTTTGTAATAATTAAGGTTGTTGTTATATTTGTATTATTTTTTATTATTATTGTAAAGCACTTTGGGTCAATCATTTTGTGTTAAATGTGCTGTCTAAAATTACATGACTTGACCACAAAGTTCGTTTCAATACGTTACTCCGAACTGATTGTACTGCTAGGCGCGCTGTAGAAAGCCTGTCACGTGACTGCTCACACATGGGTTGCCTATCGTCAACCTATAAGTCCTGTCAAACTGTAGAGATCGGTTTGAGGTGAAAGGCCTTTTCACATACAAAGGTGAAGATGGCAGATGTTTCGGAGAGGACTCTTCAAGTCGCTATAGCCATCTCGTTCGCCACAGGATTCCTCGCCGGCTGGCAAGCCAACAGAATGCGACGAAAGTTCTTGGACTGGCGCAAGAAAAGGCTCCAAGATAAACTGGCAGAGACGCAGAAAAAGCTAGACTTGGCATGAGGCTGTACATGGTGTAAAATTATGTCTTGAGTAGGTAAGTTGTACCTTACTATTCACTTGCAATTACTGTGTAATGCAAGTAGTATACCCTATTTTTTGTCAGTTTCCGTTTATACGCAGGGTTACAATTCCATTATTGCTAGCTACATAATTTTTTACGTTTTTTGTGGCACATTTTGATTTGACCACGTGTTAAATTGTTGCACTTTTGTTGCACATGTGACCTTTTTTCATTTTGCCTGTCCTTTCAACAGATCAGGTGTTAAGTTCCTGCCATGGCGAAGACCTCTCAGTTCTGGGTGGAACCTATGCTCTTCTCCACCAGTCCAGTTTTTAAGGACTTTGGGTTTCAAATGGACCTTTCTACACTACACTATGACTAAAGAATCTCTTTACACTTCTGTGCTATCAGACGTATGTGTGATGAAAATGTATTTGTAAAAGTGTATCAGTGTCATCATTAATCAGTGTGAACCTTTTAGATGTCACCCTGAACACTATTCTATTGAAGCTTTTATGCAATAAAGAGGTTATTGTTTTTAGGCAACACTGAGGTATCTATGTCATTATGTTAGGATGCATAAAATGGATTTTATATTTTAAGATTCATCCATGCACTCATCCATGAGGCGAAAGTCTGTAAATGTGTAAAGAAGTACATTTTAGCAAACGTTTATTTGCTTTTCCAACTTGTCAAATAAGGTTTTACATATTGCATCAAGACGAAAGTGTTAATCAGTAACCTAATTTCTTCGACACAGAGTGAAGGAAAACAATCTTCCAGACGATTAAGAAGTGTTGTAGTTCAACTTTTGGGAATAAGTAGTTGGGTTTCCATTCCTATTCCCATCAATTCTGTGTATTCCTAGTAATTGAGCTTAACAAGGTGGATGGAAACCTAGTTAATGATCCAGTTTTTATCTCCTGTCCTGTATTGCAGTGCTGGACAAAAGACCACCTGGCATCCTGTGTGCTATGGCTTTCATCCAATGAGAAGCTTTTCCTGTGACGTATTCTTTTTGACAGACTGACAGTGGATATGTAGGTATTGCTGTGTTTGCTCTCTTAAGCAGAGCTGTTCTAGTACTGTTTCCTTCCTCTGTAAATGTATTTTCATTACTGGAAATAGAATCGGAAACCTTTGCTGTGACATTGCTTATTTCTGAAACACGGGACAACTTTTGAAGCATAAGCTGTGTTCAATGGTAGAGATGGACTTATGTAAATCTCAAAAGTGACGTAATGCTGCCAGTTATAGAGGTTCCATTCAACGTATTGGCATATGTTATGTGCTTTTTATGGTAATTCTGTTAAACCACATGCATCATTTTTGTACTGGGAGATTTTATGCAAATTACAACCTTGAATGACTAATTTGAGTCATCATAATCCACTTTAAAAAGTTAAATGGAAACTGTACCGCATTGATATTCGATGAAAGTTCAGTGTGGAGATGACTTTCTTAAACTGTGAGATATTGACAACACACACTAAGCCTTTCCTTTTAGATCCACTGAACTAAATTGTTATCACAAATTCATCAGGTTGTGTGAAGATTAGGAGAACTTAATGGCTTGTGTCACCTGAAGTGTGGAGAGATGTGCTACAAACAAAGTGAAAATGTATTATGCAAAATTGAAGTTTCATCCTAAATATGGCTTCATGTCCCTCTTGTATATGGGCTCAAAATAAAATTCAATAATTCTGCCTAAACAAGTTAGTACACAACGTAAAACGTAAATAAAAACAATCTCAAACCCATAGTCTTTCAACATATTAATTCTTAAATATGAATCATTTAAGCGTTTCGTTTAGTTTAAAAGCCAGCAAGTGTGATTGTATGGGGGTGTGAAAATGGTCGGCCTGTAGTCCAGACCTTTTACCAATCAAAAACATTTGGCTCATTACAAAAAGAAAAAGACAAGACTGTGGAGCAATAAGAGCTGTAAAGTCCATTATCAGAATAGAACAGAACAAGATTCCTTTCCCAAAACCACAGCAATTAGCTTTAATTCTCCCTAAACATTTACCGCAGTGATGGGGAATCTATTCAGAATCTACAATTCAAAAGGCTTGCCTTATATTCCAAATCACCTGGACCTGTTCTTACAGGTGATTTCACCTAGTTTTGTGTAATTAGAATTAGCTGATTTATAGAACCACTGGAAAAATAGTAAATTGTAGCGTTTGAAGGCAGGTTGCTTATCACTGATTACCACTGAGTGTTGAAGAGGGTAAGAGTGGTAAACCTGTCCACGTCCCAAAGTTTTTTTTTTTAGATGTGTTGCTGTAATTACATTATATTTTAAAAATAAAATCATACCCTTTCTCAGTTTAAATATTTGATATGTAATCCATGCCCTATTACCGTGTGTTGCATGAGATTTACAAACCATTGCAATCCAATTTTATCTGCATTTTACACAGCATTCAAATGTCATGGTTAATGAGTAGTGCTATTTAATTTGAAAATAATTTTGTGTAAAATAATGGTGCCAAACCGAAATGAGCCCTGTACAGCACATCTGCATAAAACAGATTTGTTTTTAAACCTTATAAACACACTATGTGTATAGATATTCTGACATTCACCAGTTATTTCTTATCTGGGATTTACTTTTGGGATGTGAATCTACAAGCAGTCTTATGCATTTGAGTGATGGAATTTTTTGACAAAATAATTAAGATATATTTTTCTACATTTGTATAGTCTTTAGCACTGCACGGTTAATCAAAAATATAGGAATATTGCACTATTAACAATATAAAAATAATAAAATTGTATCTATGTTTCCATTCCAGATGTCAAAAATGACATCTGGAATGGCTACATAGATACAATTTTATTTTTTTATATTGCAAAAGCAGACGGATCAATTTTTCATCATATGTCACACTGCCACCTTAAAGAGGCTAAAGGCATTGATCTGCTAATAAGAGAGAAATCAGAATCAATTTTGGGAATATTTACCACTGGTGAGTGATGCCAGTTTCACCCATAGGCCACTGAATAATTATGCCTGCAACAGTCTACATGACTTAACCGAATGCATAACTATTGTGTTAGGTGTCACAGCTTTCATGAAAAGAAATATGTAGGTAGGAAATAGTTCTGTAGAAAAATAAGTAGTCAGGTAGACCAAGGAGTTACATACACTATAACGACCATTTTTCTGATATCTGTTAGGCTGAGACCAGTTAAAAGCTTGTCTTGGTATCACAAAATAAACACAAATTAAAGTTTTGGTTAGTTTATACACTGCACGTTTCATACGTATTAATAGGTGTAAAGACAAATAAAAAAAATGGTAAATACGGTAAACCCATGCTTCTTAAATGTTGGTGCATTGTATGTCAGTGTGGTGATTTTTTTTCGTCCATTCCTAGACGCATTCTCTATTGGCTACATTGTAGGAACTGTAATTCGTGAGCAGTCGGGGCACTAGCGGTGAGCAAGAGAAAGTCACATGCGCCATTTAAATATCCCAGCTGTCGAGCACAGTGACGGAAGAATTTTTACAGCGCTGGGCCATTACAGCGGCTCGGTAGAGTTGAAGATGGCGGACGGAGAGAATATTGTTGTTGGCGCTAAGACCAGAACCTCTGAATCTGATGAGCCTGTTCTGAAAAAACCTAGAATGGGTATATCGGTTGAATGTGGACTTAAAATCGTTGAGAAAGATCAAGTAATATGCGGAGCGGAGACCGAGGAGAATTGGGCGGCGGCGACTCCAGCGCGGTCTGTCGAGGAGGTTGAGCCGGCGATGGCGGTGGGACAGGCCACAGCAACACTAGGCGGAGACAATGGGCTGTTAGTCCCGCAGCACGGTGAAAATATTTTGTCCATTGAGAGGACCTTGGTGTCTGGGCAAGATGAGGAACTCACAGGTACTGTGCTTTAAGAAGTTGGCCACCTTTTCTAGTTTTGGCGGACTTGGGCCATTTCCGTGGTGCAGCCGAGCTATCTTCCATGCCTCCAGAAAATGTTGGCTTGCTTGCCATCAGATTGCTAGCTATTTGCAACACGCTATCCTAATAGCACACTGGCCATTAGTGTTGTGTTTTCCTTGTAGTTGATAATAGCTACAGTTGTTATGTAGCTTCATAGCTAGCTCTTGCTAGCTGCATTCGTTCTACTCCAAGCGTATGATTTTGAACTGTGCTCCCCCATACCGAAGGTAACTAACTCTTGGTTCAATGAAGAAACACTGCCATTACAACAAACTGTAAAGCGGTTCATGAATTAAACTTCTAGATTAGTGCAAAAGTCTTCAGTTGCATTGTATCAGGCAGTAAAATTGTTAAATACTATCGAAGTTGTAAAAAAGTTGACGCGAATGAACACTTGTAAGCGATAACACCAAGTACAACAACCTGTTTGTAATAGAATAGTTTCTGCTGCTAGTAGAGGGAAAAACTAACGTTTGCTGAATGACTAGTGAGGTTAGCAAATGTAGGGTGGTTTCCTCCGAAAAGATGGACTAATTTTGTGCATTCTCTTGCTCACAACAGATAGTAACATTGTTGCTGACTTGCAGTGTTATTAAAGTTCCTTTGAAGTCTTCCTGTCTACTTCTGGGAAACTAGAATACTTGTGGAAGTAGTTGTACAAGGATGAAGCCAGGTCATGTCCATGATGGTGACAGGGGGTGTTGACACGGTTGGACACGCTTGCCGTGTGGTCTTACAATACGTATGGCAAAGACAACCAGAATAATATCACAAACACGAGACTGTGGTTGTCTGAAGTGTATCCTTTCCCTCTAAGTATGTCCTTTACCTCTTAAACATCTGAGAACCTAATAGGAAGACTTAAATTGATTGTCATCCATAAAACCTCAACCATCAGTTGAATTTGCATTAACTTGAGCATAAAACCTGTGTTGTGTTTGTGCATCACTCCATTACCCTGCATTCCATGACACAAGTCAGTCAGTTTAGTGCTCATGCACTTTAAAGGTGAATTTATTTTCATTTACTGTACAGGTTTTTCAAAATGAAGGTTATGGAGCACAGTTAAGATTGGCATGTGTTTTGAAGTACATACTTGTTTTTTGAGGAGCAGCCCATTCTTTTGGGACCCTAGCCAGATGCATGCATGGATGGGGACTGTACAAAATAATATGTAGGCTATTCTCTAGGTCAGTATGCATGCTCTCTTAGGAAGCACATCCCTAAATGCTTCTAATCTTGTGTGTTTGTTTACATTTCTTGTCTGTTTGCTTGTTTGTTTATTTGTCAACAGGATGTGATGGTCCTGATAGTGGGGTCCCTCTAAATGGTTTTGCATCTCCAGACTGTGGTAACGAAGATGACGATGACGACGATCGATCATCTCACGCAAGCTCCAGTGACTGGACCCCCAGACCACAGATAGGTATGGAGCAAGATCATGGACTGCAGCACACACAAGCATATCCCCATCTTTACACTGTGGGTAAAAGCTAAAGCAATGCATCAGATCTTAGCAAATGTGGCAATGTGTTTTGTAGGGCTGGTCGATTAGGGAAAAAATGGTCATTATCATTATATTTGTCAGTATTGAAGTCACTGTTGTTCTATTTTCTAAAACAACCATTTTTTTAAAACACAATTATTCATTAACTGTGAAAATATGTTCCATTTATTTTCTCTAAAAATGTTAGACTTAGTTTTGCTCTCCAACAAAAGTTCAAACTCCTTGTCATGTTGCAGTATTCCCCTATTTCGCTCTCAATTTCAGTCTCTATCCCTAAGCTGTAAGACCCTTTATGACACCTTTAAACTATTTCTCCTTTAAGAAGAAGAAATAAAAAACTGTGCCTCACCTTGTCATGTTCATCCTTTTGACAGGCTCTTACAGTTTCATTCAGCAACATATCATGATGGAGACAGACCCTCGAACAATTCTGAAGGATTTGCTTCCTGATACTGTACTTCCACCCGATCTGGATGATATGACACTGTGGCAAATTATTATCAACATCTCAGAGCCACCTAAAAGAAAAAAGAGGAAAGATATCAATACACTTGATGATGTTGTGAGGTTGCTCCAAGAAAGCAAGAAGATCCTTGTCCTAACTGGTGCAGGGGTAGGTGTCTGACTTAGTTCAGGTTCCACCCAAAGTGATTTGGGGTTTGGAAAATTGCCATTGACATGGGAAATGATGATAACCAAAGTCTTTTTTTTTCTTTCCAACAGGTGTCAGTTTCCTGTGGGATACCTGACTTCCGTTCCCGAGATGGCATATACGCTAGACTTGCAATAGATTTTCCAGATCTTCCAGACCCTCAAGCAATGTTTGACATAGAATACTTCAGACGTGACCCAAGGCCTTTCTTTAAGTTTGCCAAGGTATGTTTTTTTTTTAAGCCAACTTAAAACACAAAGAATATAATGCTATGTGAACACTTTTCTGATTCTTTCTGTTCCTGGCATGGAATTTTCCATTTCATATCTTATTACAATTTCTATCTAGTACCACTTAGGTCATGAACATGGTTTATTGATAAATTTACGTTTTATATTTCTATTTATTGGAGTATACTTTTGAAACAGCATAGATACATATGTTATCTGGTTGGGGTCATTTGTCGCTTTAAAATCATTGGAATTCCTTTTTTTCCCTTGTGTGTGCATTTGTGTAAGGTTACAATCAACCACTCCCTGCCACCAGGTGGGCAGGAACAGTTTAGTGTACTGAAAAGCAGTCCATCTTTTAGGGCTTTGAATGCACTAGAGGCACCCTGTGGTAATAAGAAGTAACTGCAGTCAAGGCAGTGTCCAATTGTGATTGCACTGCTCTGTTATTTGATTTTGAGCTTGTAAAAGACAGTTTGTTGAACTGTTTACATATGTAAGTGAGAGAATATGTGCTTGTATGGTCTGAGTGTACCGTTAATAGAAATGCAGTTTAAATTAGCATTTTGATTTTGATCACTGATTCTTTAAAAAATCAAACTTCTGCACTTGGCTGCAGGTTTAGTCACACAGCAATATTTACAATGTATGCATGGCAGTTTACCTTGCAATGCAGCTTATGTAACACTACAAATGTAGCAGGTGTCAATACTATGTGATTTTTGACATCGTGATCGCAAATGTTTGGCAGGAAATCTACCCCGGACAGTTCCAGCCTTCCCCGTGTCATAAGTTCATCGCTATGCTAGACCAGCAGGGGAAGCTCCTGCGGAACTACACCCAAAACATTGACACTCTGGAACAGGCCGCAGGGGTACAAAGAGTCATCCAGTGTCATGGTATGTTAACATCTATGCCAAGTTCCATATATGTGATTCAGCTGTTCTATAAGTCACTGCATATCAATCAATTTATTGTTTAAACTGCAAAATCACTATATGAAATGGTCTCAATGCACTCACAATAAAATAAAAAAACATTGCATAAATAAAACAACCAACAAAGATCATACAACTAAAATAAATACCGTTTGGTAGAAAAAAAAACAATACAAATACACACAACTAGTTGTAATACAACATTACAAAGCCTCCCTTGCTTCATGCTTTAACATGCGGTCACATTTTTTGACTCCTGTCGCAGGCTCTTTTGCAACAGCCTCCTGTCTCATCTGCAAATACAAAGTTGACTGTGAAATCATCTCTGAAGACGTATTCAATCAGGTAATTTTTCCCCTGCACCCTTTTGTATAATGTGTGGATGTATGATGACATATATATTTCAGTGAGATTGACCAGTTATGTGAAATATATGGCAGGTTGTCCCACGCTGTCCAAGGTGTCCGCCCGACATCCCCTCGCCATCATGAAACCGGACATCGTGTTTTTTGGCGAGAACCTTCCGGAGTTTTTTCACAGAGCAATGAAGCAGGACAAGGACGAGGTGGATCTTCTCATCGTCATCGGGTCCTCTTTAAAAGTGCGGCCAGTGGCACTCATACCAAGTATGTTTTCACAAAGGTCCCATTTCTTTATATCAAATACAGCAGTGTTTTCCTTATATGCATTTAACAGCAGTGCAGCTTTCTGGTCTACGGAACATATCTAATTTACTTCAGAGTACATATAGTTCAGAGACTGTTTTCTCTACTTTTCTTAAAAGTATTTTTAGGGGCGCATTTTATGGCTTTATTTGATAGGACAGTGAAGATTTGAACGGGAAGTAAGTGAGAGAGAGAGAGATGGGGTAGCCCTAGGTTCCCATGGCCACTGGTGGGTTCATGGTACGGGTGCTTTAATCACTGTGCCACAGCACCCCTGACTGTTTTCTATACTTTATTGAGACTTTGTTTATTATGTCAGTCAGTCTCTTGTTTTCTGGTTTGTGGATCATATCAAACTTTTTTCAGGGTACATCACTATAGTGCAGAGACTGTTTTGTATACTTCATTGCCACTTTGTTTATCGTGCCAGTCATTGCCTCGTTTTCTGGTGACAGGCTCCATCCCGCATGAAGTGCCTCAGGTGCTGATTAACCGCGAGCAGCTACAGCACCTCAACTTCGACGTGGAGCTCCTGGGTGACTGTGACGTCATCGTCAACGAGCTCTGCCACCGGTTGGGCGGTGACTTCGGAAAGCTGTGCTACACCCCCTCCAGACTGTCAGAGATCACAGAGAAGCCTCCACGATCAGCACCGCCTTCCATACAACCCACACCTCCCCTGCCTGCCGAAGACACCCCTGTCGACACTCAGCTAGCCCAGCCAGCCCCACCCACGGAGGAGCCCACGCACACGAACGCAGACGCGACACCCCTGGATGAGACGGGGACACCACCGAGAAACACGACAGAGACGGCAGACAAAAACGCAGAACACTGTCCAAACACGCAGTCCACAGAAGGGACAAGAACATCAGACACGAAAGACTCCGAAGACGCACAAAAAGATGAGGCCTTAGCAGCGAAAGACATGGCACGCCGACGATGCTGGTTGAACAGACTCTGCCGTAGTCCGATCAGCAAACGCCTTGAGAGTAAGATTTCTGTTGCGTTTATGTTTGTGCAAGTCTACGTTGTGCAGCAAACAGGTTTTAAGTTTGTGTTCGTGCTGGATAATTAAGCAAGGCAGAAACATGATTTTATGACCTTCTAAAAGATGAGTAGTAGTAATTGTAATTTACATTAGCACTGAAAAAAGATGTAAGAAAACGGACCGGGCAGTTTTCCAAATAGGTGGTCCTTAAGTGTCTAATGTAGATAAGTTAACTTACAGTCAGTCGCAAACCTCTTAAAGAATCAGTCATCTAGAACAAAAAGAGTCATCCTAGCAAAAAAAAGCTCTTTAGGAGGTTTACCATTTGCTCAGAACCTACCTATGTGATTGACCTTGCTCCCTGGAATATTACATTACATTACACTTAGCAGACGCTTTTATTCAAAGCAACTTACAAAAGGAGAACATAATAAGCAAACAGAGGTGTGAGGAACACAGAGTAAACAGTACACCCCACAGTTCTTGCCACATGTGAGTAGGAATGTGATTCAGAAAACTATTCCAAAAATTGATTAGATGCTGGTCTAATTACTATGAGGGGGGCAGGTGGACTTTGCATATAAATAATGTGCTTTCACCCACCTGTGTGTCCACAGGCTCTCAGTATCTGTTCCAAGCACCAAATCACTACATCTTCCACGGCGCTGAAGTTTACTCAAACTCCGAAGATGAGTCATCCAGCTCGTGCGACAGCGAGGACTCCTGCTGCAGCGAGGAGGGACTGGAGGAAGAGGAGGAGGCAGAAAGGGAGGAAGAGGGCGAGAGGGGAGAAGAGGAGGAGGGCGGGGGCATTGAAAGCACATGCACACCAGCGCAGGAGGAGGAGGAGAAGAAGAAGGAGAAGGAGCAGGAGGAAAAGAACAGCCTTAGAGACACACTGCCAGAGAATCAAAACCAGGAGAGCGCCACACCGAGCAGCTCCCTGACAAACAGTACAGCAGCTGTGAATGTCTCAGACACCACAAACCTTTAACCACACAAAACAAACTGAGTCTCTCTCTTTTTTTTTCTCAACTACATGTCCACAAGCAAGCACTAGCAAGTCTTTATTGTACTGAAGTACATTTTATATATATTTTTTGTACCCAGTCCCTGCCACCCCCCAAACACACCTCATGTTATTTTTTTGTTTATTTGTTTGTTTGTTTTCATTTTTTCCCGTCTATTAAGATTGCACAGATTTATACTGTGCACATTTACACTTGGGGGGTGGGGGCATACTGCAATCCGAGGTAGGTGCATGCAAGTTGGAATTGAACATAAAGAAATGAGCGGGTTAGAGATTCAGAACGAAGGAGTGTCTGTAATTCTGATGGAAAAATATGAAAGTTGTGAATGATGTGTCACTCCTCTAACTTATTTTGTTTGTATCTCTGTGGGATGTAAGGCAGTTAGTTGTCTTTCATGGGGTTTCTTCTTGTCTATTAACAGTCCGGTCTATACTGACCATTCACATAAGACATTGGATGAGTGAAGGGAACCTATAGGTAGACCAAAGATCTTTTTTTTTCAGTTCAACAACAAATGTTTCCATTAAACCCTCCAAAGCATTTTGTCTTTGAATTTCTTTTTAAAAGATGTTGAAGCAAAACAGGTGACGTTGTGTTTGATATTTGGGCAGCTACTTTTTTACAGTTCATGTATCAGTAATTTGTTTTGAAGAAAACATATTCTGTTTAAATCCAGACAGCCAGCAAGGAGTTGGCAGTGTTATTTTTTATATGTTTTTCCCCTTTAGTTAAAAGTGTATCTGACCATGAGAAGCCTTACCATATTTAATAAGCTGACGGTTGGCCATGATGCACTTTGGTTTCAGTTGAATCTCTTAATGAAAACTTGTAAATGTTCATTTAGAAATGAGTTGAATGAAACCCTTTCTCTGGTAAAATTAAAACTGCCACCAACAATGTGATGGTTATGACTCAATGTTATGGTCCACAAAAGTCTGAAAGATCCCTTTTAAAACTTTTGTATTTCAAACGAGCTCTTTTTCATTTATGTCGTTTGTAAAGATTTAATCCTTAAATTAATGATTGTTGTCATTTCAACCTCTTGCAAAGACACCTCTCAGCTCAAGATTCTTTACAGTGTGTGGTCCACAATGTTGAGGTTGGAACATTATTAGGCTTTTTATGAATTGCTGTTGTGTATGTTTATGTCAATGGCACTCGTGATCATGTTTACCGCTGCAGGAACAGTTAATTTGGTTAATGGAATGCGTAGATAAAGGTAAGTAGCATACGTTCGTTCTGTATTATCAATTTCCAAACCGATGGTAAATGTCGGCAATGGCAAGCTTTTCTGCCAACAATACAGGATACATTTTATATTTGAAATAAAGCCTTTATGAACACGACTGAACACAAACCAGCAAGCCATATGATTGTCCGTTTTGACTTTAAATTAGAAAGCATTAACGATGCTGTCACGTTTTTTCCTAAGCCGTATGTTTGACCCTAAATGTGTTTTTGGTTTGTTTTTTCCCTCTATTTGTCATGCTATCGCTGCTTCTAACTGTTTCTGTTCTGTGTAAATTGTAGGACTTCTTTGCCCTGCATGTTGAACTCAAAGGTTGTTCTTTCAGGGCTTGTTATCTCCAAACCTTTTAGAATTCTTTATCTGACCAGATTGCCCTCTTTCTCAACAAGGTTGTCGTTGTGTCGGTTCGGAGGATGTGTTAATGCGTTTATTATTGAAAAATAAAACAAAATATATTGATACACCTCTAAGCAATTGTGGTGGCATAACAAAAAAAAATCTAAAATTATAGACTGACATCTTACCTGGGCTACATAGGCTGTAGAGTAAAGATAACCCGAACACAATTATAAAACAGTATTTTCCAAAAAGAAGCTGACTTGCTCCCTTTTAATTTTAAGTGTAATTCAACACTATGATATAAAACTCTAGGCTGGTAGATGTCAAACCTACAGGAAGCGAAGAACTACGACTCCCAACAGTCATTTTTCCGGAAATGACTGCTGCAAAGTGTCGCAAACCCACAATTGGCTGTACCAGGGAAGTCGCTGCGGTGTAAATGGGAAATTGTGATCTCAGTTTTTTGCCTGTTATAGAAACATAACTCAATGTTTATTTCGTTACATATTCACGACAGGTAAATGTAACATGGAGGAAATGGAAGAAGACCGCCTGGATGACCATAATCACAACTATCGTGATAGCGCCAGAGATGCTTACAGCTTCATGAGAGCACAACTGTCAAACGAAGCCCAACTTTTCTGCTCGACCATGATAAGCACAGATTCGACGGAGTCTTGCAGTGGCATTCCGCCCAGACGAGACCCACGGTATATGGATTCGGATTCTAGTAGCATCAGCAGCGAAACAAGCGACACAGATAGCCCAGGTGCCTCGGCGTCTACCCCTGGCAAACTAACACTTAACTCGGCTACAAAGTTTTGTAAGTGGATTCCATGCACCGCAACCTTCGCTAAATTTGATCATGGCCTGACGTAGCTATCAGCATAATTGATGTTGCTAGTCCAGATTCTTTCCCTTGTCCGCATTTTATGAACTTAAATCGTTGTATTGCAAAATAACCTTCATCTTATCATTAGCACTAGCTCCCAGCTGATACTTACCAGTTACTGAGATGTCGCCCTCTGTTTTCATCTAGTAATGAATTCAATGACCGTAGAGGATTATAAAAATGTATACTGGCCCAAGCTGGAGAGCGCAATCGAGCATTTGCTGACGCAGAGTCCCTCGGACCATAATTCCATATCATATGAACAGATATACAGGTAAGACTTCTACCTTAGGTCACTGGTCATTGTCTAACTATGAGCGATAGACTCTTTCACAGACAACACACGGCCGGCAGCACAATGTTTTTGTAAGATGAAGGCTACTCATTCGTTTTACTGACATTTGTATGTATTTATTTTCCTCTAGCCACGTCTATAAATGTGTTTGTCAGCAACACTCAGAGCTGCTGTACAATGATTTAGTATGGAAAATCTCCAGTCACCTAGATCAGGTTTCTGCCCAGCTGTTGGTAAGGAAACTGACCAAATTAATTAGTGAATAAATATTTGAGTTATTCCCTAGGCACCAGAGGTATATTTGACTTGTCAGTGACCAGAAAGTTCTTTACCTGTCTGAGTTGTATCTTGTTTATTTACAGGGCAGTCCATCTGAAGGTTTCATAGAACAGTTTAACGTCGTCCTCACACAGTACACAGCGGCACTGCAGTGTATCGTTCCTGTATTTATCTATATGGTAACTTGCTTTACCTCATAATTATTATCTATTTTTTATGTATGTATCTATCTGTCTATCGTATAACTGTGTATTTTGTGTATTTGATGTGAGCTTGTTTACATTTTGTCTGTCCTGACCCACAGAACAAGTTCTACATAGAGAGGAAGTTAAACCAGGACCTGAGGGATGTCCTCATGAGACTTTTCTCTGATCACGTTGCCGAGAAACATGTGAACACATTAATACGTAAGTTTGTGGTACCTTCTCTTCCTCTTAACGGGTGATTCCATGGCAAATCATAACACTGTCAAACCTCCTTGTCACAGATTTGAGTGAAACTTGGCATGGTTGTTTTGTCATGTGGAAATTGCAAGTCTCTTGGATCAGTGTTAAGGGAAATTCAAGATAACAGTTTAAATTTGTGTGGGCAGCAGCAACAATATGCCTTTGACTTGCTGTATCACCTTGAATATAGAATCACACAGAAATGGTTCTTATGCATTGGAAAACTATTCTTGCTCTATGCTAAATGAAAGGCAACCAAATTATTAGTTATGGAAGTATTTTTTAATGTAAATTAATGTCGTATGCATATTCATTATGCTGTTAGACACACTGTGTGTGTGTGTGTGTGTGTGTGTGTGTGTGTGTGTGTGTGTGTGCGCGCGCGTGTGTGTGTGCGCGCGCGTGTGTGTGTGTGTGCGCGTGTGTGTGCGCGTGCGTGCGCATGTGCGCGCGTGCGTGTGTGTGTGTTCCTATATTTGTTGTATTAAATCTGTTAAAGAGGTCTGTAGTTTAGAATGTGGGCAGTCTGCAAGATCATACAGTGAAGTTGCAGTATGTCAGAATAAGTATTGGTAGGACATGTCAGAAT